>VWZV01016535.1:374289-391046 GCA_013397155.1 Irena cyanogastra
GGGCGGCGGCCCCCGGCGCGGCGGGGCGCGGTGCACGGCGGGGGCGCGGCGCGGAGCCCTGGAGCAGTTCCACGCGCGGCAGCTGCGGGTGTCGCCTCACGTGCTGGGGCACAGCAAGGCGCACGTGGGGCGGGTGGTGGCCGAGCTGGTGCGCGCCGCCAAGGCGCAGGGGCTGCAGCCTGGCCCGCTGGCTCTCAGCCTGCGCGGGGACTTCGTGCGCATCGGCAGCGCCTACGAGCAGCACAAGGTGCGCAGCCCCGACTGCTTCGACATCCTGGTGCCCCTGCGGCTGCCGCCGCATCTGGAGCCCCAGCCGCGCTGTGCTGACGAGCTGGGGCCATGCGGCGCCTTCGTCTGCGGCCTGCGGGCGAGGGACGGCTGGACACGACGCTGCCGGCCCTTTGTCGAGGGCTTCTGCGTGGAGCTGCAGGGCCGCAGCCACCTCTCTTCGGGGCTGGTGCTGCGTTGGTTCCAGGGCCATCTGCAGCGGTGCCTGGGAGCCGTGCGGTATCGGCTGCAGGAGCGGTGCCGTGTCAGCCTCTCGGGGTGCCCCGGGCAGCCGCCCACGCTGCACATCCTGCCCTGCTCCGACTACGTCTGCTGCCACATCTCCATGGCCGTGCGCCTCATCCCAGCCATCCCTCTCGGCGACGCGCTCTACCTCACAGCCCTGCCGCCCGAGGGCCCCCACGGCTCCCCGACCCCCGAGGCGCTCTGGGGCCTCAACGCCTCGCGGCAGGAGCAGCGGCTGCTGGGCTGGCTGAAGGAGCAGGCCCCGGCCGCCTCCTGCCACCTCAAGTGCCTGCAGATCCTCAAGGGCCTGCGGGACCTCCGCAGGCACGGCCTGGAGGAGCCCTTCTGCACCCAGTGGGGCCGAGTGCTCTCCTCCTACATTTTGAAGACGGCCCTCTTCTCCCTGCTGCTGCAGGGGCCCTTGGAGGCCTGGGATGAGCAGTTCCTGGTGGAGCGGCTGGAGGACCTGGTGCTGTACCTTAGGGAATGCCTGCGCAAGCAGGTGCTGATGGATTTCTTCCTGGGCAACACCAGCGTCCCCGAGGCCGTGGCACTGCCCCGGTTCCTCAAGGAGGCGGCTCCCGTGAACTTGCTGTCTGCTTTTGACGGGCCCACGCTGGACCTCGTAGCCTTCCAGCTGATCAGCACCTGGATCCAGGCCCCGCACATCATCAGGATGTACAGCAGTCCCCGGTACCTGCGCCCGGTGCCCGCCCCGTGCCACCACATCGCTGAGGCCAAGCGGGAGCCACCGGGAGAGTGAGCTGGTGGCTGGCAGAGCTGCTGCCACCCTGGGACTCTCCCGGGACATCGCACACTCCCAGCTCGCTGGTGCTTCGAGAGCCTGCATCTGCCTGAGGATGGTGGGACTGATGAAATGTGCTTCTGTGGTTTTGTTCCTGACCTGAGAGGACCAGGCCAAGACTCACTGAAATTGTGATTCTCATTCTTGTTGGTTGTATGTGGGAAAATTTTGGCATTTCTGGGGAAACACCTTAGTCCTCAAGTGTTGCCTTCGGTCGACAGTTTGCAAACTAAAAGGCTCAAACTGACATTTTTAGAAATCCATGTTAACTTCTTGTCTTAGTGGCAAAATAGAGCTTTCCCTGAGATTTTATGATGCAAAATCCATGTGGGACTTAAAAAAAAAATCTTCCAAGTGCAAATAGCACCCCCCCATCCGTCAATGTACCAAGATGTTCTTAAAATGTGATAAGCACTAGAGCATAGGTGAGGATCACAGTTTGAAATGCTCAATGCCATGCTTTAAATTTCCTGGGTAATCGAGCACATTTTGCTAAATAGAAATGTAACACATGTTAATGTAAACTTGAGGGAAGAAGTGAAACTGCTCTGATGACAGGATGAAGAATCTAGTTTCACATTTGTGTTCAAGTGAAGGTTATAGTGAAGGATTGAAATGCAGATAGAAGGAAACAAATAGCACTTTATTTTCACAAATGCCTTATTTTTAGGATAATTGGCTGCACTAAATATTGCTATTGAGGAGGCATTAGTGTTTTGTTAAAGGAGTGGTGTTTGAATTATCCCAAGGAAAACCTTTTTAAAGAAATACTCGGAGGTTCATTTGTTTGTGGGTTCAAGTTGAGTTTTATTATGTGTTTCTGTATTCAAGTATTATTTCCTTAGAATATGCTTTACCTCGGGGACCAACAACAAAATAAGAAATTCTGTATTATATTTTGGAACAAACCTTAAACCAGTCCAAATCTCAGTGCCATAAGTTGACTTTGGCACTCTCCTGCTCCCTGGTAGGAGTTTGGTGGGATTTTTGGATGACTGCCTAACTAGTTGTCTAATTGTGTCAGTGTTTGAACCAAATAACCTTGATGGGATTTTTTTAGTGCTGTACTATAGCAAATTGCTATTTTGTTATGGGGAGAAGAAAGTAAACTATTTCAGGGTACTTCAGAATTATTTAGCACTGATTTGTGGTACAGTAGCAGTCTTGGGCTACAGATTCTGGTGTCCTCTAAGTATAAACATCAGGCAGATAATTGCCACTTTTTGTCTGGTTATGTCCCAGTTGCTGGAATAACCTGGTGAATTGTGATGCAGCCAGGTTTGCAAGTGTCCTTAGCTACTACTGCAGGTGTGTCAGGGTGTCAGAAAATTCAGAAATTCAAATCTTTGCTTTTTTTGGTCACCTGTAATGTGTTGCTAAATTGCTGGTGCTCAGGGAGCTAAGCATGTGCCTTGTTACCTGCAGTGCTGTGTCCTGAGTGAGCACTCAAATTGTGAAAGGACCAAGTGTAACTTCTGGGAAGCTTTAGGAGAGCCTGAAGTAACTAACCTGCTCTTCCTCCCCTGATGTATAGGTGTGCCTTACTCACAGTTCTGTGCATCAGAACATAAAACAAGCATTTTCAAAATCTACGAAGCTTTATACAAATCTATTTTTTCTGAATGGAAACACTCCCTAGGCAGATGTTTGCCTACTTCTATTTCTTTAACTGCTCTTGCAGTCATATTTTCAGGTAATTATGGCATAGGTCACACCCACAAGCTGGGTTATTTTTGTATTCGAAGCCCTGTGCTTCTTTCTGCAAATACAAATAGTGTATTTATAGGTAGTATTGATCAGATGTTCTTTGCACATGGTATTTAAGACTAAGTCAGCTACATTCTGGGTTGTTAGGTTGGTTTTTTTTTTTGTAGCACACCATGATATGTACTATTTTTGCAGGCTTGTGTTTCTTGGTATTTAGAATAAGATGCAGTTCTGCAATCAAAGCCATTGAATCTTTTGCCCAAAGAAGAACTAGATGGCCAGCCCAGGGTATTGTGGCTGCCTGAACTGTTGACATGAAAGGCTGTTAATCCTGGCATCATGATCACTTCAGTCAGCTGTCTGTCTGTTTATGTCACTGTCTCTGAAAAGGGAGCTTTTCTCTGGAAAGGGGTGTACATTTGTTTAGTTTTGCCACAATACATGGAAACCTCTAATGGACTTGGTAAGGACTTCCTCACTAAAATGTAGTAAGGTCAGGAGAAGAGAGTTGCATTGGAAAATACATGGCAAGAAGAGATGGTGGAGAATGTAAATAGTTTAGAAAATGAAAGCTGGGCTGAGGGGTGAGTGACAATGGTGGTAAACTCTCAGTGAAGATGGCTGCAAACAAGCCAAAGGACATGGGGTAGAATTGGAGAACTATTGAAAGCAAGTGGATTTGGAGTGTAGGGTAAAGAGATTTAAGTGGGTTTTGTTTTGACAATACTTCCAAAGCAGTTGAGTCCATCAGGGTAAAAAGTGAGGCAAACCTTCAGTTCATTAGCTATGCAGGTAGATCTTCAGTGTGAGTTTTTGCTCAGCAAGGTGTGTTTTGAGTTCATGATGGAGAAAAAGCATGTGTTTGCTTTCACCTTAAGCTTGGGTGAGCCTTCTTGAAGTGAGGGGACATCCTGCCATGAGGCAGTGTGTGTGCACTTGGTGGCTCAGGTGTACAGCTGGAATATTAAATGTATTCCCCTTATCTGCTCTAAAGCATGCATTCATGAATAGCGTTGAGGAAAGGAGCTGATAGAAGTTGGATTTCTGTTACAGCATTCAACTTATTCCACAGAAACATGACAGCACTGGTGCCTGCTGTGTGCTGGAGCTGTTACAAGGCCTTATCTCCAGGGACATGTACAGAGAACTTGACCCGTATGAGTAATCCCATGGCCCTTTTGCCTTCTTCCTCCTCTCCAGCCCATGGATACACAGCAAGGCTATGCATACCTGTTTGCTAAGGCTGTAGCTGTTAAATTGTACCATGGATTCAGTAGGGTTGCCTGTGTGTGTGTAAACAGAAACACAAACACAGAAAAAAGAGCATGTTACTTAGCAATAACATGGGCTCTTGGTTCTCTTACTTGCAACCTAATTTTGCAAAGACTGTGCAAATGAAGTTGTTTTTATTGAACATTGATTGGGAAGAAGAGTCACACCTGCAAGAGACTAAGTTAATTTACAGTACCAAAATTCATATATGTAATTTCGTTTTGTATTGAAAAATGCTCTCTGTTTCTCAAAGGCATTATATTTTGTCTGACCAAATATCTTGCAAACATTCCTGTTTTGATTTTGAATCTCTGCGGAGTAATGTAAATTTTAAGTATCTGTTTGTAATGGACATTCCTGGTACAACTATTTTTTGCTGGTTAATCATAAGACCAAAGATAAAACTGAAGTGTTCAGCTGCTATTGTTTTGGTTTTTTAAAAGTGTTTATAGGCTCAAAGTGTCAGCCCATTTTAATGAAGCGTTTATAAATTCATTTCCTATTTAATTCCAAAGTACATTTGCACTTTTATTGTTTCCATAAAAAGTTGGTGGTTTTGTTTGAATATTTCACTGTAATAATAAACAACTGTGTTAAAGCATCTGTGCCTCATAATTTAAATTCCTTGTTGCCTTTTTTCACTAAAAGCTACCTGCAGCCACAGAACTGTAATTTGCAGGTTTATGTGCTCTTTAGGAGGAGACTGCTAAAGTGGCAAAATGATGGAAAAGCAGGAAGTCCACGCCTTTGAGAGTTGTGCAGAGGGATGTGGAGGAGAGCCAGAAGAGAAAGTGGAGCACAGCTGGCACTGTCTGTGCTGCTGCTGACTTCTGAAATGGAGCACCTTGGGGTTTGTGGTTGGCTTGCTCAGAGTAGTTGTTTCCTTGGCTCCAGTGTTGGGTTGCTGCTCTTCCTTTCTGGTGCTGGATGAAAAGCGAGGACTTCATTTCACAGTGTCTGTGTGAACCTTCAGCATGGCATGTGCAGACACATCTCCATACCAAACCTTACAGGTCATGCTTTTATTAAATATGGGAAAAGTCCTGCTGAAGCCAGCAGGAGTTTTGTGGATGGGCCAGCAAATTACCTGTCATTTTATTAGCCTTTGGTAAGATGCAAGAACTATACACATGGCTTTGCTGGTGTTCCCTATTAATGAAATAACAGCAAGACCCTGAGCTTTTAAATCATTGAATCAAAGCCAGGCTGGAAGTGGCTTTATCCAGGTCTTTGTGTGCCTGCCTTTACCTTGCAGGAGCTGCTTCTGTGAGAGGGGCAGCAGTTGCTAGCACAGTCTGGAAAAATGTCAACATTTAGTGTCAACACTCAGCCACCCAAGTTGGCATGGTGCAAATGTATTTAGAACTTCACCTCTAATAACATTATCTCTTATTAATGGCTTCCTTAAAAGCAATAGCCCTCCTTTGGTCTCCATTCAATCCTTGCTCTGAAGTTATTTCTCTGTTTGAAGCCCGAGTTCCTATTCAACAGGAAAGAAACACAGTACTTTCCTTTTCAAATAAATCTGTTAACAAAAAATTAACTGGCCTAAGGACTTGCATGCTTGGTGTTTAAAGAAAAGCCTGTTTGCATCCAACACTTTGGATAAATTGTTTAAAATCTTTCCATCCTTGTGCAAATACCTCCTTGTAATGCAGCCAAGGTCAGCAGTGAATTGCTGATTAAATACTGGTAATGCAAGTTAAAGCTGTCTGGAAGAGAAGGGAGTCTTATTTGTGCATCACATTTTCATAAGGCTTCAAAAGAATTCAGACACAGGAAATTTCCTGTTCCTGGCTGGTTTATTTCTTGTGTCACCTCTTTAAATGTATGCCTGATGAGTCTTCCCTGAGGTAAGTGACATAATTTCAGTAGCTGGCAGAAGAGCAGCCAGTCCCACTTTTCTTGGGCTGACAGTGCTGGGAAGCTGGTGGCTGAGAAAGGAGTAAGGGCTGGCACCCCTTAAAGCACAAGGATTCTCCTTTAGTGCCTGCTGATGCTTTGGAGCACGGTGCTGTGCTTACTGGAGAGGCTGAAGTAGCTCTAAAATAAGCAGGATATGGAGGGCTGACCATGGACAGATCTGTCTGCGTTTCTCAAACATAGGAGGTGGCTAATTAAGAGACTACCTCTGCTCTTGTGCATGTGCCTTCAGTGTCCTAATTTAAATAAGTAACCAAGAATTGGTGTATTTGCAACTGTTTTATAAGAGATCAGCAGCAGAGCTGTACAGGTAATGTGTGTTCTGTGTCTATAAACAGCCTGTGGATTGGAGTAATGATTTATATGCAAAACGCTTAAAGGTTGTTAGCAACGTGTGTGCATCAAATGTCATCATGTACCAGGCTCGTGTACCAGGCTCTGTGTTAAGCCTTGTTTTTTTCCTTTTAAAGGGTAGCAATGGTGATTCAGAGACTCAGTGTACTCCAGTGACAAGCTGCTTTTCTTGACACCTCTGGGAGTTCCTCCCCTATCCCCCCCCAAAAACCCCCAAACCAACCAACCAACCAAACAAACAAAACACCAACCTACCCCCCTCCAAAAAAACCCCAAAACCAAACCACCAAACCCCTTAAAAAATTGGACCAGAGCTGCATAGAAAATACTCATCTCTCTGGGCTGGGCTGGATATGACAAGGGTTTGTTAGTGATTTCATGATACTTGTGATTGTCTATTGGCTTTTATCCCTGCCACAGAGTCCCCATGGTAATCTGGATGGGGAGGAGGGAAAAGGAAGATGTAGGGAAATGAGCAGACAGGCTTGATGGAGATAGTGCTGTGAAGATAACCAGCTATCAAAATAAGAAGAAAGGTTACCAAAAATTACCAAAAATTTATGATGGATTCCTAGGGGAGAAAGTGAAAGAGTTGCTTTGAGAAGTCTCACTGTACTGAGTGAAAACAAATAGCTGTAGAAACAGGAAGAACAGCAGTGAAGTCCGACCAACAGCCCACTTCTCCCCGGCAATTTCAGTCCACTCCTCTTAGTTTCAAGTAGAGGGGAAGAGAAACTTGGAGCTGAATTCACTGGCAAATCCATGTGTGTACAGCTTCAGGGGAGGACAACAGAGAGGGCAACTCTTGGCACCCTCTTTCAGGGTTTAATCTTGTGCAAAATTAAAATGCTGAAATACAAAACTCCCATCGAGGGAGGGAATGTTTGGGCACAGTTTGCCAATCTGTCTCCTGTGCTCCACCAGATGACAATCAGGGATCACTGGTTTTGAAGAAAAGTCAAAATTCAGCTAGATTTGCACATGCTGGAAGCTGCTCTAGAGTTTCCCAGTTCCTCCTGACATGGCACAGGGAGCTGCTCTGCTGCCTGTGCGAGTGAAATGCCGGAGCAGCCGCTGCAGAGGAAATGAGTCATTCCTCTATTTCTGTTGCAAAAGGCTTCTCTGTGCTGTGCAATGCATTTAGGAATATATTCCTACTGCTTCTTGGAAGTTGTCCTAGGACCACGTTTAGGCATAAAAAACATCAGCAAATGAACAGGCACGTTACAGACTTTCTTCATTTAAATTGGCTGTGCAGGCTTGGCTTCTGCAGGAGGGATTTTCAGGACCCCTGAATTTGTGCAGTTCTCACCTCTGGGTCTGTTTGCTGGTGGAGTGGCTGCTGCCCAAGAGGTGATTGTATGGAGATATGAGTGTGTCTTCTGAGCATCTCTGTTTGTCATGCCCCGTTGGAAGCTTGTTTAAGTGTGTTTCAAAACAGAGAAACTTGCCAGTCATAGGGATTGTGAATCATGGGCACTTCTCCAAAAACTATTTCTGCACAGAGCCTGTATGTTTTCCCCAGAAGCCACTTGAGCTCAGCATTCAGGCCCTACCAAAAATAATGACATCTCCTGAATAGTAAAAGAAAAGGGGGAGTGGGGAGGAGAACAGCAGCAGTAGACTCTGAGAAAGCAACAGGCCCATTTCTTGCCTTTTATTTCAGTGTGGGTTTTATTTCAGTGTCTGCTCACAGCAGAGCTCTGTGAACAGCCACTGAACTGGCACAGTGTGGATGGGGCAGTACTTGGGAAGCATCAGCCCTCTCTGTCTCCTCACTGCTGCACTGACAGATGGATGATTAAATAAAAAGTGAACTGGCACTCAGTTGTAGCTTCTGCTGTGGGAACCCTGGAGATCTTGGTAAGAATTTGGCAAATTGTCCATTTTCAAATCTCTCAGGAGTCGGACTTGTTCAGGAATGAAGGAAGTCTTGGCCAAAGCTTTGCATGTGCCTAAGGATGAGTTTTGCCTGACAGTCTGTTTATCTTGTGGCTCTTTGAGTGCTGTCTGCCTTGAAATGCAGACTCTTCACAATGAGCTGCACCTGGCTGGGGGCACCAGTTCCAGCAGAGCAGCAGCAATGCACCTTTACTGTGACATTAACCCCTTGCATTTTACAGGTGCTTCTTGAAATGTTCCCACTTTCAGTTACCTGACAAGACTTTCAGACATGGTGAGTGTGTGAGGGAGGGACAGAGGGAGACTGGTAGCAAAACACACTGACTTCTCTGGTTTGCTCCTTGAAAATGCTACAAGTGCTCCAGGAAGCCATATAAATCTTGTGTGCAGAGCTTGTGTGCACAGCAGCGTTTTAAATTTGCCTCTTTAAATAATTTTTATTGCCCAAAGGGTGTATAGGGGCAAATAACGAGCTTTTAACACTCAATTCCTCAAGGAAGAATTGTTATGGCCTTCCAAAACGATCCCTGTGTTAAGTGGCAATTAAGAGCTAATTATAATGAGATGCTGTTGGATGAGATTAGTATCTGACTTAGAATGGCAACAGAGACATGCACATAGATCAGCTGAGGGGAGATGGTGGGAAAAGGGATAAGCAGGGAGGGCAGCAGGAACCCTGCAAGGAGGGACAGGTGATCACCTCGGGGGACATGGTCACTACCTGGATGGTCATCACAACAGCCAGCCCTCGGTGGAAACCTGAGTGCTCCTGAGGGAGAACCATGGGATTTGCATGAACCTCTCCAGCCAAAGCTGCCAGGGCCTGTAACTCTTGTGGAAGGAGATGTGCTGGGAGCCCTGCTTCCTGCCTTCTGAAAGGCCAGCTGGTGGAAGTGCTGTTCACCTGTCTCTGGCAGCTGGAGGGACTGTGAAAAAGGGTCATTTCAGTGGTGAAATTTGTCTCTTTGGCTGATAAAGACCTTCATAATGAGACTTTTACTTCAAAGGGCTCCGGCAGTGCAGCAGTTTGAGTACCTGTTTGCCTGACTGCCACTAGAGTAGCTGTATGTGAAGTGCACAGGTATTTTATTTGTATAAAACTGTTCACTCTCAGAGGTCAGCAAACACAGCTACCCCAGAAACCTTCATGTTGCAGAGCAGAAGGTTAATTTTGAGTGAATAAGTTGCTTATCCGATTGAACACAGGACCCTGCACATATCAGAGTATGCTGTCCTGACTGCTCTGGCACATCTTTGCCCCTCGGGAGCACCTAGGGCTTGTTTTCAGCACATCCCCCTGGTCCAGGCTCACGGAGGGAGCAGGCCCTTGCAGTGAGGGGAGCAGATGGGTGCCTCCTTTCTCTGTCCTGCACAGTATTTTCATAACCTTTCACTGGCATCCCTGTGGAATGGGGACGAGATGGCAGTCACGTGCTGGCCACAGCCACTCCGGTTCTTCCAGCGGGGGAGGAGGCCGGGATGAGATCAGATTTACTTCTGTCCCTTTTCTGCTTGGAAACTTACTTGTGTTGCTAGCGAGGCCAATGCTGTAGAAGGGCTGCTGCAGGGAGGAGGAGAAGTAAGCTTCCTCCCTTGGGAGAGGGCTGAAGCAGTCCCTGACTCACGGGAATGCTTTGCTGGGGCCAGTGGAAAGAGTTTGTCACCTGTCATGGCAGGTGACACAGGCTGAGCTGTTGGGATGAGGTGCAGGGTGGGGCTGGCCTCACACCAGGACATGGCTCAGGAGCAGGGACTCCTTCCCTGGCAGCACTGCTCGATCTGCTGCAGGTTACTGGGCACGTTATGGGGGAGGAACATGACATGCTGCTACCCGTGTAATATGAGGAGCACCCCCAAGATCAAAAGTGTTCCCATCTGATCTGTGAGAGCTGGGCTTTCAGTCAGACACCCAGGGGAACTCCCAGCAGCAAGGAAGAATGTTATCACCAGGATTTTAGCAGACTTTTGCATAGAAGCCTGGCTCAGTCTGTAATGAACACAGGTTTGCCTTCCAAGCTGGGCTCTGAATAGCAGAGAGCACGGTGTGTATTGCTGTGTGGGCAGTGATTCTGGTTTCCATTAATGTCCAAATAAGAGATTCCTTGTGAGAAGGAAATTTTAATTTGGAAAGGACTTGGTTCCTTTATACTGATTGCATTTAGCTGGATTTGCAGCCTCCCTCCTCAGCAGAGCTGTGTCCCGCTGGAAACACTGCAGGGTAAATGCACAGAATGGAGAGGGAAAGAACAACAGAAACAGACAGGTGACACCGGGGTCCTTTCAAGGCAGAAATATTCAGGAATTCCTCTTATTTCTCAGCTACAGCACTGCAGTGCTTTAGAATGCAAATTGCCCCTTTAGCCCACCAAGTTGAGCTCTACTGCACCATACAGTATTTTGCACATCTGCTTAATGAGATGTGCAAAATGGGAAAACCAGATGTAATGGTCTCTGCTGCTGTGAGGAGACGACTGGAAACAGAGCCTTTTGTCATAAAAACGGTCATGCCCTTCTGAACCTGTTGAATTCTGAAGCTATCTTGGGCATATTTTTGCAAATCAGGATTTGGTATTTGCAGCTGAACAATCCTGAACACGTTCTTGTGGCTGTTCCTTTGCAGCTCACAAGTGGGTTTTGCTGCTGTTGATACTGGTTTTTTCCAAGAAATTTAAGCAATCTCTGTTTTTTTTTGTTTTGTTAATTTGTTTCATAATTTAAAAGCTTTTTTTCTTATGAGCTATATTTAAATGGTTTTGGATAACTTTTCCTGTATTTCACAGCTGCATGGCCCAGGGCTCAGTTATAAAGCCTTGCTGATTCAGTTAAGAAATGTGCTTGACCACATCTGTTTCTGTTAATTTACATCCTTAAGCCACTGCTGGAAAGGAGAAACCTGTAAATTCTAATTCATTCCCTGTCTACTTTCTAGGTTTAATGTAGTTTTTGATGTTCCTATGAATATGAATCGTGACTTGCCAAATTAGTGTGAATTAAATGGGAAGAGTCATGGCACAGTTATTCAAACTACTTCCAGGGGATGAGACTGTTCTTCTAAAATAAATCATCCACGAGTCTGTAACACAACCAAAGCTCTCAGCATTTATTTTACAACTGTCCCTGAGTCTCAGAAAGATGATGTTGAGACAGAGTTTGCTTTATTCTATAAAATCCCCCACTCTGGCCTTTTTAGAAGATATTACTTACTTTTTAGATTGGGCACTGAAAGTATCTTGAGTACCTTTATCTCTAAAGCTGTGTCACCTGTGTCACTTGGGTTCTGTTCCCACTTGCTCAGCCCCTTCACCAGGATCACACTCAATCCCCCAGGGCTTGGGAAGCCACATCTGCAGCTCCCACCCAGCTCCTCTTCATTCCACTGGGTTTGTCTTCCTGAGAAACGGGGACACTGCTTGGCTTCAGACTGATGTTCCTTGTTTCTCAGTCATTAAATTGGAAAAAAAAAAAAAGAAGTAGAAATTTACTTCTAAAATAGAGCTCTCTTCCTTAGGAATTTGCTTCAGTGGGGACTGTGAGATATTCTCTCTGTAATGATTTATATTGCAAAAATAGCTCTGTCCTATGTCTGCAAACAGTTAGAAATGTGAGCCTGGAAAAGCAATCTAGCAGCTAAATCCTCAGCCCTACAGCTTAAATAAACCAGTCATAAACAAAATGAATTACAAAAGCAACTGAAGAACTAAACTTCCCTATAAATACAACGTTCTCTCCTCGGAAGTCTGAAAATACTCTAGGCTTTTTAGCCTGACCCAAAGCCTGCCTTAGCCAAGCTTTTTTGGCCTCAGTGCGGGGAGAGAGTCCCAAAGCAGAGGAGTCTCCCTCCGGCCGTGCCTCCTCCCGGCTCAGTCCCTGCCGGGGACCCTGGAGCGGGGGAGTCACAGTCACAGGGGTCCCCTCTCCGCTGCAAAGGGAGCTCGCTGGAAGAGCACCACCTCAAAGGCGTTTCTGTACATCTGACCTGCCGGGCACCGTGCCTCCAACACGTCCTGCTGGCGGGCGGGACTCGGCTGCCACAAGGGACACCGTGTGAAGCCACCGAGGGCTCTGCAGAGCTGGAACCGAGCATGGCCTCCCCGGGCGGTGACAGCTCCCTCCGGGGACAGCTTTCCTTCCAGCAGGAACTTGGATTGGAGCGCTCGGTACAACAACGCACGGGCTTGCTTCCTCCGAGCCTGCATGCCCTTTGGCTGTGGTTTTTACCTCTGTTTACTATAGAAAAAGCTTCAGCAGATTATGCTGTGTCATTCAGTTCCCTGCCAGAGTGTACGTTAGAGAAACTAGAAAGCGTGTGAGTGCAAAAAAAGTAGCTGTGATTTTTTGTGGCATAGGCAAGGTCATTACAAATTATATGAGGCAATGAGGATGTGAGGATCTTAGATCAAATTTAACTGCTTTATCTGGAGACTTAAGAAAAGAGAAAAATGTGCTTTTACTGATATTACCAATTAGGGAGCTGCCAGGTGGCCATTTAATAACCCAGATGTGCTACAAGATGCAGCATCAGCAGAGGCTGTTTGTGCAGTGAAGCAGAGCAGAGTTTTCCAGGGCACAGCAGCAGCCTGTTCCTCCTGGCTACGGGTGTGACTTGGGGCTGGGAGATGTGACAAGAGGGGGAGCCCGGGGCAGGCAATGCCAGTCCATAAAGGGATAAGAGCTTAGGCAAATTGCAGAGAAGGAGGAGGGAAATGCAATGAAATCTAAAGAGCAGCTGGCCACTGGCAGTGCAGAAGCCTGGGAATGGTGTCTCGACTGCCCATCACAGGTGTCCGTGGTGCTGATGGGATGATTTAGAGGCAGCTGAGACCAAGGGCTGGGTGAGTCATGGAAATGGGGTGTAGCACCTTCCCCTTTTGTCACTAGCTGGAACCTGTGTCTGTCACACTGATGTCAGCCCAGTTCCTGCTGGAAACTGCATCATCACTGGCACAAGATCAGCTGCTGTGACTGTCTCATGCCCCAGGGAACTGGAGCCTGACATGCTGGAGCCCAGGCTTCTTGCTGATCCCTGAAGCACACCAGGATGATGTAGGAGAAGGGGGTAGCCTTGCACTACTCCAAACTGAGCTGTCTGGGCGTGATGCCCGGTGGGAATTTGGGAGAAAGGATCGAAAGGAACAGCACATGAGCCAGCAGGGTTGAGCTTGCAGCTTTGCCATCAGCAGGAGGCACAGAGCTCAGCTCAGCTCACTTCAGGCATTCCCTGCCACTGCCCCTGCCACTGAGTCAGTCACAGAGCTAGAATAAATACAGGGCCCTATGGCAAGGCCAGAGCTAACCCTTGCTGCTGACAGACTGGGAGGGGGCTGTCTCCTGGTTGTAGGAAACAGCCCTGCTCCTGCTTGCCCAGAACTTCTTGAATAAAACCTCCTGGACTTGTCTCTTTCAGGGTACAAACCCAAGGCAGAAAAAAGCCTCAAAATCACACAGGGAAATAAACTGCATTTCCATGAAGCCTGTAAAGAGACAACCACTGCTAGAGATGGTTCTGAAGAGTTAATTGCAGATACCTTTATTGGAGAGATGCTGCTGTGAGGAAATGAAGTCAATGCTGTAATGACAAGAGAAGCTGGACCTTTATCAGCTGCCAACAGCAGTGGGGAAGCACCAGCTACAGTGGCTTGCCACTTATAAAAACATCTGGAGATAAGAAGCTTATTTTTAGGCAGAGTGGTAGCTGGCTATTCCAGAAGGCTCAAGTGGTGATAATAAGGATTTGGCAAAAGAACAGCAGAGAAGACACCTCACCTTACCTTGCATAGCCTCTGTTCTTCTTGCTTCCCCCTTGCAGCAGAAAGCACTGTCAACTGCTTTAGTAGGATTCAAATGAAAATGCTCTGAAATAGCCATCAGATTGCCTTCCTTTGCTTTCTTTACTTTTTCAGAGTGATGCTCTTTTCCCTTAACTTTAAGGCACAAAGAGGCTGAAAGTCGTTGGGTAGGTTTGGGCATGGCATGGCATTTTGAATACCAACATCCCTGCTTTGGTTTGTCTGAGAAGCTGCTGGACTGATTTGCCGTGCTGGAGGTAGATTTTGCTTCTTGCTGGGCTGGTTGTAATGATTCAAGTGCATGCTTTGGATGTAACTGATGTTATTCCCAGTCTGTATTAGTAAGAATAGAAATCTGCCATAAAATCATGTTCTGCAAAAGCAGTATACATTTCCTAGTTTTCTGCTTTAAAATTCTGCATTGGCCAGGCTGGCCATCTGCATCACAGCCATTACATGTGGGAAGTATGGAATGTGTCTTATCACACACAGAGCGTGCACAGCAAAGGACACCCAAAGGTTATGTTGTCATCATGTCAAATGGATCTGTTTATTCTGAGTGCTGTAGAAGCAGAGCTTAATCAGAGCATCAGCCATATGCAGATTTGAAATTAGATTTTACAATAACCACCTGTCTACTGTTTTGAATCCTTGTCATATTCCTTGGGTTAGAGCTGTGCTTGCTTAGCAAATGTGTGTGCTGGGAGAAAATCATCTAAAAGCCTTCATGTCATGATGTAAAAAGCACTTAAATGCATGCATATGTATGAGTGTGCAAGGGGAGCACATGTACCTTATGGCTTTGTGCTACAAGCTGCTACCAGAGCATGTGAAGGGGAAAAGAGGGCATTCCTTTCATGTAAAAATCAATAGTATTGGCGACTCTCCATATAAACTTCTTTTGCTCTTCTTTTTTGGCTCATAATTTTCATATGTGTCAGCCAAAAAAGTCACTGTGAAGTGATGCAGCATTTGATCTTTCTCTTCCATAAAAGTTTTTAAAGGAGTAAGTACAAACATGCACATAATGTTTGTGTAGTGTCTGCCACAGTTTTGTGACTCACAGCATTCTGCCTTTAAGGAGTCAAAAAAAAAATCTGTCTGAAAGCTTAAGCCTCTCCCCTCATAATGTTGCAACATGAAAAAAAGAAGAAAATCTATGTGTTGGTTATTGCAAGCTGCATTAAGGCGGTGGTGAAAAGAGCAACAATAGTCAAAGTAAAGGTTGACATTTTAAACACTGGCACTTGGAAAGAAGTGGAATTAAGAAGAATTGCAGAGCAAAAATTGACAAATAACTTGTCCCACCACTTAATCATATGCTCAAAACTGCCTGAAACAAGTAAGCACTACAGGCTTTTTCTTGCTTATGCCCACTGTGATAATTATTCTTCTAAGCAGTAGCTGCTCTCCCTGGGGAAAAAAGAGAGTTCATTTTTTAAAAAAAATTCAGAGTATGGCCCTTCCCACGGAAGTCAACGGCAGTTTTTCATTGAATTCAATGAGAACTTAAATGGGCCATTAAAAGAGATCAGTAATTGCAAGAGCTTTCCAAAGACATCCTGGCCCGGATGCTCCCTCCTTACCACAGGGAGCAGCAGTCACCAGTGTTCTGAGGCTGGCCAATATCTGCAGATGTAGTGTCCCCTTCTCCAGAGCAGGAGATGTTCTCACCACAGTAAACTGAAATGTGGTGAGTCAGAGCTGTTGCGAGCCAGGGAGGTGCCCTGACCGTCCAGCTGGGCTGTACTGAAGGCTGCTGCCTCTCTGCCTCTGTCCAGGGTTTAGCGTGCACCACTGTACCAGGAAGGTGCCAGAAGTGTAGCCTGAGACTTCCTCCAAACCCGAGGGCAGAAGCCTTTGTTTACACCAGGATGCTGGGAAGCCTCCAGCTTGTGTGGCACCAAGGTGGTGATCAAGAGAACGGCCGAAAAGCTCCACTTTTCCTGTGCTTTCCCTTTCAAGAGTTTGACCTCAGGAGTGTTTTGCTACTTGAGTTCTCCAGGTCCAACCACCCCCGTGGTGGGATTTGCCCACTGCTGGACCACGTTCCCTCCCACCCTGCCTCTGTCTGGACCCAACACACCAGCGCAGGGACAGGATGCTCACTGTGGTCTGTGCGTTACAAGCTCACTCCTCGCTCCAGCTCCTCGTCTCAGCTGGGCAAAGTGTGAGTTTGTATGTTTTGACTTTGTTCATTCAAGCTCACAGAACAACTGCATCTGTCTTGAAACTCAGGCGTGTCTTCTCATCCAGCGAACTCTTCGCGGGAAAGCGCTGCTGTGAAATCGCTTTATCAGCCGCGGCCACCGCTCGCACCTGCCCAGCCGCCCCTCGCCTCCACCGGCACCTCCCGCGCCGCGTCCCGGGGGCCAGGAGGGGCTGGCGTCCCTGAATTTCCGCGCGGGGCCCTCTGGAGGTCAGTGTTCGCCCGCGCTGCGGCGGACCTGTTGCGGGCCCGCGGAGGCTCCGCGGGCAGGGCCGGGCCGGGCGGG
>VWZV01016535.1:391129-883958 GCA_013397155.1 Irena cyanogastra
CGCGGTGCCGCGGCGGGGCCCCCCCGCGCTCCCTGCCCGGTGCGGGTGCGCAACTTCGGGTTAACTTCTGGGGAGGAGTTCCCGGAGGCGACGGCAGCCCCCGGCGAGGGGCCGAGCGGGGCCGGGGCCGGCAGCTGTTGCTAGCGAGACACCGGGGCAGGAGAGGATCCCCGCGGGGTTGGCGAGCAGCCCTCGGGCCTCTCTTTGCTGGGGGAGCGGGATGACCCCGGGGACGAGGAAGCCCGTCCCGATCCCGCACAAGGACTTCTTGCAGGGAGGAGGATGCTGAGCCCCGCGGGCGGGCTGAGATGCGATGGGCCGCCCCAGCCTGGGCACGGTCCGGCGGGCGGGGGGCACCGGCGGCTGGGGGGCACTGGCGCCCTGGGCTGCGGGGAGCCCCGGACTGCGCCGTGATGGATGGGCTCTCCCAGCACTGTGGGGCTGAATTTTTGTCGGGCTGGTTCAGACCCTGAGCGACCCCCGAGCCTCCCGCTTCCCAGCCATCGCCCCGAGCGCAGTCGCCCAGTTCGCTGTGGACCCGAGCGGGGGGGACATCTCCAGCCAGGCGGGCGCTGGTGCAGACCCCGCTACCGGCGCCACCCGTGCCCTCCGTCCCGCGGGGCCGTGTCCCCTCCGCCCGCCCCGCCGTGCCCCCGCGGTCCCTTCCCGCTCGGGCAGAGCCGCCGCCGCGCCCGGCGGATGGCAGCAGGGATGCTGAGGGAGCTGTCCCGGCAGCCGGGCTGGAACAGCCACGGGTGGACCCCGCCCGAGCTGTCCTGCGGGGCTCGGGGCTCCCGGCGGCTCGGCGGGGTCTCGAGTGGGGCCGGGCAGGCCTTCAGCAGCACGGCCGTCGGGGCCCTGGGTACAAGGTGGGGGTACCCGGGCGAGGAGTAGTACGTCAGCAACACCCCGTTATCCCCACACCGGCGTCTCAGCCATGGTGGGATGGCGGGGGATGTGTGCCTGAGGGGACCGCACTGTCCCCAGGCTGCGGTGTTCACTGCCGACGGAGCTTGTGAGCCTTTCCTGGGGTGTAACTGCGGGGGCAAAACGCGGTCTGTGCCTAGCGAGGACCCCACCCTGCTGCAGCATCTCTGGGGGTACTGCCACGGTGCTTTGTTGTCACTGCTCTGAGTGACATCCCGGCTGGGATTGGCGGCTCTGCTAGCTTGGAGCAGGTAACCCCCGCCCAGGGGCCCTGCAGCAGGTTGTGAGATGGAGCCCTGCCCCCAAGCTCGCCCTTGATGAGGGTTCACCCGTGGCTGGAATCTCCCATCTGGCTCGTTCTCTGCTCGGCCAGTTGGGATGACGTGGCAGAGCACGATGGTGCCTCCCTGCCCCTGGAGGCTGAGCCCTTCTCCGGGGGCTGCTGAGCACATCGCAGCTGCTGTGCTCCCGGGGATCCCCAGCGCCAGCAGCTGGGGCAGCCTTGCCCAAACCCCTGCCCTTGCCAGCCCTGCCCCTGGTGCCTGCTGCCAGCGAGGGGGGTGAACAGGTGGTCGTGTTTGCTCTCCTTCCACGGGCCCCCGCATTTCACCCTGCGCGGAGCTGTTGGCTTGTTTACCTCTTCAGCACCGTCACGTTCGGTTCTTGTCCCGGCCCTCCCATTTGGGGGTGGGCACAGGCTCACTCTGTCCCGGTACTTGTGCCCTCGGGGCTGGTGCACACAGGGGTGGCTTCCCAGGGCTGTGCTGATGGTGACCAGGAGCGCTGTTGGCTGGGAGCCTGCCGGGTGTCCCTGTGGGCCCTTTGGAAAAGCCCTCTCCGCGTGTGACATGTGCTCGGCCTTCGATCGCGTGGCACCCATCCAGCCGCTTTGTTTCGAGCAATTTAAATATCCTCCTTGCAGCTCTGCTAAACCACTGGAGCTTTGGCTGCAACTTTGCATGAATAAGGAATGATAAAGCCCTTTTAACCATTTAGCGTTTTCTTAAGCAGTTGGCCCATGGGTATCTGTAATCACTGTCTGCTCTCATTGCACCACAGCTCTTCTTGCCTTTTAACTGCTCCTAACAAGTGGTGGCTTTTTTGACAAGCACTGGCTTCCAAGAAGTTTTAAAGGAAGGCTTGCACCAAAACGTGGTCCATGGGAGAATTCTTGGAACTAAAGGCAACTTCTGCATCCCTGCTTCTTCAGAAAAGGCTGCTCATGTCATGTCATGAGCATAAAGCTAGGAACCTACATTTGGAAGAGTAGGATGGAGTTTTTTGTGGGTTTTGTTTGTTTTTGGTTTGGTTAGTTTTTTGTTTTTTTTTTTTTTTTTAAATTTTGTTCTGTGGCTTTGTGTTGGTTTGGGGTTTTTTTTTCTTTTAGGGATTCCCCATATACAAAGACAGCCAGGACAAATAGGAAACTTTTAGACATTATTAAGGTAATGCAATAGGTGAGGCATTTCAGCAGGTATCAGAAATGCTAGTGAGTCTCCAAAAGAAATGGGTCCATTGTATATACATATCTATAATGTTCCAAGCGTGGCTTTGTGAATAAAAGACTGGTTTGTGATGCCTTCTTCCTTTGCTGTAGATTTTCTCTGTGGCTTGGGGGAGGTGGCTGCAGTGCAGATTTTTGAATGGGAACGTGGGACTCAAGCCTTTGACTTCTGTCTTTTGTGTTCTTCAAGTCACAGCTGAGGATGAGGCTGAAGGTGCCCAGAGATGTGTATGCAATGGAGAGTGCTCAGTCTGTACCCCTTCTAGAAATGTTGCTTTGATGAGTTGGCATTGGAACTGCATTGATAGGGGCTGAATGTGGAGAAAAGCCTTTTTTTCTGCTGAAAAATTTAGATATGGTTTGCTGTCAGCAGCAAGTAGTTGCTGCAATTAGAGGCAGGTTACTAAAGAAAACAAAATAAGTGGTTGCATGTGATACCCATTAGCAAGAAGCAATGAGCAGGGTTTTCATGCTTCAGAATGGGTTTGGGAGTTCTGCTTGTGGGAAAGGAGGAGCAGAGGGAGCTTTGTAGGGAAGGATTGGAAATGGCAGAAGCTGATGCCCACTCAGACCTCTCCTTCCTCTAACATCTACAAGGTACTGTCTTGCCAGAAATTCAAACTCATCCCAGACTGGGGCATGTCATGGCAGAAAATTTAAAGTTGTTTGAGCATTGCTAACTTGTTTTTGTCTTTTTCATTTTGTTCCCCTTTGCTTCATCCTGGATGTCTAAAAGGACAGTTGGAACCAATAAATGAGGTGAGTTAATCTGATGATTCACTCCCCACTCTGTCTCCTTGCTCCATCCTGAGGGGATTGTCTCGTGTTTTCTGACTCTTTACTGATGTCCTAGATATAAGTAATGCACTGCATTTTGGGCTGGTAATTTTTTGGTTTGCAGTGCCCAGATTTTGTTTATGGAAAAAAATGTGTGTTTTACTGTAGCAAAAAGCCATGTTCCTATGAAGCCTCCTCTGCAGATCAGGTTCCTCTGAGGAAACCCCTCCGCATGGTCCACACTCATGAATACTGCAAATGTCCCAAGTATTTTGGGGAGATAAGTATGGAGAATCTCTCATACACTCTATTTCTTCAGTTCCTCAGGAGCATTTCAAGGTCAGCCACAGCTGTAAAGCAGTTTGACCTGGGTGCAGGTGCTGTGCCCTTGCAGCTGCGTGTCTCCCACCGTGCCCACAGAGCAGTGCTGCTTAACGAGCCCTCTCATGAAGGGCAGAAGTTGGGGCTGGTGTGGGTGGGAAATGAGCTCAGCTTTGGCTCTCTGCTGTTCTCAAAGCAGAGCTTTGAAGTGGGGGGAAGGCTGTGGGGATGGCATGGAAGTGGGGCCACAGGGTGCTGCTGCTCTTATGGGGTCTGGCACAGCATTGGTACAAGCGCCACCACGGAAACCTGAGACATGAGAGACTCTTCTGGGTCAACCGTTCTTCTAAAAAATATTGTTGAAGGTTCTTCATTAAATTAATCATGGTAGCAGAGCAGAAGCATAAGGATAGTGTGCTCTGGCTGATCCATTTTAGTGGTGAGTTTGTTGGGCTGTAATGCTCCATGTGTATGGATTGTACAAATATCACTGGTACATCTACAGGGATGGAGTGTGTTCACATTGCTGTGTTAATTAAATAGATCCTTGCTGGATTAAATTGAAGCTTTCACTTACCTTCTGTTTTTGATTCCTTCTGTTGTATGTTTGCTGATCTATTAGATTGTTGATGTGTGTGGAGGAATATGCACGTTTCCACTCCAGCATATTGCTGTGCCATAGTGTTTTGTAAATCACTCTCTTGCCAACCTACATAATAATACATTGCTACTAGAGGGGAAAATACCTGCAGAGAATGCTTATTTTCCTGCCTTGTTATGGCATCACTGGGGTTGGGCTGGTAGCTGCATAGCACTTGTCTGTTGGTGTAGATGAAATAAATACAGTTCTTTATGTTCTGTTGCAGAAACACAAATACAGCTGAGTGTTTTTTCTCAATAGCTGTTGATGGGTTGTAATCTTGTGCTTTGGTCTGCACTGGCTCCAGGGTCTGCTCGCTCGCATCTCGGATCTCCTGCTGTGCCGGTGGACTTGCAGGAATTGTTGTCAGAAGTGTTTTGACTGTAGCTGTTGTCAAACAAATGAAGATGAAGTTGAAATCCTGGGACCTTTTCCTGCTCAAACTCCAGCCTGGCTGTAAGTTTAGATGCACAATTTCCTAGCTTTAACCAAGGAGCAGGACTGCTCAGCTGTGATGAGAGTATTGATATGAATTGCAGTGGGACATTCAGAGGATGGCACTTTGAGAGCAGGAACCTCCTGAGGATGGGAATGCAGGCTATTCCTGGCATGGTGAAAAAGGGCAGCTCTGTTAACTCAAACAGCAAGGTTAATCTTTCTAAAAACCGTTTCTGATGGGTAAGACAGAAGTTGTTTTGTAAGCTGGCATAACAAGGATAACTGGTTTAGCTGTGCCCCCTTCTCTAAAGATGCCTTTCATCTTCAGTCCTATTTCCTCTTCAGATGGACCAACCCTTTGGAGCACTTCAACTTGGCTGAAATGCTGATGAGGTTGTTTTGAAATACCTTCTTATCCTAGCGTGAAGGTGGTTATCACATAGGCAGATGAAAGGCATAGCTCCTACATGCTCGGAAGGGGAAATTCATTTAAAGTTTCATTTAGCAGGACTCGATCTGCATCACCGTAGTACTCTTCAGAATTTCTTCTCAGATCATTAAAGAACCACAGCACCAGATCTTATCTGGAGTTTTGATTAGTATGTTTGCAAATCCACTACAAAGGAAGTCAGTGAAGTCTTCCCTCTTTCACTCCCTCTCAGTCAGGAATCTGCAGCACAGAGGTGACCCTGTGGAGGCAACAGTGAAACCTTTAGTGAAAGGAGAACAGTGAAATAAAATAGTGAAAGCAGAGCTCTCTGGTGTTTTAGTGGCTGCCTTGTCAGCTGGGCTGAGCTGTCTTTGTGGAGCAGACCATTTGATGGACACATCCAGAACCTGTGGCACAGGAGAGGCCTGCTCAGTGCATCATGTGATGCTCAGACTTTGGTACCTGGGCACTGAGGCACTCGGGTAATTTTGTCTACTCCTGTGAGTATGTGCTGTTATTCTGTGTCAGCTCTGGAAGGGTCATGTCTTGGTGCTGCTTGAAATAAATTTTCTCATGTTTAAATCGCAGTCTTGTCCACGTACTCTTTTGAATTCAGGTAGAACAGGATGGTAATTAATACTGAAGCAATAAAAATTGAGCTGTTCAAGATGTGTTAGAGTGGTTTTTCGATGTGGTGCAGCATATTTAAGAGTCTGAGATATGCTCAGAAACAGATTCACCTGCAATTAATGGGGAATGGAAACAAAATCAATGCTAAATAGGAAAGCATCACGCACAGGAGAGCACAATGATGAGGTTGCAGTATTGGATGTGGAAAGATTGGTGCAGCAGCAATTACATCTTGGGAACAAGTGGCTGGGCTTGTGGTGAGAGGGTGGTTCAGAGCTTATCTGGTGTGCTGAGCAGTGGAGGGGACATCCTGTGTGTTTTGGGGTGTGCAGTGATTGTACCAGGCTGTAGTTTTTGACTCTTGGATTCCTCTGTCTGCCCAAAGGGGTGATGTGAGTGCTGAAACCCTGTTCTTGTCTCAGATGTGTGGTGGCTTTGCAGATGAGTTGGACTTTGCCCTGGGCAGAGAACATGGAAACCTTTGGAGTCACAAAACGCTCTCTCCAGTCTTTATTGTTTCTCCCTGGTCCTGCTCCATCCGAAAGCCCCTGCAATAACTTCTTGGAATGGCCATAAGCAGAGGACAGCACTCTGGTGAAAAACAACCCAGTTCTTCAACCCTGTTGCACTTCATGCTTCACAGCCCTGGGAAGGGTCCCTGGGACCCCATCATTTATCCATCTTTCCATCCAGCTCTGGGTGGTTTGGTGCAGTTGGGGTCTCCCTGTTCTGCTCTGGTGCTGAGAGAAGGAGAGTTCCCAGAGGTAAAGCCTGAGAGGGGCAGCAGGCACCAGAGGAGGACACATGGGAGAAGCAGCTTTGCTTTGCCAGGAGACCTGGATGCTGCCACGCCTCAGGGTCACTGCAGTCACCATCTCCTGTGGCACAGCTGCAGACCTGTGATCCCCAAAGATGCCTTTTGCACACATTGATGTGTAAGGTGGAGATGAGGCTTTGCTTGCTTGAGAATGCTGTGGGCTCCCCTCGAGCTGGCGTGGACCCAGAGTGGTGCCAGGCAGTGTCAAAATGCTTTGTGCTTCCAGGGTGGTTTTGCTGGAAAATGGTGAGGGAGCACAAAAATTATTGAAGGGAGAAGGACAAAGGGAGACACAGAGAAGTAGAGGATGCAAGGAGAGGGGGACAAGGTTCTAGAAAGTGAAGAAGGAAAGAAAGTACAAGGCAGGAGCCAGATTTGATATATTTTGTTGGCTGACAAATGGGAGACCCAAGCTTTTTGTGTACGTGTTTAAGGTGAAAATGATCCCATGTTGACTCAGAATTCAGAAACCAAAGAATTCTGTTTTCATTGTATTGATCTTATATTTTATATCTCTATATGCATTTTTGGATGTAGGGAATGATCTCTGGAGTTAGATGTGTGAGCAGACTAAGAGTTTGGACTTGCTCTTAGAATAAGGTTTTTAATGTTTTTAAGTGCTCAGAGATCTGTGTATACCAGCTGACCCCTTTGTTCTTTTTTTTTTTTCCTCTCTTATTTTTGGAGAGGGGGATTTTGTATTTAGTGGAAGCCCCTACAATGAAAACCAGGTTTGACATCACCTTATTTTGCATTTAGATGCCTGCATTGAATTTGGGAACAAATCAATTTATTGTATTCCCTGCTTGCAGCCTGAAAGTGTTCTAAAAATAGATCCACGTTTTCAGCTGAGGTCTTTCCATCTTGCCTATTCTTCATGGGCCTGAGACACTGGTGTAATGTAGAATGCAATTTGTGCCTTCCTCACCTTCCTACCCACTCCCCAGGGGAAAACTGTTTTTATGGTTCTCATTGGTGAATGAACAAACATAAATGCCCATGGTTAATGACCCATCCTTTATATTTTGGCCTTAGGGTTTTCCCTTTGGCAGCTCTGACACACCTCATTGTCCTGGAAATTCAGGAGTGGATGATCAAGCTGCAAGTTTAAGCCCTTCCTCTTGGGAGAATATGGATTTTTCTCATTTTCTGAATTTTTGCAGTGGCAGCTTAGGGAAAAAAACCCAAAACCTTCCTGCAGTGAGTCCAATTGCAATGACCTGAGTGCATGGTAACTTCTTGTTATTCCATGAGGAGCACTTCCATCCTGGTCCCTGCAGAAATGGCGTGGGAATGAGGGTGGATGTTTGAGCTGCTTGTTATGGAATATTCTACACAAGCCCCAAAGATAAACAGTGCACACTGTGAGACTGAATTGAAATCAGGACACGACTCCTCTTCCCAAAGGTTTGGATTAAACAGAAACAGAGCTGCTTTAACCGGAGCCAAAGTTTATTTGAGGAAAAATTATTGTGGCTCAGTAGCAATTTCCTTACTAAAGGTCATCTGTATGTTATTAACTCACTATTACGTTTACCCATTGTAGAACATCCTTAATGCCTCTCTTCCTGATTCCCTTTCCACCCTGCCTCGTTCTGTGCATTTGCTTCTCAAACACAAGCACATCCAAATGCCACCTGTGATTGTGGGGACCTGCATTTAGGCATGAAAAAGCCATTTGTGTTCCAAGTACTGATTATATATCAAACTGCATGGTTTGGGCTGCCTTTAATGGGCTGCAGAGCTGTGCAAATATTGTGTGCCCCTTTTAGCAGAGGGTTTGGTTTTGATTATTAACAGAATTTTTTTTAGTGTGGATGAGTTGTGTGAGTCTGACTTGGTGAAATTTGCATGGATCCTGCTGTGAGCTTTGTGGGCTTGGATAAGAATTTCCAGTTGGTTTTGGGGGTCTGTTTTCTTAATGCTTGTTGGGCTTTTGTGCAAGTTTACTGCTTTTTGCAGAATATATCAATTGCTCTGTCGTTGGTTACTAATGAAAATGATTCAATATATTTCATTTGTACCCAGCTGAGTTGTGCACATGGAAAGGGTGGCTTGGAAGCAAAATTCACACAGAATTTCCCTTTGCTTTGCTCATTTTGTGCTGATGCTTTCCTTGTGATCTGCTGCTATTTTCAGTCTGGTGGCCTGGCTGTTTTGCAGGATGCACCACGCCATGGACCATTGTGTGATTCCATTTCCATCAGCAGCTGCAGACTTCACCTCCTGCAGTTGTCACTGTCTGCTCCTGCCCTGCTTTCAGCCAAACTTGGGAGATCCTCACTCCTTTCAGGAACCACTGCAGCTGGGACATGTTGGGGCTTTTAACCAGAATATTGTTTTATATAAAAACAACTTCTGTGTACGTGTAACTGCCCTTTCAGTTTGTTTAAATGTTTATATGTGGACCTCTCTATGATGCCAGCCTTCTGTGGAGTCTTCTCCAAGATGCTACAAAACTTTCTTTGTCATTTAGATCCTGCCAACCTCCCTGCTCCCACCAAGATCCCTGTGCAGTACAATTATTGTCTGCTGAGAATCACATCTGGTTTATAGGAGTGGATAAAAAGCAGCCAAATATTTAAAAAGGCATGCCAATAAATAGAAAATAACGAATTGTGTCTGTAAGATCAAGTTTTGAAACTTTACTGGCAAACCTGCAATATTTTACCAGGAGGTGTGTGGTAGGTTTGGTGATTTTCTGAGCATGGTGATTTTCTGTGCTGGTTCCTTCCTAGTGAAGTCTGTGCTTCCAGAGTGTAGCTGTGAATTACTGCAGGAAGCTACTGTTTGAGGCTTGTGGTTTGTGGGGTTTTGGTTTGATTTTTTTTCCTTAGAGAGAAGTGTAATGTTTCTGATCAACATCTGAGTTATATGTGCCTTAGTGGCCTGTGTCACGCTGTAAAACTGATAAATAATACCTTCTGTTTGAAAGACAGGCAGAAAGGTGAAGAATCTGTTTCTTACCTAGATCTGAAGTCAGTTGCTCAGCCTTTTGCTTGCCAGATGGATCAGGAGATACCCCACAGCACCGAGGGGCGAGCACCCAAGCCTGGCCCCAGAATGCCAGCACACGTTGTTATTCTGTATATACTCCTTGTTCTGGGTTGAATCATCCAAAGGTCTCTCATTGTAACAGGATAAGCAGCCAAAATGAGGACAAAGATGGAGACTCTGATAATACAATCAGCGAGCTGCCTCCCACTCTTCAGGATGTTTCCCCTGACAGAAGGCGGTCGTCCTCAGATACATCACGGTCCACTTACAGCCTCACGCGGCGGATCTCGAGTAAGGCCCTCCTTCCAGCATTCATGTCATTCTTGGGGGAGAAAATCAAACTGGAGCGCTTGCTCTTTCATCTTTCAGACAGGGAGCCAAGTCAGGTTGAAGGCACATTGATTAAAATCTCATCCTGTGTTGCAGGAGCACAGTGGAAGGGGCCAGCCCTGTTTCTCTTGCTGAAGCACGAGCGTGGTGATCACACCAGGGAGGGGAAAGTGCAGGCAGCTCGTGCTTCAGCGTGGCTGAGGGTGCTGCTGGCTGCTGGCCATGCAAGGGGAAAGCCCCACTGTGGAGCCTGTGCTGGCACTGCACAGACACGCAACAGCTGCCCCCAAAGCTGATCTGCACCTGTAAATGCTTTGGTGGACTTTCTAACAGTCACATTTGTGTGTTTCTCTCATTCAGGTCTGGAGTCGAGGAGGCCAAGTTCCCCGCTAATTGACATCAAGCCCATCGAGTTTGGAATAATAGGAGCTAAGAAAGAAATAGTTCAGCCAACCATCCTGCGGAAAACCTACACCCCAGACGACTATTTTAGGAAATTTGAACCAAGGCTGTACTCTCTTGACTCAAATAGTGATGACATGGACTCCTTGACAGATGAGGAGATCTTGTCCAAGTACCAGCTGGGCATGCTGCATTTTAGCACACAGTATGATCTGCTGCATAATTATCTAATAGTGCGAGTCATTGAGGCTAAAGATCTGCCTCCTCCAATTTCTTACGATGGCTCAAGGCAAGACATGGCTCACTCCAACCCCTATGTGAAGATCTGCCTCCTTCCTGATCAGAAGAACTCCAAGCAGACCGGAGTGAAACGCAAAACGCAGAACCCAGTGTTTGAGGAGAGGTACACATTTGAAATCCCCTTTTTAGAAGCCCAGAGAAGAACTCTGCTTTTAACTGTAGTGGATTTTGACAAATTCTCACGCCACTGTGTTATTGGCAAAGTGTCAATGCCCTTGAGCGATGTAGACCTTGTGAAAGGTGGACACTGGTGGAAAGCCCTTGTGCCTAGTTCTCAGGTAACAGAATTTATCAGATTATTGCCACGGTTTTTCTTGCTGTTTTGGGGGGGTTTTGTGTGTGTGGTTCCTTTGCCTGTTGGCAAGTAATGCTGTTTCTAATTAGTAATTGTCATCTTGTTAACACAGCATCTGCTGGGTAGGGATTATGTGGGCCTGTGACTGGTTTTATAACTAACAGTGTGAGGTAGAGGAGCTGTCTTTCATAGTTATGAGCAAAGATCCAATGTCAGCTTAAACGAGAACAGCTCCAGACTGCTCTGGAAGTCTGCACCTTTGGGAAGGTGTTTCTTGTCCCTGCAGTCACCTGCATCCATTCTCAGGAATGCTGTGACACTGTCCCACCCAGGTCATTCCTGTGCTGAGGACATGAGGGGAGCCACTGGTGCCAGTTCAGTAATGATTTGATTCAATAAAACATGGAGAAGATAAAATCTATCCAGACCTGTGGCATAATGCATAAGCAACAATCTGCAAAGGAGTGGTAGATTTGTTCTCATCAGATCCCTGAAGGAGCTAAATTTGCCATAAATATTTGTCTGATGCAGGTGGGATGTTGCATGCATTTTGGGCATTTCAGCCATTCAGTGGGATGGGAAGAGGAGACCAGAGGGTCTGTGTGCTTTCACCTCTGTTCTCAGGAAAGGGTCACCTCCTTGCCAGCCAGGTAAAGGGCTGTTCAGTGGAAAGATCTGAGCTTTGCAGCCAGGAGTGGTGGTTACCTACCAAATTTGCCACTAGTGGTATCACCCACATAGCTAGAGGCACGGAACCCTGTGAAAAGCCAAGAGAAGAAAGTAGTGTGAACAGCACCTCAAATGTTTTACTAACGACAGGAATCTCACACAAGATTGATGTAACAAGCTTGCCTCCCCCAGCTCCTTTCCAGCTCACAAATTGCAATTTCCAAGGAGTCCTTGCTGAATTAAACCCTGTTGGATGGTTCACCTTTTCTTTGATTTTAGGTGCTCACAAAAGGGTGCCATAGCCAGAGATCCTAGATGAAATGAGCAGTAAATCATTGTCCTCAGCCCTGTTTTACATTGTGGGTTCAAGTGTCTGATTTGGAGTGGAAACCTCTGATCAGACACTTGTGGAAGGGAAACACCCCAGGCAGTGTCTGGAAGCGAAGCCAGCAGGGGCTCTGGCTCTGCTCTGCCCCTCTGTGTGTGCAGAGGGCTGGGAGCCCTTTCCTCTCTTGCTCAGACCTGCTGCTCTGTGTAAAGGGGAGGAGATCAGGGCTCCAGGTAACTGCAGGAGAGCCAGCTGGATTTCCTGAAACACGAGTGTGGTGGCATTAGCTTCAACAACGCTCAGGCAAGAAAGGAAAGTTTTGGAAGTTGTGCACAAGTCAAAATCATGGGGTCCCTGAACACATGTTTATGTAGGGCATGTCTTTGCATGCCATTATCCTCCTGTGAGTTCCACCACGCAGTTTTGCTTCTCCCTCTGCTCCCTACTTTGGCATGGTAAATACTTCTCTGTATTTTGCATCTCTTTATGAGTAACATGGACTCATTCCACAGCTAATACAGATCTTGATTAGAAAAGATCATCTCTGCCTTCATGTGCCAAGCTCGGAGCCAGCTCTTCCTTTCCCCCTCTCCAAAGTTTCATTGAAAGCTGCTGCTGTTTTCAGCAGTGCTGTCTGCTTCACCAGCATTCAAGATAAATTATTTATGCAGAAGTTGGCATTTCTGATATTTATAAAAGGAAGGAGAAAGACAAAACTCCATTTGAATGCACAGGCTTAAAAGCCTTTTGCATTTATCCCCTTGCTATCATATGGAAAAACTCGGGCAAAAATTCCTCCACACTTTGATCAGTAAAGTGGTCCTTTTGTACCTTTTTCCTGGTTTTACCTCAGCTGGCAGAGTGCAGCTGTAAAGGGATCAACAGTGCTTGCACAGGACATCCAGGGATTATGTTTGGCATCATCTTCCCATATTTTCTCAATGATAAATTTAAAGCTCACTGAGTAAGGCACGTTTCATCCTAGTGGTGATTAAATTAATTGATCAAAGGGTTAAGATAAATCCTGGAAGAAGTAAAACAATAAAGCTTACCGCTTTGAAAAAATACATTTTCATGTGTTTGATAACAGCAATGTTTCTGCTAGAAATTTCTGAGGGGTTTTTTAATACTGGTTGGTACCCTCTGCCTGTGGAATGATAGATTTGACATGTTGACAGGTTTTTTTTAATAATTCTCACTTTTTTGCTTGATTAGCTGAGGGACAGACAGCTTTTATCAGTCTCTTGTTGGATTGAACCCGAGCCTGCTGAAGTGTGCTTTGTGTGGAGAGATGCTGATAGACGGGGACAAAAATAAATACCTACGTGCAGTTGCATTTTATTTTGCAGAAGGCGTCCTTGGATCCTGGAGAGCACCACAAACTGCTGTGGTACAGTTCTGATCTTTAGTCAGGAAAATTGGCCAGTCTGAGGCTGTGACACGGGGCAGCAGCTGGCAGCAGCCCCACAGCCACAGGAGAAGAGACTGAAGGAGCTGCTTGGAAAAGCAGTAACAGGAGGGAGAGAAACACAGACAGTCACAGGCATGATATGTGAAGATGAAAGACACAAAATGCATGATTTTTTCTTTTTTTTTTTAGCTGGAATTTATAGACAGAAACATCATGAGCTGGAGGGAGATGGAGGAAAGTGAATCCAGATGGCAGGAGCTGTGGAGAAGTTTTCGTACTGGTGGGAGTGGTGGGAGGGCGGCAGGCATTGTGAAAGAGCAGAGAAAGTGGCCAAATGACATGAGCTAAGATGAACATCTGCTTTGCACTTGCTGTCTCTACCTGGAAGCCACTGACACAGTGTGCTGATAAAGTCAGGTCCTTGTCCCTCCATCACACTGAGTTCCCTCACCCCAGAGTGGAACACTGCCTTGGTACAGGGCTGTGCCAGCACCTGTGAGCTGCAAAAGGTGGGGAAAGCCTGGAATCTTCTGGTGTGTGCAGTGTCAGCAGGGACAGTGAGCTTGTCCAGAGGAGGGCAATGAGGCTGGGGAGGGGCTTGGAGCACAAACTCTGTGAGGAACAGCTGAGGGAGCTGGGGCTGTTTACCTGGAGAAAAGGAGACTCAGGGGTGACCTCATCACTCTCTACAGCTCCCTGAAAGGTGGCTGTGGTCAGGTGGGGTTGGGCTCTTTCTCCAGGCAGCACTGACAGAACCAGAGGACACAGTCTCAAGCTGCATCAAGGGAAATACAGGCTGGATATTAGGAAAAAGTTTTTTACAGAAAGGGTGATGAAGTTCTGGAATTGTCTGCCCAGGGAGGTGGTGGAGTCACCATCCCTGGATGTGTTTAAACAAAAACTGGATGTGGCACTGGGTGCCAGGGTTTAGTTGAGGTGTTAGGGCTGGGTTGGACTCGATCTTTAAGGTCACTTCCAACCCAGTGATTCTGTGATTCTCCCAGGTGGGGCATGGTCCAGCTTCCACAGCCAACAACTCTGTTGGCTCCTCTGGGAGCTGGACCCAGATCAGCTCCTTGGGCCTGTGGATGGGATGTACAGCTCCTCGTTGCTGAGGAGTATCTTGCTGTCAGTGAGCCAGCAGAGCATTTCCTTGTGTACAGAGTGCAGCCCTGTCCTGCTCCCTGTCTGGGGGTGGCCAGAGAGCCCGGGTACAGCTGAGCAGCAGGCTGTCCCCTCAGCCTGAGCAGCCAGAGCTACAAAGTGCTGGGTGCCAAGCCTCAGGCAGGGGCTGTACCTGCACACGGGCACTTTCTGAGCTTGGATCCTCATCCGGCGTTTTGGGAGATCGAGTGGAGGCACGGGGGAGCTGCTGCCCCATGCATCATCAGAGCAGCAGCTAAGCAGAAGGACTTCTGGTGGAAAATGTCAGTGCAGGTATTGCCAAATTCTTTATCCTTGGTATTTCTGGGAGGCTTTCTCTTGCAGGATAATGATTGCTTTTCTGAAACGCAGTAGCTGCTCGTGGAAAGGCTCTTGAGTCCAGTCCCCATAGGAACACTGTGCACTCCTTAAATATCCCCTGAAATGTGTGTGGCTTTGCTTAATTGCCATGAATGAAGCTGGCAGGCCTCGCTGGAGCTGGGCTCACATTCGCATGTTTCGCCGCTGAAACGAATTCTGAAGCACATGTTCAGGACCCCAAGTTTTATTGACATATGATTCATTTCTCTTTTGGCAGATTTGAGTGGGCAGGAATAAATGTTTTAGACCAGCAGTAATGAGAGCTTGGAGATCATTCTGCAAAGGAAAAAAAAAAAGCCTAGTTGTGGTGGGAAAACAGCATGAAGTTCCTTCTTCCCTCAAATTAAGCTGTTTTTATAGTAGAGGGAGTGTGTATTGGACTTGTTTTTTTAACTTCATACTATGAGTGCACTGGAGTGACCTGTCAGTGCTGATGTTCAGGATGGTACAAGATGGTTGCATGGGGCCATGTTTGCTCATCAGCTGGATGTTAAAATCACCTGGAAGTTCACCTGTGGCCAGTGGAGGAGATGCCCTGGGCAAAGCCTGGCAGAGGGCAGGATACCCCCACCCTGCAGGTCACTGAGTTAGAACTGTGAGGGATGCTGTGATGGATGCTTGTCCATTATGATAATAACATTTTTAGCTCTTAACCTGTGGTTTATTTTCATATTTTGGCTTGTGTTGTTCTATCTTCTTTTATTTCACTCTGTATGTTTGTTTTTCCTCAGTTCCATTTCAGTGGGGTTTTTTTTCCCTTTCCTTTTTGAGTCTGTATAGCTCCAGCATTGAAAAATTTTTATTCTTGACTGTTCTCTCTTCATCTTTATCTGTCTTCTTGGTCACCTCATTCTTTCCCCTCAGTGCTGTTCACTCCTGCAGATAACTGGGATGCTGGGGGCTGTGTTTTGTGGAGGGGGAACCCAGAGCAGAGGCTGGTGGGGTCCAGGAGCAGGACCTCTCCACAGGATATCTTCTTCCCAAAGCTTTTTACACAAGAGAGGCTTTGTCATGGCCTTTCAAACTGATGCAAAGACAATTTGGCTTCAGAAGGGGTTTTGTGACTCTCTTCATCCAGTTGGTGTCAGTTATGCAGGAAACTCTGCTCCTATTTGTTGGTAAGTATATTTTTCTTCAGGTTCTGGTCCTTAATAGCTCAGCCTTCCCAAAACAATGGCTGTGTCACAGGATGCTGTAGAAAACCTGCTAGAGCAAACTGTTCTAAACCATCAGTTTTCTAATGTGCCTGGAGGTACCAACACAGATAACCTTGAGGAGGAAAATCAATCTGAAACTTCATTAGGAGCATGGATGTCAGTGCTGATGTAATGTGCTCTGGTTCCTGTTGGGAAGGGAATTTTACTGGTGTTGTAGCAAGGCACAAGGAACAGTCTGGGGGGCTGTGAGGAAGGAATTTCCTGCTCCAAACAAGATGGGCAAATGGCATTAATTAAAAGCTCATCTTCCTTTGGGGGAGCCTCTTTCAGATATGACAGAAACAATTCTGGTTCAAAACCTCTGAGTTCAGCCCGGGCAGTAACTGGAGAAGGTTCTGGATCACAGGCGAGCCCAAGGCTGCAAATCCAGCCAGGAGTGAAATGTTAATCAGAGCTTCAGGAGAGTCTCAGACATCCCAGACTCGGTGTCACTCTGGCATCTCATCAAACAGGAAATTGCTTTTCCAGGGTCATCTGGGATCTGGGCACGAATCAGCTCATCATCAGCATAATAATGGCAGCTGAAATGATGCCTTAGCAGGGGTGCTGGGGCACCTCTGCACTGCCTGCTGCAGCAAAACCAACAGCGCTGAGGCTTCCTGATGGAAAGAAAGCCTACACATAAAATTCAGGCACTTCCCTGCCCCTGGGTGAGCAGTGTGCCGATGGCACCTCCGGTGCATGGGCTCACATCCCCTTTTCTCAGCTCAGCCCTGCACCGGGCAGCTCTGGGGATGGCCCAGTGGGAGCAGAACAAGGGCAGTGTCCTGTGTCCCAGGGGATGGCTCTGGCTGTGTCCTGTGCCCCAGGGGATGGCTCTAGCTGTGTCCTGTGTCCTGTGCCCCAGGGGATGGCTCTGGCTGTGTCCTGTGCCCCACGGGCTGGCTCTGGCTGTGTCCTGTGCCCCTCGGGATGGCTCTGGCTGTGTCCTGTGCCCCATGGGATGGCTCTGGCTGTGTCCTGTGTCCTGTGCCCCACGGGCTGGCTCTGGCTCTGTCCTGTGTCCTGTGCCCCACGGGATGGCTCTGGCTGTGTCCTGTGCCCCACGGGATGACTCTGGCTGTGTCCTGTGCCCTGCAGGATGGCTCTGGCTGTGTCCTGTGTCCTGTGCCCCTCGGGATGGCTCTGGCTGTGTCCTGTGCCCCTCGGGATGGCTCTGGCTGTGCCCTGTGCCCCACGAGATGGCTCTGGCTGTGTCCTGTGCCCTGCAGGATGGCTCTGGCTGTGTCCTGTGTCCTGTGCCCCACGGGATGACTCTGGCTGTGTCCTATGCCCCTCGGGATGGCTCTGGCTGTGTCCTGTGCCCCTCGGGATGGCTCTGGCTGTGTCCTGTGCCCCACGGGCTGGCTCTGAGCACGGGCTGGGCTCGGGGCCGCTGGTTCTGGCCGCACAGAGAGTTCCCAGGCTGGGTGAGCTGCTGGTCCCAGCAGCAAAGGGAGCCGTGGCGTGAACTTCAGGAAAAGCAGAGGGAGCTAAAACCTCCTGCCTTGTCCTCCTGCTGCTCGGAGCAGCCCTGAGCTCGTTCGCTGTTCCGGCAGGTGCCCGAAGCGCAGGGCGGTGGGCGCGGCTCGGCCCGGCCCGGCGGGGACAGTGCCAGCCCGTGCTCGCAGCCAGCCCCGGTGCATTGTCCTGTGCTTGACGTCCCCAAGGCACTGGGGCGGCACTTGAAGCATGTTTCACAGATCCTCGTGGCTGAGCTGGCAGTAATGCATGTAAACATCAGAGGCAGTGCTGCTGGCACCGAGTGCCCGCAAAAGGCTGGGTCACTTGGGAGCCCGGGGCGGTGAGCTCCGGGAGCCCGGGGAGGTGAGCTCCGGGAATGTGAGCTCCGGGAATGTGAGCTCCGGGAGCCCGGGGAGCTGAGCTCCGGGAATGTGAGCTCCGGGAGCCCGGAGAGCTGAGCTCCGGGAATGTGAGCTCCGGGAGCCCGGGGAGCTGAGCTCCGGGAATGTGAGCTCCGGGAGCCCGGGGAGCTGAGCTCCGGGAATGTGAGCTCCGGGAGCCCGGGGAGCTGAGCTCCGGGAATGTGAGCTCCGGGAGCCCGGGGAGCTGAGCTCCGGGAATGTGAGCTCCGGGAGCCCGGGGAGCTGAGCTCCGGGAATGTGAGCTCCGGGAGCCCGGGGAGCTGAGCTCCGGGAATGTGAGCTCCGGGAGCCCGGGGAGCTGAGCTCCGGGAATGTGAGCTCCGGGAGCCCGGGGAGCTGAGCTCCGGGAATGTGAGCTCCGGGAGCCCGGGGAGCTGAGCTCCGGGAATGTGAGCTCCGGGAGCCCGGGGAGCTGAGCTCCGGGAATGTGAGCTCCGGGAGCCCGGGGAGCTGAGCTCCGGGAATGTGAGCTCCGGGAGCCCGGGGAGCTGAGCTCCGGGAATGTGAGCTCCGGGAGCCCGGGGAGCTGAGCTCCGGGAATGTGAGCTCCGGGAGCCCGGGGAGCTGAGCTCCGGGAATGTGAGCTCCGGGAGCCCGGGGAGCTGAGCTCCGGGAATGTGAGCTCCGGGAGCCCGGGGAGCTGAGCTCCGGGAATGTGAGCTCCGGGAGCCCGGGGAGCTGAGCTCCGGGAATGTGAGCTCCGGGAGCCCGGGGAGCTGAGCTCTGGGAGTGTGAGCTCCGGGAGGCCGGGGAGCTGAGCTCCGGGAATGTGAGCTCTGGGAATGTGAGCTCCGGGAGCCCGGGGAGGTGAGCTCTGGGAGTGTGAGCTCTGGGAGCATGGGGAGCTGAGCTCCGGGAATGTGAGCTCTGGGAATGTGAGCTCCGGGAGCCCGGGGAGGTGAGCTCTGGGAATGTGAGCTCCGGGAGCCCAGAGGGCTGAGCTCCGGGAGCCCGGGGAGCTGAGCTCTGGGAATGTGAACTCCGGGAATGTGAGCTCCGGTAGCCCGGGGAGGTGAGCTCCGGGAATGTGAGCTCCGGGAATGTGAGCTCCGGTAGCCCGGGGAGCTGAGCTCCGGGAATGTGAGCTCCGGGAGCCCAGAGGGCTGAGCTCCGGGAATGTGAGCTCCGGTAGCCCGGGGAGCTGAGCTCCGGGAATGTGAGCTCCGGGAGCCCGGGGAGGTGAGCTCTGGGAGTGTGAGCTCCGGGAGCCCGGGCTCCCTTCTGGAAACACCTGCGGTGCCGCTCTGCCTGCGGCCGGGCTGCTGCTGCCTCTGAGCACACCCATCCTGCCGCGGCCTTTGGGCAGGGGCTCTGTGCTGCTCCCCTCAGAACAGCTAACACAAATGCGGGCACTCTTGGACAGGGTGAAGTGGCAGAAGGTGCTGGTGAGATTTGTGAGATCAGGCTTGGTCTGAGGCTGGTTAAAGCTGCTCATAGTCTGCCTGCTGTCTTCGGTGGATCACACTTATAGAACATAGCATTTTATTTCTTTCCTTACTCAAAGTTAAGCCTAGATAGCCAGAACGATTTTTCTAGAGGTGCCGAAATCCCTGTTAGGTTAGGTCCTACAGAAAATGAGATCCCACCTTTACCTGAGGAGGGCTGGGTGGGTTGGGCAGCAGTGTGATGTTACAGTGCCGTGGCTCCTTCCCAAATCTCTGCAGGGTGATGGGATGTGGTTCTCCTGCCAGAGCCCCAGTGGGTGTTACAGATCCAGCCTGACACTGTCAGTGTACAACATCTGGCTGTTTTTTTTGTAAGTGGATCATAAATGCAAATGAACTGGAAGCATGGAGATCTGCCTTCCCTTGCTGTGCTCCATGGCTCCTCTCTGGCCCAGGGAAACGCCTTATTTCCTGCAGTTCTTGGATGAGGTTGGCAGGTTCCATCAATGGACAACTGCACAAGTAATTATCCCAAATCTCAATGCAGATTTTCAGCACTCTAAGCCTGAGGTGACTGGAAAGGTCCTACATCACAGCCCCATGCCAGCCTGCCACCTGGCTGTGCCAGAAGTTTGGTATTTGCAGCTGGAGCTGTTTGTCTCTCCCCAGCAGGTAATAAAACCACTGAGCAGTTTGCTAATTTGCACTGTCCAAATGCACCTGAATTTCTAGGAATTTAAGCCTGAATGGAGCCTGACCAGCAGTGAATGCAAGTTGGACTGGGTCTGTTAAAAATGTTGTTTATATGTTATAAAAAGCGAGCTGGGGTGGAGGGCTGCCTCGTGTGGCTCCTGTTGAGGGTGGTGGTGTGGGCACTGTGATGCTTCCATCCTGTCCTGGTAAGAGGATTAAAATCACTGACTGTTCTTGATGATAAACATGTCTGCAGGCTGTTCCAGCCACTGAATGAGAGGAGCATTTTTGGGCAGAATCAAATGAAAGATGATAGTTTAAATCAATTAGATGGTGTTTAAACCACCTGGGGTGTGAGACTCTCGGGTCCTTGTGTTGCCGCCACAGGGCACCACGGTGTATGCAGGTGTGTGAGTATTGTGTGCATATTGGGTCAGGCTTGTGCTGGGGCATGGATTTTGATGGAAAGAACTTAAAACAGCAAAAATTGAGCAGCACTGTAATGTGGGAGCTGGCCTAGGTTGATGGAAGAGAGGTGCCTTCTGGGTGAGGCAGAAATACTGTGGCAACAAAAGAAAATGCACGTGGTGAATGTGAGCTGGGTGCTGTGGAGTCACAAACTGCCCCACCGTGTGACCCACAAGCTGCTGTGACAAAAGGAGTTTGAGTTAAGAAATCAGATGCTTTTCCTGGTTGGGTTTCCCAGCCTCAGTTTCCCCGAGGCACTGATGTCTTTGCCAGGGACTGTGCCTCGTGTGCTGGCCCATCTGCTGATGAACCTGGTTCTTTGGGTCAGCTCAGGCTGTGACTCTTCTGGGAGCCTTTACTTTACTGTCTACCCATGGTCTCTGGTTTCTGTAATCTAATATTTGGGGCACCAGTAAAGATATTCAGGCCTTTTGTTATGATTGCAATACCACTGCAGCTCCTTTTCCTCTTGGAACAGGCTCTGACACCTGACCTAGGTTGGTTCTGGACTGTTTGGCTCTTTGGGATGAAGCTTGCACTCCTGCCTGGACCTGGCACGAGGCAGATGGATCAGTTCCCTGCCTGCAGTGCCTGGTGTGTTTCCAGTCCCCAGAGTTGTTTCAGTGTGTGTGTTTTGCATCTGACAGTAAGAGCCTCTCAGAGCCAGGTCATGGCAAGGGAGGAGAGGTTATTTTAAACCCTCACGTCTGAGGAGCAGTGATGTGAGCTCTCCAGCTCTTTAATTACTAGTTTTAAGCGTCATTAAGTAAAAGGAAGGGAAATACTGGCTGAAGAGCTGATGTGGAGCTGTGGCCATGGTGGGTGGTGAGCAGCACGGGCACAGCCAGGCTGTGCCACAGTCCCTGGTAGGTGCCAAGGGGCTCTGAACTGCCTTGCTGTGACCCAGGCATGCATTTACACTGCCTGTCTGAACTTCCCCAGTGGCTGGTGTGGCCCGTGAGGGCTGGGGAGGAAGGAGAATGTCTGTCTTCTCCAGGGAGTCTGTGTTCTGCACGTTGGTAAGATCAGAACTGCCTGGAACCATTAAAAATGGAGCAGGTAGAAGCTGCTGGCCTTGTGCCCCTGCCTCCTTATGGCTCCTCTCTGCATGGCTGCTGGGAAGCTGGTGAAGGGTTGGTGATTAGAGGAAGATCTTCTTTTGGGGATAGTTTCTTTCTTGTTTCTGCTTAGCACGAGACACCAACAGATGGTTCTTGGTTGCAGTTCAGAGCGTGACTAAAATTCATTTTTCAGGCACTTAGACAAATGGGATTTATTTAATTTCTCTCTCTCTCTTCTCCTCTGAGCTCTGTTCTAAATCTCCACATTCTCTTTTCCCTGCAGAATGAAGTGGAGCTGGGAGAGCTGCTGTTGTCACTGAACTACCTACCAAGTGCAGGAAGACTGAACGTGGACATCATTAGAGCAAAACAGCTTCTTCAGACAGACATGAGCCAGGGTTCAGGTAAAGGGCAGTGCATTTCTCACATTGCTCATGCACAGATTGCATGTGCCTTTAAAGCACATCAGTGAGGCTGCAATTTGTGGGGACCCAGGGGGATTTGATGCTCAGTTCCTGTTAATACAAGACTCTGGATGTCCCTCTGGTATGTGTAGACAGCAGTAATGAAAGTATTTGGAGCACTTACTCTGAGATAAAATAGAGGGTTTGCCAAGTTTAAAGCAAAGGTCTCTGGGCAGGCTGAGGTGAGGAGGCAGGAGCTTTGATGCCCTGTGCTGTGTTGTGTCAGGCAGCCCGTGGCATTGCTCCCTGCTGGCTCTGGGCACTCTGGTAGGAGCTGCTTCATGCCTCTGTCCTCAGGTGGCTCTCCCATGTTCCTGCCCCAGCCTCTGCTGCTGCCAGAATATTGGCATTTTCCAAAAAGAACAGCATGCTTGGTCTCTGTCAAGGCTGACATTACTGTGGTTTTGGCAGGGACTGTATTTAATCCAGCTGCCTGGCTTTTGTCCCCACTGCAAATCTCTGGGGGCAGCGTGGGGGCACAAGTCCCAGCCACTTCCAGAGGCCATTTCCCAGCACAGTCCATCCCTGTGGTGCCCAGCCCTCATGAGCAGGGCTGCTGACTCCTGATCCCCATAACACAGGGCCTGTGCTTTGTGCTCTTTGCCAGATCCCTTTGTGAAAATTCAGCTTGTTCACGGATTAAAGCTAACAAAAACCAAGAAGACCTCCTGCATGAGGGGCACGATAGATCCCTTCTACAACGAGTCCTTCAGCTTCAAGGTTCCACAGGAGGAGCTGGAGAATGCCAGCCTGGTGTTCACAGGTAACTGGTGGTGGTGGTGGTTGGCTCTGAGGTGCACAGAGCAGCAGTTGTGGCTGTGCAGGAGGCTGCTTGTCCCACCCCACAAGGGGTGCCCATCACTGGGGTCCCCTGGGGAGCTCAGTTAGCACTGTGTCCTCTGCAGGAGCTGTCCCCAGCACTGCCACCCAGCCTGGCTGGGAGTCAGTCCTGTGATTGACTGGTGCCATTCAGAATGCTCCTGTGCAGAGGAGGAGGAGCAGCTTTGATTGCCCTTCCCAGTGGCACCCAGCCTGGGCATGAAGTCAAACCTGAGAAGAATGAGAGGACAGTAGTGAACAGTCACAGAGCCCAGGCACTGGCAGAATAACTCTGGTACTTGACGTGGTTTGCTGGATGCACCTCAGGGTGTCCCTCTGGTATGTACAGACAAGAACAATGAAAGCTGCTCTGTGAGCAGGGCTTGCTCATGCCTCTGTTTCTAAAGGGCTGGGGCTCTGTGCCAGGCACAGCTGAGATGGACCCAGGTGCAGACCACAGAGCCTGGGGGCCACCAGCAGGCTCAGAGCTGACCTCACTCCAGAGCTGTGTCAGCACTGGGCATGCTTGGCTGGGATAGGAGTTTTTCTCTTTAAGCAGTTTCTGAATCTGCTGTGTTTGTTCTCAAGGCATGAAGACAGGCAGTAGAGCCTTGGTGCTGGGAGCAGGGGTGGCAGAGCACAGGGGTTCCCTGGCTGGGCTGCTGTCCCAGGCCAGGGCCCTGCTGAGGCTGGTGGCATTCTCTGCCTTTTCCCACCACAAAAGCCTTCAGCAGGGCTGCAGGGACCCCTCAGAAGGGTGGGGTTCCCTCCTGTGCCAGGCTCAGGTTCCCTCCTGTGGGGCTCAGGCAGCACCAGGAGCAGGGTCAGACCTGGCCTCTGCAGGATCAGAGGGGCTGTGTGCTGGGGCCCACACTCTTTTACCACGTTGGGCTCTCATGCTTCACAAACACTTTTTTTCGACAACTTTCCATCATTTCTTTTGATGAAAAGAATCTGCTTCTGAAAGGATGTATTTTGAAGTATTTTTTAATTTTACTTCTTACATGGAAGATACAGGTGTCCAAGCTGGTTGAAGAGGCTTATTCCAACCCATTAGTTTGTTTTCAAACACGTTATAACAAAAAGTGATGCTGATCAGCAGCTTAAATTTTGCCCTTCATGCTCAGAAATTTCCTCAGCAAAACACCTATAATTAATCACAGCTTTGCATGCCTGTGACCCTGACTGTGCCTTGCATGTGCAGTGATGAATTTGTTCTTGGAAGCTCCCGTCAGGTGATCCCGTGACAGGTGTGAATCACTCGGTTCTTTGTTTTCCCTTTTCCTGCTGGAAGCAGAAGAGGCAAACAGAGCAGCAGCTCTGCAGTTGGGAGGCTGAGGGGAGCACCCTGCTCCTGAGCACGGTGGATGGAGTTGGGATTAATGAGTGGATCTCTGAGCTGTTTTTCTGTGTGCAAGGGCTGTGTTCCCCATGAGCCAGTGGAAGTTGGCTGGTTCTTCACCCCGTGTCAGCAGGCAGATTTCAGCGCTGAGCCTCCCAAGTGAGGCTTCATTTTCTCAGTGACTTATTGCTTGCTTTGAGTGTTACAATAAATAACCCCGGGCAGAAATGGCCCCAGCAGCTCCAGAGCTGGGCAGGAAGGTGCACAGCAGGGGAAGGAGCAGGGGGCCAGGTTCCCTGGCTGCTCCTGGCCTGAAGGGTGAGGTGCAGGCACTGCCTGGGCTGCAATTAAAAAAAAAAATGGGGCACTCTGGTGGGACATGTGGGGCTGCTGTGGCCAGCAGAGCCCTGGAGCCAGGGGTGCTGCTGGTGGTTTTGTGTGTACAGCCTTCTGCTGGCTCAGTGCCTGCCCTGTCTGCCCAAGGACCTCTGGGTCAGGGGACGTGGTGGTGGAGATGCTGAGCCACACTCAGTGTCCATCCAAGTGACAGATTTGCTCCTGGTCTTGGTGGAGGTGTGTCCCCAACAGGGAGTGCAGCACCAGTTTATTCCTGTGTGCATCTGTGGGGTTCTGCTGAAATGAGTTCCTGAAGGTCTGGGAAGGAGCTGTGGTGTTCCTCACAGAACTGTTCCATACAGCATTATGCAGCTTAAGGACTCGTGAAGGGCTTTGGGAGCTTCTGTTAAAAGATACCCATACTGCCAAACATTTGTTCTTGATTATCTTGCAATGTGAGGATCTCTGTTTTGCATCTCTGCATAGCAGGGGTATAGTTTTGGTTTGTTGTTTTTTTAATTTAGGTGCTTTGGGGTTCTTTTTTGCTGCAGTGATGGTTCTTTCTGTTGTGTGTTTTGTTTGGAATTGTTTTTTATTTCTTTTCTCTTCTAATCCACATCTCTAGTCCATTAGGTCAGTTAATTAAATTTGCTGTCGAGTCAAAGTCCAATTGAAAAGCAGAATAATCCTGCTTGAAGGGAGGGTGATGATGCTTTGAATGGAGAGAGAGAGCTGTAAAAGCAGCCATGGGAGCCAGAAGTGACTGTGTCTTCAATAATTTAAAGGGACCTTTATTGTGGCTCTGTATTTTGGCCCCAGTGTGCAGCTGTCTTTACATTGGCTGGGCTTCACTGGAGAGCCCTGGAGCTCTGCCAGTTCCCATCAGCTGGGGCTCCTGGCTCCCGCTGGGGCTGGTACCACACTGCAGAGCAAGGCACTGTCCAGACTAAGGAAGATGAATTTTGTTTCCCCCCCGTGTGTTTTTCTCCTGTGCATCCTGAATCAGGCTGTGTGTGTTGAGTGCACTCTGGTGTGGATTTCTGTGAGTTAGCCAGGGCTGTGTGTGCCAGCAGTGGAGACACACGGCGAGGCACAGTCCCTGCTCCCCTGGTGCTGCTCTGGAGAGCTCCAGAACAAACTCAGGGCTGAAGCTGAGCAGGGTTTGAGAGGGGCCCTGGTGCCTCCAAGATGATGTGCTCAGGAAGAGCTCTGCATTAGTCAGGACTGGAGGGGGGGTGTTTGGGCTGGTTCTTTGGTCTTTCCTCCTCCTTGGGCACACAGGGATTCAATACTGTAAATTATTGGCATTTACAGACCAAAATGCTTCTCCTTCCACACTGGTGCAGGACCTTGTACCAGCTGTCTTCTGCCTTCCCCTCTGCTCCTTCCTCAGATGCTTACTGGAGCTGTCACTACTCACATGTCCCAGGTCAGTGCCCAAAGTGAGGTGGGATGAGCTCTGGTGGAAATGTCCTCTCCAGGAAAAAGCATCCAGGGCCAGGATTGCTGCTGAAACCAGGAAAGCCACTGATACTCATAACAAATCTAATGTCCTGACAAAAAAAAAAAAAAAAAATTAAAAAAAAAAAGAACGAGGCAACAGCTGGTGGAGAGAGTGTTTGATTTCCATTTACTTCATCAAACATGTTGTTTAGGTAATGAGCAGCCATATACATATTGTAACAAAAATGCACTCTTTGGGGTAGTTCTTTTTTGCCCTTTCTGGGGTTTTTTTTGCAGCCTGACACATATCCTGCATGTGCCATCTTCTGCTTGGGTGCAGGCAAGTCATGGGCTCACCTCCTGCAGAGAAAGGGGGCAGGCTCTGAAGGGTGGGGTGTTCTCCTAGCCAGGTACTGTGAACAAAGGGGTTCCTCTGTCTGGTGGCAAGGGGAAGGTGGAGTCTGGCCCCCACTGCAGCACTGGCAGCTGCTGCCCAAGATCATTCCCATGAAGCAAGGAGAGTATTTGAGGTGCAAGTGCAGCCTCTGTGCCTGGGAGGGCTGGATGATGGGCACCCAGAGACCCTGTGCTCTCCCCACTGAGGGCTTTTGGGCTGTCCTCTGCACCTCAGTCTGTCAGAAAGCTTGGGCTGTGCAGCTGGAAGGCAGACTACACCTGAAACCTGAGCACTGTAGTATTTTGTTAATGATTATAATGTTGCTAATAACAATCATCAGTGATGCTGTTTGCACTGCAGTAAAGCCCAGATGGCCCAATAAAACCACCAGCACTCCAGGGCAGACTGTGTCTCAGTGACTCCTTGGCATCTCTTCATCACTTACCATAAAAAAGACAACCTTCAGCACTCCCAGTTAGGGGATGTTTGTCTCCTGAGGTCCTTGTGGTGGTGGCTGTGTGTCTTTCTCCATTTAAATGAGCTGTTGGGCACGTTTGCATGGCAGGATCTTTAGGGCCTGTTACACAAGCAGAGTCCCCAGAGAGGGAGAAATCATCTCCGTGCTCTGGGTACCCTGTGCAATGATAGGGGGAAAATCTGCTTTGCCTTCTGGGCTGGCTGAAAGGGCAGCTGGGCTAGGGCAGCCCTGGGGCTGATGGAGAGCAGCAGTGGGGCTCATCCTGCTGCTCCCTTCCTGTCTGGAAGGGGCCATGGCTCCAGCAGGGCAGGATGCTGTGCCTGGGAGGGGGAAGCAGGCTGGGCCAGGGTGTGCTGGTTGGTGGAGAGACTGACCTCAAAAATGTGTGTGACCTGCACTGGTGACATCTTCACTGTCACTCCTGGCTGAGCCTGCAGCTCATGGGCACTCTGTCTTCTGGCAGGATGTGGTGATACTCCTCACTTCTCAATATGTTTCAAAAATTGGCAATGTCTCTGTTTCCTGTAGAGATTTAGGACCCATTTTTCCTTTCTTTTTTGATTATTTTTATTCCTGAGACTGTTGAGACTCTGTAGACCTGTACCTGTGGTTTCAGTGGCTGCAGAGAAGGGCCCTGGCAATGCTGTCAGCCACCTCTGTGCCCCAAGTGCTGTAATGTGTGTCTTCAGACCCCTGGATAACTTTAGTGCTTTATTCCAGGGCTCTAATTAACTTCCAGTTAGTAGGCAGTACTTGATTAAAATAACAGATTGCTGTTCTATACCTGGTTCCTCTGTTGGCTCATTTTCAGTTGGCCTTTAGGAAAATATGGGGACCCTTTAATGAAGTTTGTATTTTGAAAGGGGAAAAAAAAAGTAATTGTTGGTGTGTATTGATAATGATGCAGTTCTGGGTATGGGGTTGCTTTCACTGAAATGTTTTCTTTTTGAAGCAGTCCTGCCTGTTTGAACAGGATGCAGAGCTAGCAGGGCTTTTCAGTGGTATTTTTTTAATTAACAGATTCATTTCCAAATGTCCCAATCAGCTGAGCAGGTGGAAAGCTGACAAAGCTTTTGTCCTGAGGCTTCTCCAGAAATATATGTGTGAATTCTGATTTCCCTGGCTCTGTGGCAGTATGGCCTTGAGATACCAGCATCACCTCCAGCTGCAGTTTGCAGGGATGGAAACCACCACGTGTCTGCAGTCATCACACAGCTGCATTTTGACTTGCCCCCTTCTCCTCTTGCTTTTGCTTTCACACATGAAAACCCAACAAACATTCAGGCACTTTGTCTTTTGCACACAAATACAGGGAAGAAATCTCGAGTACAGGAGTCAAATTGAACTGTTTTTTCCCCATGCTGGAATGCAGGAGGAGGATTTGGTTCCTCTTTTGAAATACCATCATGTTGGGCACCATAAGATCTCTTAGATGGACAGATAATTAGACAACTCACTGCTAGAAAATTGTTTCTTGTCATCTATTAGGCATGTCTTTTGGAAGTATTGGACTGTCTGTATATTTCCCATATCCAGAGCTCAGAAGCAAAGTCTAATCCCTGATTAAACCTGTGTAATCCTATCTTAGCCAAAGGAGAAAAAACTGAAAAAACCCACTGATGTCAGCACTGTGTTTTCTGGGATTTATACCTGTTTAATTTAGACCAGAATTTGGCCTTTGAGTCTGGTGTTATAAAACACTTCATTCATTTATGCAGCAGACACCATATGGTCCATGCCCAGCTCTGGGAGAGCGCTGAGCCCCTGGCTGGTGCCTCTGCCCTCCCAGGCCTTGCTCCAGGTCTGGTGGCACACCAGGTGGCCCAGCAGGTCCTGTGAGGACACTGGGAGAGGGGTGTGGGGAGATGTGCTGGCAGGGGAGACCCCTGAAGCCCAGCCTGGCTAGCAGAGCCTCTTCACAGTGGCTCTGTGTACATTTTCAGATGTGCAAACCCCCTCTGGGAGGAGAAGGGGCCCCCTGCTCTCCATTCCCAGTCCCCTCTGTGCCTCCCTGGCCTCCATGGCAGGTGCTGTGGGTCACCTGGAGTAGGTGACAGCAGAGAGATGCTGGGTGGCCCAGTCCTGTTCTGGGTCACCCAGGGAAGATGCTCTGGGCTTGGATTTGGCTTTTTGCAGCAGACTGACTGCTTTAACGAGGAGGAGTGAAATGCCATTAATCAGGGTGAGAGCAACAAGATGCTGACCCTTCCTGATCCCATCTGCTGCTTGCTTAGAAGGCAAAATTAGATTCATCAAGGTGCCTGACTTAATTAATAAAGGTACTGCATCTGATGTGGCAGAAACTGCCTGTTCTGGGTTTCTCTGGAATCTTTTGATAATCTTTTCCTCCTAAGGAAAGGAGCAAACCCTCCTCTCTCCATGCTGATGATAGGTGCTTGCTCCTTTTGCCAAGGCTCTTAATTTAAGCAGTGCCATGGCTCTCCTGCCCTCAGCCCTTCATCTTGTCTGGCTCACACTGCAGGGAAGGGAATTTTCAAACGTCTTGCAAGGCCATAATCTGCCTGTGTATCAAATGAAGGAAGGTCTGGGTGGCAGGGGCTGCTGTGGGCAGCAGAGCAGTGTCTGGAGATGGAGTGCCTGTGCCTGGCCCGGGGCTGTCACAGGAGATGGATGGTGAGGCTGCCCCTCCTGCACTGCTGTCCCTGCTGTGCTTGCAGGGGCTGTGGCACTGCTGCTGGAGCCTCTTCCTGTGAGGGCTGCAAACATGCATGAAGTCATCTGCCTGCTTTGTTGGATCTGGGGCTCATAGTGCACAGAACTGAGGTGCAGTTTAAAAAAAGGGGGAGTTGGAAGTGGGAAAGCCAGCCATAGATCCTCCTTTTCAGTATCCTCTGGCTGTTGTGATGGATGCATCCAGCCCATTATTCCAGTGTCTCCTGATGAGGTAATTTCATGAGGTGTCATCCCTGCATGCCCTTGAGATCTCTGCAAGCACACTCGTGCATTTGCACTTTCCCTGCACCCTGGATCCCTGCTGCCTGCTGCAGGACTTTGTCTCCCTGTCTGAGAGCAGACTCCTGGTTTGGGGTGCAGGGAGCCCCAGCCAGAGCACAGGGAGGTTTCCAAAGCCCCTGTGGGAGGTTTCCAAAGGGTCTCTTGCTGTGGCACTGTCCCCCGTGGGGCAGCAGCTGGGTCTGTGCCATGCACTCCAGCAGTTCCAGCTCCCTCTGGAGCCGGGCAGGCGCAGCCACTGCAGGGAGTAGTGGCACAGAGGAAGGCTGGAAGGAGAGTTTAATGTGCCCATCAGACCCTGATGGAGATTCAATTGATGAATGGGAAACCACGGCTTCTTCTCCCGTGCTTTTCTCTCCTCTCTGCTAAATCTGACAGGCCATGCAGGGGACAGGATTTGGGCCATGCCTGTCACCTTCTCAGTGTGCATCATTAGCCCGGCTGCTGCTGCTCCTTGTAGCACCTCTTTGTGCTAAACAGCCTTTTAATATTGATGTCAAGCAGTTCAGAAGCAGTGTTCAGTCCTGCTTAACCTGGCAGCTCAGCCCCACTGGCTGAGGCAGGGCTGGGCACAGAAAGGGCTGGGCATTGGCTCCTGGGCACAGAAAGGGCTGGGCACTGGCTCCTGGGCACAGAAAGGGCTGGGCACTGGCTCCTGGGCACAGATAGGGCTGGGCACTGGCTCCTGGGCACGGAAAGGGCTGGGCACTGGCTCCTGGGCATGGAAAGGGCTGGGCACTGGCTCCTGGGCACTGGCTCCTGCCTGCCTGAATGGGCAGGTGTGTGAAGGGGGCACTTTGTAAGACCTCAGCAAGTGCCGAGGCTGAGTGGGAAGTGCAGGAGCTGTTGATGGTCAGTGCCAGCAGGGTTGTGGTTCTGCCAGAGAGACCACACAGCCCTGTGAGATCTGTGCCCTCAGGGGGACTCTGCCCCTCGTTTGGCTGTGTACAGCCTTGGGCACGTTTTTGCTGGTTTTTCTTTTCTCTGAGTGAGATGGTTTTAACTGCGGTGTAGGTGACTGAAGAAGAGTTAATTGTTGGTGTTGCAGCACGCTGGCATTCCCGGCTGGCGCTCCCGGAGAGGCAGCAGCAGAGGCGCTGTGTGACCGTGCCGGGCGGTGCAGCACAGCCGGGGCTGCTGGGGAACTCATGGGGAGCTGTGAGGAGCTGCTGGGGAGCTGCTCAGCACACCTGGCAGAGCGCTTGCAGGAGATGCAGATGTTTCATGGCCCCAGCTGTAAGGTTCAAGCTTGTCCCCATTCTGTAAATGCCTTGAAGTTAGCTTAAGGAAGTTTTCTCAGTTAGTGCTCATCCCTGGTCATTCCGAGGATGCTGATATGTTTGGTCAAAGGTTGAATTAGTCTCTGAAATGCCAGCTAAAATTTTACTACTGCACTTAACTCACAGATTACAATGATTTGCAGTCGTGCTCTGCACGAGCACTCAGTGTGCAAGTCTCAGTGCAGAGCCATAGGGAGGGGAAGGTGAAAGGCATTTTGGCTGGATCTGGTGCCAGGGCTGGTGCCACCCAGGCAGCCTCGTGGCTTGGTTCCACAGTGCCTTGGGAAACAGCTGACTGGCAAAAAGTGATCCCACGTCACCGGGGCTGGGAGGAGACAAGGGCGAGCTCAGGCTGGAGCTGTCCCCAGAGCCAGACCTTGGAGCTCCAAGGCCCATTGCATGCCCTGGCAGTCCCTGCCCTGCTGGGCAGCAGCTCTGGGCTGTGCAGGGCCTGGCTGTGCCCACAGCCCTGCAGGGAGCAGGCAGCTCAGGGGGGCTGGGGGGCTCAGCCTTCCCTCCTGGGCAGGACCCTGTGGGGACATGGGCCCTGACCCCAAACAAACATTTCCTGTGGCACCCAGGCCCCCATCAGTTGGGTTTGGATCATTTAGGAACGCTGCATCAGTAAGTTCATAACATGAAAATGTTCTGTTTACATCGTGTACCTTGTCCTCAAGAATTCGACCCTTTTAATGGACATAACTAAGCGTGATTTTCTTCTGTATTTCAGCATTTCTATTATAAAGAATGTCTCTTTAAGAAGCCTTTCTGTTTCCAAATGTGTCCCTCTGAAGAGCAGCTGCAGAAGGAATTGGTTTCACCTCTGCTTCTTTAATTGCTTTTTGCTCTGTGTTGGCCCAGAAATGGATGTTGCTATTGTGTAAATTACTGTGACAGTAGAAAAAGAGCTCATGAGATCAGGTGTGTAGTCTCCATCAGGAAAATATGCTTCTTAAATGGAAAGCAGCATCTACTAGTTCATAACCAGAGTCTGGGTCAGTCTGAAAATCCCAAATGTTAATTACTTAATTTTCTGCTATTGAGCAGCTCCATGATGTCACTGTTTTTGTGGCCAAGGGCAGATTGAATCTGAAACTTACTATGAGCTCCTTTCAGACTCTGTCAGGGGATGTTCAGACATCAGGGAGCACAGCTCAGTCCACTTGTACAGTCACCTGGACTTGGTGTGTGGCACAGTGCTCAGCTGCTGCCCATGGAGCTTCTTCACCTTCACCTCTGGTGGAACAGGCTGGGAGGAAAGAGCAGGAGCTTTTTTTCCTTGTGGAACAGGCTGGGAGGAAAGAGCAGGAGCTTTTTACCCCTGCCAAGGCTGCAGGTGTGAGTTGGTGTGGAGCTGGCTCTGCTGCAGGTGGGGATGCAGCCGTGGCTGTCACTTGTGCAGCAGCAGAGGGCTCTGGTGCAGGCTGCCTGTCTGCAGGCTGCTGCTGCAGCCCTGCAGGGCTTTCCTGCTCCAAGGGGGTGTCCCCACGGACCCTGCTGCCATCAGCAGGTCCCTTCCAGCCGGGGCAGGGCCAGCCCCAGAGTGGAGTGCAGCTCACTCACCTGTGCCCCCGCAGCCTGCCAGTCCCTGGGGGCACACGGGGCTGTGTGTGCATGCAGGCTGGGCTGGCACTGCTGCTGCTGCTGCTGCTGCTGCAGGGATTTGGGGCGGGCTGAAGGGTCAGACCTGAGTGCAAACGGTGCAGCAATGCCTGGGGCTTGTTGGTGCTCAAGGTTCCTCCCCGTGTGAGAAGTGATTGCTCCCCTCCCTGTGTCAGGACTGGAGCACTGGTCTCTGCTTCCAGCTGCTCACCTGGGCCTGTGGGCTCCTGCCCTTCTCTTTTCCAAGCTTTCCTGGAAGTACTGCTGGCAGTAACAGGGAAAATGATGCTCCTGAATGTGAGCAAAGGAAAGGCTTTATTGTCTCAATGCCACCTGCAGCCCCTTCTCAGGTAAGGTCCATTGCACAGCTTGGTAAGCTCAGCAAACCCTGGCCATTTAGCAGTGGAACACAGCAGTTAGCCTCCCAGAAAGGCATGTCCTTGAGATTAAAAGGCTTCTGAACTGGTGGGTAAAGCTGAATTTTTGGCACACAAAGACCTCTCATCTTCTGAGAAAGGTGCTGTGGTGGAGCTGTGAGTGTGTAAACCTGAGGTCAGTCTAGTGCCACCTCTCATGGTCCATGTGTGAGTGAGCATTTGGCCTTGGAAAATGTCTTCCCTGTTCCTCAGCAGTAAGTCTCTGTGCTATCTCCAGTAGCTAATGACAGAAGCAACAATGCTTGTATAATTAGCCCATTAATACCCCAAAGGACTCAGCATGCTAATTACCTGACACAGTGAGATTAGCAAGTTGCATTACAAGAATTCAAAATACTTGGATCAACAGTAGAAGAACAGGTGCCCTTAGTTAGCACACCTGCTTGTTTTACAGTCCTGGCAGGGACTATTTTGGAAGAATTGGTATGCCTGGAGTACTTCTCCACTGTTAATTTATCCTGTGATTAATTGATGGCCTGTAAGCCTTTTTGGTTTAAATTGCTTGGTACTGTCTCCCAGGATTAGGCTTCAGCTTCCTTAATTTTAACAAAAAAAAAAAAAAACCAAAACCAAAAAAACCCTGAAAAACCAAAAACCAACAACAACAAAACCAAGAACAAACAAACAAACAAAAACACACACAAAAAAATCCTATTGAAAATTTTGGTTTAGGGGTATTTTTACATGGTTTTATCACAATATTTGATTTCTGTAGGCTAATAAATCATAGCAAAGCATTTAGTATAGTCCTGCTAGCTACACCTGTGATCCATTGCCTTGTAGGAGAACTCATTAATAACCCTGACAAGCTGTGTATTAGTTGGAGATGGATGGCTTAGGATTCCTGACTGTGTCCTCAGAAGGTGGCCTTTCCAAAAAACACCAGCCTGGCCTCTTGACAGAGGCACTTACTTGGCACCATGTCCTGATGGCATCAGCCCCAGATAACTGATGGTGACAGGCAGAAGAGCTGCAGTCTTCCTGCTGGGGTGGTGAACCCCAGATCATTTCTAAATGTCATGTGAAGGGAGCCTTACAGGGCTCTGAGTTGCAGGGTAGATTTTTTACAGCAATTATTTGAACAAATTACTTGAGCATTTGAAGGTTTGCTGTCACCTAAAATATTCACAGGTTATTTGGTGAGCAGAAGCATCTCTGCCCACAAACTGTGTGTGTCAGAGCTGTCGGAAGGGATGAAGTGAGATGGAACCTGGCACTGCTTGGTTTCAGGACTGCACTGGCAGGTGGGGCCTGAGTCACCAGAGCAAGATCCCAGACTGGTCCAGAGGTGAGGAACAGCCTTGCAGGGTGTGGAGATGGCAGAGGGGCAGGTTAAAGTGATGCTGATCGTTTGGGGGGTTGTTGTAATAGGAAATGCACAGCCTTGACAAAGGTGTGTGGTTAAAAGTGAGGCTGAGTGTGTTGTGCTGCCTGCCTGTGAGGGTGTGCACACACGGGGGTGATGCCATGGGTTCCCAGATGTTGTTTTGCTACCAGTGCTGGTTTCCAGCAGCCCTGGAGAGCTGGTGCTGCTGGCTGGGGCTCCACGGTAGGCTGAACATGCTCTGGCTGCACTAGCCCAGCTGGATTTGGAGCTCCTGTAGACATTTGTCCTTAAAAATCTCTCTCTTTCCTGAGGAGATTTTTTAATAGTTAATATCCAGGCAGTGCCTGTGGGTATCCTGCCTTCTGCTTGCAAAGACTTTGTTTCAACTTTCTAATGAGCTCAGGCAGGGCTTCAGTTTGCAACACACAAAGTGCTTTTGCTCCTGTCTGCAGGGAGCGTTCTGCCTTTCCCAGGAGCAGCCCCATCATCAGGTTTGCTGCTGTCCGCGGTCTTTCCTTGCAGGAGACTGGGCTAATCCGGAGGACAGGGTGTTGGGTTGATGTCTCTCCCCCAGTTGCTTTCCTGGACATTTAACAAGAAGCTGCAGTGACAATTCTGGCAGATCGGTACTGTGTAAACATCCTGCTGACAGCCTGGCGTGTGCAATTCCCGTCTCGGAGCAGCGAGGGCTGTGGATTAGCCCTGGCGTGCTTTGTGCGTTTGGAGGAGGGCAGTTTGAGATGCTGCTTCTGCATTTCCCCGGGCTCGGGCTGCTGGGCAGCTTTTGTGAATTCATGATGTCCAGGCAGAGCTTTTGGCACTTCTTTACCTGGTGTAATTCTCCTCAAGGCCAGGCTGGTGAGGACTTTGAGCAGCCTGCTCCAGTGAAAGGTGTCCCTGCCCACGGCAGGGGGGTTGGAATGGGATGATCTTTGAGGTCCCTTCCAGCCCAAATCATTTTATGAATCTACTTTACCTATTCATGGTAAGTCCCGTGGCAACTGTGGGTTTGTGTCTTGTTTATCTGAGTTGTATTTCAGTCGTACAGCTTATTTTATTCCTTCCAAGCTCCTGTTTCTCTTAACATTTTTCAGATGCTGAGTTACATACCAAAAATGCTGGCACCTGGCCTGGGGGGACATTTGTAGGACATTTGGTTTCCTGGGGCAGGGCTCGGGGTGTGCGAGTGGTGCTTTAGCCTTGACCAGTCTGTGTTTCTGCTCTCCGCAGTGTACGGGCACAACGTGAAGAGCAGCAACGACTTCATCGGGAGAATTGTCATCGGGCAGTACTCGACGGGCGCCCCCGAGTCCAACCACTGGCGCCGCATGCTGAGCGCGCACCGCACGGCCGTGGAGCAGTGGCACAGCCTGCGCTCCCGCGAGGACTGCGACCGCGTCTCGCCCGCCTCCCTCGAGGTGACATGAGGCGGGACTGGCGGCAGCAGACCGAGCGGGCGGACGAGATCAACAATAAACCGAGCACTGAAACACCCACCTGACACCCCACGCGCGCCCCGAGCAGCTCCGTTGGGTCACAGCGGCTGCCGGCACCCAGCCAGCCCTGCTGGCCTCAGTGATCCGTGTCCCACTGGGTCCAGCTGCTCCCCTGGGGCCGGACCTCTGGCTGCTTGCCCCGCTCAGCTGTTCGCATCCCGCGGGAGGAGCGCGGGGCTGGGCGTGGACGTGCCGTGGGAAGCACGGAGTGGGTGCGGGAGCTGGGAGTTGCCTCTGCTGTCCTTCCAGTCCAAATCCATGGCTCATCCTCTCGGAGATATAAGTACCCGTGTGCTCTCGTTGGTGAACGTGGTAATTAGGCTAGAAATATTTTTTTAAACGGTAGAACCTGTGGTGCAATCGATTCTGACTGCAGTTTTGTCCTTGTACTAGTTTAGCAGAGTTAAGCTGCTGCTCGTGTGTGCGTTTGTGGCCCCGCGTGGGACGGACCCGTGTCCCGTCAGCAGTGACCTGCCAGTCTCCATAGCAGTCTGTGTGCCTAGTAGATTCAGTGCTGATATAGCAAAATAAACATCTCCAATAGCATTCGTACTGGGAAAACCAGCTCACGTCCTTTCAAACACCTGCTGTGCAAAAAAAAAACCTGTTCCAGGGACTGAGGTGGTTGAAAAGACCCAGAAAACACGATTTTGATTCTCTCACAGACTGCAGTGGCTCTTTCTGTGTTGTGTGTGTTTACCCAGGTAGTTCTTCAGGTCACCAAGTGAACTTAGCTACAGTCAAGCTGTCCTGTTGGTTGCTTCTGTACATTTTATTTTTCCACAGCCTGTTGTCTGGTATGATGCAGATTGTATATTTATTGAAAATAAAATTCTATTTAATTGTGCCAAATAGATTGGGGTGATACTTATTGAATTCACCTTTGTGTTGAGCTCCTTCAGCTATGCTTGTGGCAGAAAAAAAGCCAAAATGTTGGCAGTTACCCCCTTGTCACTCACTGCAGATGAACTGGGAGCAGTTTGAGAGAAACTCAAACACCTGCTGATGGAGGTCGGTGTGGAGAGCGAGCTGGATGCCTTGCTCTGGCCATGGTGGTTCCCAGCCAGACCCCACATAACACCCTGGGGTTGGACATGTCAGACTCCAGAGATGGCACGTGGCAGGATGGGCAGCTCTCATCTCCCTCTATTTGTTAAATGAAGCCCAGAATGTAACCCCAGCGCCTCCTCTGCTTTTAATATTTTGATTTTTAAAAAGGAATAAACAACACACATGACTATTTCACCTGTTTTTTATTTAGCTGCTACAGTTAGGGACAGGTGAGTCTTAAAAAGCAAAACAAAATCCAACCACACCAAAAAACCCCAACCAAAAAAGCTCAGTGCTTGCTTTGGCAGGTGTCAGTGTGTGGGTCAATAATCCCTGCTGCTGTCCAGGTGTTCCTGCTGGAGGCAGGTCTGTGTAGTAACTCTGATATCAGCATCCCTTCAGCACCTGGCTCCCTGCTGCTCCCCAGCACAGCTGCTCTGTGTTAGCAGCACACAGCAGCAGGCAGTGCTGCCTGCAGGGCTGTCCAGGGCCATCCTCTTTCTGAGCATGCCGTGGCTGCTGGGTATCAATTCTAACCTGCCTCTCTGCAAGGCGAAATTTCTTCTCTGTCCTGCAGGGAAGTTGATGGCAAATCTCTGTTCTCTGGCTTCCTCCTGGTTTGTCTCATCAAAAAATCACAGTGGAGAGGGACCCCAGGGGCAGTCCTGGGCAAACGTGTGCTGTGGGAGGGTGATCTCTTCTGTAACTCACAAAGGCTCAGGCAAGGGGCCGTGGTTTCAGCAGTTACTGTGGTTGACATTAATATTCTTCCATGTGGGGCCTGTGGACAGCAGAGTGAGCTCAGGACATCCGTGAGAGCAGACACATGCTTTGCTCAGCACTGAGGATGAAATGTGAACAGAAAGTAACCTTTCCTGAGTCTGTCCTTGAAGTCATGAGGTGTCTGTCCCCAGGGAGGAACAGTCATGTACACAGGATGCCAAAAACTGGTCAGGGTGCCCAGAGGGAAGGTCAGAAGAGCAGAGCAGAGCAGAGCAGAAGCACACTGGGGAGCCCCTGGCCTGCAGAGCAGACAGAGCAGCGTGGGAGGGAGAGGAGCAGGAGGGAAGAGCTGTGGCCGTGCTCCCAGGGTGCAGCCAGCAGGTGAAGCACATCTCATGCTCGGTGAAGCTGGGAGGTGCCCAAAGGGCAGCTGCAGCTGGCACAGTGTGCCTGTGCTGTCCCAGTGCTGGGAGCCAAGCTGGTGCCCAGCTGCTGGGCCAGGCTCAGGGCTCCCAGCTGCACTGGGGACACTGCTGCCATGAGTCTGGCTGTTAGAAACCAGGATAATAATTATTCAGGATCTCTGCTCCCTCTTTAAACATGAATATTTGTGCTTTGGGAGTAAATTAATATGCTCAAAGATTTTTGTTCCATAGTTGGCTAAAAGTTGTTTATAACACTGGCTTTATCTGAGGATGGCACACAGGAAAGAAGGGAAGAGGCATTCCTTGACTTCTAATAATCTCAATTCCTTTATTTTTAGTGCTTGCTGTAGCAGTAGGCTTTTCCTTGAGCCAGATAATTTCAGATCAATGTATAGAAGGGGGGAGGTGTTCTTAATAGGCTTTATTTAATGAGAAGAAAACTTAATATAGAAAAGTTGATTGAATGAGTTACTGTCTCTGGAGTAAGTCTGCATGCTTTACTGTATACTGAAAGCTTGGTGTCACCCCAAATTGTTTATACTTGAATCTCTAAAAATGGGTCAAAAATGCTGAAAATTTTAATCTGTAGCTAAGAATAAAAAGGGAACAACAAGGGAGAGTGTTCCTTAGCAGTTCCTTCAGTGCTGATTTAAGGCATAAATTGGAAATTGAACAGGACCACTAAATTGTATAGTATTTATGTCTGTACTATTTCCCTTATGAGTGCAACAGTTAGAAAAGGATTTTATACAGTGTTTTTAAAAATCTGAACTTTATGTCTAACAAAATATAGACCACAGGAAGCAGACATGCTGGATTATATTGGTACATGCTGCTGTATCACATCAGGTTTTCTGCTGTTCCATGATGGCACGGACCCAGCACGGACCTGGCAGATGGGCACAGAGTGAATTCCTGAAATAGCCTTGGAGCCCCGGGCACAGCTGGGGGATCTTTCTTCCAGGCTAAGTGTGTCAGAGCATTGCCTTGCTCTGGGAAAAAGTCCCAAACTCAACACAGGAGAAAAACAAACCAAACCAAACCAAACCAAACCAAAAGCACCGCACAATGGGGCACTGACGTGTTAAATCCCGCTGTCCCGCAGCCCTGGGAGCCCTTCCCCTGCCTCCCTCCCCGGGTGCCCGCTGCCGCAGCCGCCGCTCCCGGTGCCATCACGGCCCTCGCCCTTCGCCGCCGCCCTGCCCGGTGCCGGTGCCGGTCCCGTCTGTCCCCCGAGGTGACGGGCTGCCCCGAGCCTGCTCCGCCCGCAGCCGAGGGGCGCTGCGGGATGGGGACACCGAACACGGCCTGGGGCTGCACCTGGGAGGGCGAGGACGGGTGATGTCCTTACTCGCCTGCGGCCCCGGCGGGTGACAGCAGCGCTCTGGGAGCAGCGTGCGCCGAGCCGGGCTGCGGGCAGCGCAGGGACCCCGGCCCGGCCCCGTCTGGGCTGCGCTGAGGGGCCGGGGGCNCGCCGGGCGGAGGCTCCGGCCATGGGCAGCGGGCGGGCGCTGTGCGCGCTGCTGGCCGCCGCCCTGCTGGCCGCCCAGGCCTTCCCCCAGACCAACATCAAGATCAGCCAAGGTGAGTGCTCGCTGGCCCCGGTGACTCCATCGGCGGCGGTGGCGGCAGGGAAGGAGCCTGTGTGCCTCCCGCAGGGAGCTGGCTTCCTCTGCTCCAGAAATCCCTGTCTTTCCTTGAAATCAACTTTCTTCTTACCATGGGGACGTGCCAAGGGCAGCCCCGGTCCTTGCTTCGGGATGCCGAAGGTCTCTGGGCTGGCTTTGTTCCTGAGTGTCGGGCCGTGGCCCTGCCGTGGGTCCGGTGGCAGGAGTTCCTCTCCCGAGGCACACACATGAGAGGTGCGGGGTTGGGGCCATGCAGCCCAGCAGGACAGGCTGAGGGCCATCAGGGCTCCTCGTTTGTTCACGCTCACTGCATGTGAAACAAACACGGGATTCTCCCTTATTCCCCATTTTTGCTCCGAGCTGCTGCTGACTGCTGAATGTCACTTAGGTTTCTTCCAAACTTTTCCACGGTGTCAGTGCAAGTGAGAGTTGCTGCACCAAGTTTGGTTGAACCCTGTTAGGTTTATTTGGACTGTGAGTGGAAAGGGATTCCTTAAGTGCTGTTTGGTGAGATCGTGAGAAAAGGGATCGATGCAAGCCTGGCTTTCCTGCCAGACGCCTAATCCGTGGGAGCTTTGCCAAAACTAATTAAGGAGAAAAAAAATCTCTGCAAGATAACTTCTATCTGTCAGTGCCAGCTGCAAGAGTGTTGCTGCCAGTATTGACTGTAGCCTCCCAACTCCTAACATACAGAGGATTTGAAGCTGTAAAACCAGCTTGTTTTCATTAAAGAATTTTAGAAAGCGAAGCCCTCGGTGTGAGAGGATCTCCCTCCCAATGTGCTTCAACTGATGTTTAATATTTTACTTGAAACTTGTGACATGTGCCTTAAAAACACTTCAGGGTGTGTAAAATATTGCCCAGTTATGAGATTCATGTCCATCAGTGGATGTCCCTTCCCCTGCAGCTCCATACAACCCCCACAAGTCCTTCCCCTGATCGAGCCTTTGGGAGGTGGATGCTCAGTGTGAGACTCTTTCATCTTTAATGAAAAACAAATATTGCAAGTAGCATGAAGGTGGCATTATTTGCCCATAGTGACTAGAATGTCAGGGCTTAAGGAGCTGCCTCTGAAGCCACAGGTGAGTGGAGGCATCCCAACATCACACAACAGCACTTAGTCCCTGCCGCGTGCTCCTGCCCTCCAGCCCCCTGTTTAAATGATTATTCTGTGGGTTTCCTCAATAGAGAGGATGTGGTGGGATGGACATCTGGCTCAGCTGGCACCCCCAGCTTAGCCACAGGCAGTTTCTGCTGAAGTCATCCTGGGGATGGGTTCTGGGGGTCCCCTGTCCCAGCCCCTCTAACTCCCCACAGCTCCAGCAGTGCTGAGCCTGGGTGAAGCCCTGCTGCTGGCCCTCCCCATGGCCTGAGCTGGTGAGAGGTGACTTGGTGAGCACCAGGATACTGGTCCTGAGCCCAGCTCTGCCAGCTGGGACCACTGCCCATCCCTCACTCCCACCAGCACAGCCCTCGGATCCTGGTGGAAGGGCTGTGCCCTGGGAAGGACCCAGACTTCCACATCCAGGATCTCCTCAGCTCCTCTCTGTTGACATGAATTTCAGATGAGCCTCTTGGGTGTTGATGGACACTCTCCAAACCCAGCTGCTTGCCAAGAGCTGAAGAGGATCACTTGCCTTTTCAGGTCAGATGGCAGCATTACCTTATGGATGTGCCAAGGGAGTCTCCCCTAGCACCTCTGAGGTTTGAGGAAGGCTGTCAGCTGTTGATGGAATGGAGTTCTTTGATTCTCTGCAACAAGAAGGCATCTGCTGCCAGCACTGACCCGAGCTGGTCTGCTGTCCAAAACCCTTGGATGGAGCTGCAGCCCCTCAGGAGCCTTCCTTGCTGGGCATCTCTTGCCAACCTTGTCCTAGCCTCAGATTTCACATCTCAAACCTGCAGATCCCTGGAAGTGAGGCAGCATTGCTCCTTGGGATGAAGTTTTCAGAAGCAAACCTGCCCTTCAACAGCTGAGCCCAGGGAAGCCATGCAGCTGGTGGTAGGGGTTTTTTCCAGTAGCATCCTGAAATGAAGAGAAACTCGTGTGAAACTGGCTGGGATTTCCTCAGTTAATTATTTCTAGGTGGAAATAGGCCAACTAGGGAAGTGAAACTTTTTTGGCAGAGCGGTGCCAGCTTCTGTAAGATTTTGGAAAGTGATTTTCCTGGTAGTTCTACAGTGGGGCTCACCTAGTAAATCAATAAAAAGGCTCCTATTTGGCACTGACACAAATGCAGAGAACACAAAACTTTTATTTCTGACCCCAAATATTTTTTTCCAGCTTTTCTGAGTTAGTAACAGCTGCTTGATCTGAATCTTATCCTCAGCCAAGTCTGGACATCTATTTTGCTGGTGCTGCTTTAAAATATGGTCCTGCCTTAAAACTGCTGCATTGTAAATTAAAAAAGGGAGAAAGGATTCTTGCCATCATTTTTGACCAGGAATTTGGGGACAAATGGATGGAGTGACTTGAGGTTGGCAGGAGCCTCCATGCTGCAGGCACTGTCTGTGCTGATCCTGCCCTGTGTGGAGGAGCTGATGCTTTGCTGGTGATTTAGATGCAATCCTTGCTTTCCTTGGAAGTGAGAATTGGGTCTAAAAAGTCCCCAAATGCTTCCCTTGTCACCTTCTAGATCAAAATACCACACACAGCTGGTGGCTTGGGTTGTGAGGCTTTCCTGTAGAGCCACGAGTAGGCCCCTATACTCACAGCCCTACATCAGATTTCTTATGGTTTTTCTGCCACAAATATTTCAAATAAAGCAGCTCCCCTAATTGTTCCTGCCTGAAGAACTGGGAGCAGTAGTTCTCCTCCAAAGAGACAGACAAAGCCTCTGATCCTGACCTAACAGAAAAGATGCTAATTAAAAGCTGACCTCCCATATTTTCCTTTTTGGTATATTTAACCTTAAATTCCTTCAGGCACCTCTGGTTCACTGAAGCTCGTCAAATTAATGCTACCTAATGGGAACCAGTAAGGAATAACAAAGCAGGGCTGTCTCAGTTTCTGACTCGGTCTCAGCTGCTCTGAACAAACATGAGGGTGGTTTTCCCTGGCAGCTGGGGTGCCCAGGGCCAGCTTTGGGCCAGGACAGTGGGATGCCCACTGCAATTAGCACTTGGCAGTGAAGGCTCCGTTTGCTGCTGGGAGAAGCTCTGTGAATTTTGCCACCATGCTGCCAGAGGTGAGGATTTTGTCAAGGCACTACAATAAAACTCCAATTGCTGGGGCAGCTGGTGGTGTCCTCGGCAGGAAGAAACAGCAGCCTCGAGTCTCTGCAAGCCAGGACCAGATCCCAGCCCTGTCCTTAACGGGGGTGCATGCCTCACCTGTGACTGGTGGTAATGCTGAAGCCTCACACTGAAGGTTTGACCCTTGATCTGCTTCAGTTTTGGTGGAGACAGGGCACCCTGGCCAGCATCATGAGAGGAGGAGGGCTTGGCTCCCAGGAATCACATCAGCTTTTGGAGTTCCTGGTCCTGCTCTCTTGCTACAGTGAAGTAATTTGCATCTCCTAGGGCTATTCTAAGGTTTTTCCCAGTGCAGTTATGGCTGGGTGTGAATCAGGGAACTGAGCTCTGCATCACTGCTGAGCTGTTTATCTTACCCACTCTCCCCAAAAGCTATTTTGCTCTTCCAGCCCAGCAGGCCTTATCTTTTATCCTCCATAGCCCATGATTAGTGCTGCTGAGGATGGGAGAGCCCCTTGAGCCCCTCATGGGTTTGCTGCTGTCAGGTGCAGAGCTGCCCCCAGTCTCAGCTCCTCTGGACGGATGGCTGGGGGTCCCAAGGCAGGTTGATGGGGTGACAGCCCCACAGGGCTTGGCAGTTTACTTGGCCTTGCTCAGGAAGGAAAAAAAGACTCTTGGCATTTGTGGTTTGTCACCTGGGAGGGGAGTGTGACAGCAGGGACCCTGTGGGCTGGCTGGTGGCTGTTTGTAGAACACTCAGAGATCCCCATGTGGAAAGAGCTGATGAAAGATGAAATTATCACCCAGAGCTGCCAGCACTGGCACAGGGAAGGATTTGGCTCTATGAATGCTCACACAGCTGCTTCAGATTCACCTTGCCTCTCTTTTTCTCCACACTGTTTCTTCCCTTGCCACAGCCACATCTCTTGCTGCTGCTGCCAGTTTTGCTCTCCTCACCCTCGGGGGAAGCCATTCCCCTGGCCCCTCGGTGCTGGAGGCAGCACCTGACCTCCCCGGGCTCGAGGCTGTTACCTGCTTGGATAGTCTGATGGCATCTGACATCTGCCCTCACCCCCTGCACACCCACCCTGCCCACTGCCCCGCTGGCTTCAACGGCAGCGCTGACCCCAGTGCACGACTCCCTGGGGATGTGGGAACTGGCTCAGGAGGGGCTGGCAATTCCCCACGTTCACAAACCAGCAGCTGAGAGAGTTAAATCTACGTGCCCCAAGACTGGAGGGTCCCGCGTGCTGCAGGGGGGAGCAGAACACGGAGGAGGTTGGAGCAGCGTGTTAATGCCACCGCCGTGTTTAGACAGCGGCAACTACAAAGGCTCCAGAAGGACATCCTGCCCCCACGGGGGCCTCTTTTGGGGCACCTTCCCCACTGTGCTGAAGAGCAGCAGGGGAGGGGGAGCAGCACAGGCCGGGCTGTTATCTCCTGGTGGATATCTCTTGGATAGGCTGGCACCGCTGCCGGCGGCATGCGCGCCTCACCGGCTGCTCCTGGGCTGCATCCCGGCCCAGGGACAGGGCATGGATGGGGTTTCCCTGGGGGGAGGAGGTGCAGGCTGTCCTTGCAGGAGGGCAGAACAAGGCCATAACCCCGCAGCCCTGGCTGTCAGCTCCCGTCCCAGCACAGCGGCTCCAGTGGTGCTGGTAGAGGCGAGAGGAGCCCTTATCTCGGTTTTCCCAGTAGCAAATGTCAGTGCCTTTATTTTAAGCATCCTCTGCCTAAAATGATGTCAAGCTAGCTTGGAATGTCCCTCCTGATTTAGACAGATGCTGCAACTGAGAAACCCCCAACACATTTAAAATGTGTTTTGACTTCTGCAAACTTTTGCATGGCTCCTGCAGCAGCTGGGTTTTCCCTGTGTGCGTTTGGTGGTTATTTGCCTGGGTGAGGTGGGAGAGCAGGGCTGGGCACTGCTGCTTCCGTCACGTGCTCAGCTTCCTGGCCAAGCACCAGCTGCTGGATGTCCCCTGCTCTGCCCCCAGCCATGCCCGAGCCTGTCCACACCTACTCCTGCCCTCTCTTCTGGACGGAGTACGAGGGCCACTGCTACCGCTACTTCCCCGTCAACAAAACCTGGGCTGAAGCCGACCTCTACTGCGCCGAGTTCTCCATCGGCATCAGATCCGCCAAGCTGGCCTCCATCCACAGGTGAGGTGTGCAGGAGCATCATCCCACACTGACACAGCCTGGGGAGGAAGGAAACTGGGGGCAAAGTCCCATTCCCACATCACAGCCTCTGGGTCAGCTGCACATCCCTCTGCAGCAGCAGCCCAGTCAAGGCTGATGCACAGGTCACACAAAGGCAATATAGAAAATAAATCCCTTTTCCTGGACTGGCAGGGAAAATGGCATAGTATTCCCTACATTTGCCCAAACTATGTTTTTTTTACTCTTGACAAAGGGATAGAAGTGCAACATGATTACACAGGCTTTTTTCCCTATTCCCTCTTCCCCCAGCTCTCAGCAGCACTACGCTCCTCTTGCACAGACCTGGGAAAGTAGCCACCAGCAGCAAGAAGCAGGGGACCCATTTGCCCACGGGTGCTGTGCTAGGGTGAATGCTTAGGGACACACCAGACCATTTGCTGCCACATCCTCTTGATTGCCCTGTATTGCTCTATTTGGCAGCTGGGAAGAAAACGTCTTTGTGTACGACCTGGTGAACAGCCGCGTGCCCGGCATCCCCACCGACATCTGGACGGGGCTCAACGACCTACGGCAGGTGGGAGCTCCCTGTAATCCTGTGGGAAACGGCTTTGGAAAATTCACCTCTCTGTGTTTTCCTCCTGGAAAGCCACTTGGTTTTCTTCTTTGCCCCTTGTACCCCCTTTAATCAGGAGGTGGCATAGAGTGTGGTAGAGAACATAGAGAAACTTGTTATTTCATCCATTCCAGTCTGCTTTTAAAAGAGAAGTGTTACTAGTGTTACTAGAATTAATAGATTAATCAATAATTACTCATATCACATCTTATTACTGGATTAATAGAAAGAGTATTGTACTGTTGGTCCAAGAAGAGCAAATAAACTGAAAAGGTCTTCTGTGTCAAAAACCACCAACTTCCATTGCTCTCTTGTGCTACTCTGTGACTTTTGAAAGCTGACATGTTGGAAATATATAGTCTAATATGTTAGAAAGAAAAATGGAGACAGTCAGGAGAACAGTCTCATGCCAGCAAATTTTTTGTAGATACTGGAAAAGGAATGGAAAAGGAATGCAGAACTGGGTAGGGGTGTTAAAAAATATATAGATTTAATTTCTGGGCTTCCCCTGGTGAGAACACTGCGAAACCTGGGGCTGTTCTTGGCAAGTTTCCGGCTGTAAAACCCAAATGTGCTGTTTGGACTTTGCTGAGTGGTGTCTGTCCGTGTCCCTGGGCTGTGTGGCACTGGGGATGGCAATGGGATCTGCTGAGTGGTGACAGTCTCTCCCCAGGTCCCTGGGCTGTGTGGCACTGGGGATGGGATCTGCTGAGTGGTGACAGTCTCTCCCCAGGTCCCTGGGCTGTGTGGCACGTGGGATGGCAATGGGATCTGCTGAGTGGTGACAGTCTCTCCCCAGGTCTCTGGGCTGAGTGGCACTGGGGATGGGAGTGGGGGCTACATGGGAGTGGCTCCCACTCTCTGCAGCCACAGCTCTGTAGTGACCCTTTGTCCACTGGCCTGTGTCAGGAGGGTCACTTTGAGTGGACAGATGGCTCCTCCTACGACTACCACTACTGGGATGGCAGCCAGCCTGACGATGGGATCCACTCCATCCCGGAGGAGGAGGACTGCGTGCAGATCTGGTACAGACACAGCAGCGGTGAGCGCCCAGGGCACCTTCCGTGTCATTTCTGTCAATAAATTCAGTCCACCCTGGCTCCTGCTTTTCTGAAGAGGCTGCTGGCAGGCAGAGGATTTGCATTTTAATTCTTTTAGTATTATTTTCTTTTTTTTCTCTACAGTGAAAAGGTGTTTTCCTTTTCACCATGTACAAGCATGGTGTATGTATGTGTGCATATATATGTATGCATATACACACTCGTTTTCCCTCTGCTCCCAGCCCATCTCCTCCCATAGTAGCAGCAGGACAGGAGCATCAGCTGCCTTGAAGAATTACCAAATTTAGTCAAAGGTCAAATTTTCCCATTTCCCCTCCCCCAGGGGAAACCTGTGCAAACACTCACTGGCTTGCCAGCTTTTCTCTCCCGTGCTTGGGCCAGGACATCTTGCTGAAGTGGGACAAGACCCTGCCTGTGCAAAAATCCCACTTCACACCCTCACTGCCAGTGCGACCAGCCAGGTGTGTCCAGGCCCCTCAGATGTACCTGCATGTCCTGTCCATGGGCAGCCCGTGGATAATTTTGGGGGAACAGGCTGTGTGTGCAGCTGCCCCTCCACTACCAAGTCCACGCTGGGGCCTGGCCTCCCCTCTCACATTGCTCAGATGAGGATGCTGGGAGGAAGCATGGCTGTGCATGGCACAAATGGCAGCACATCCAGGGAAAGCCTCCCACAATGGCAGGAGGTCCTGGTCCCAAGGGCAGTGCGTGGTTCCCTCCTTTTGCCTTTTTTCAGCTAATGCCTTGTGTTTTTTGGAGGGTAGCCCTGCGCTCCTGGAATGACAACGCCTGTGGCCGAGCCTTCCCCTTCGTCTGCAAGATCCCCTCGCTGGCCCTGGACTGAGGCTGCTGGTGCTGCCCACAGCCCCCTCCATTCTGGGCCACCTCTCCAGCTGGGCTGGGAAGAGCAGCCAGGACATGGCATGGGCTGGGAGAGCCGTGGGGCTGCGTGGATGCCCAGCCAGTCCCTGGCTGCAGAATCCCTGCTGGGAGCGTGGTGGGGATGAACCTGGCACTCAGCAGTGGCAGGAGCTGCATTCAACTGCACAAACCTGAGTCTGCCTTTGGATTTCAGATCATCTATCACAGTGTGTTAGAGGAAACCCATGACTTTACCAATACACCAAACTGTTAGCACCCAAAATAAAATAGCCATGTGTAGGAAATGCTTTTGCCTGTTGATCTGTGAAGAGTGGAGGAAAAGTGTTATTTTCTGTTAAGTTATGCAAAATGCCTGTTGTCCATGTTATTTTTCTTGCTAAAATAAACGGCAAACAGCAGGTGGAGGCCCCGCTGTCTTTCTTGCTCTGGAGTAGCAGTGATTCCCTGGGGACTTGGGGTTTCATGTGAAAGAAGTTTTTTCCCCAGCCTGCTCTGTGTTACAGAGATGTGTTGGGGGAAGTGGCTGCCTAGGAAAGTTTATTTCAGAGACCCTGACTGTCTTTTGGGGTGAGCCTGTGTGCTCACCCTGCCCTTCCCCTGGCCCCCAGGAAGCACAGAGTCACCATGGTGGGTGTGAGGGGCCACTCAGTGCCCCAGAGCTCAGCAGCATCCCCGAGCAGGCAGGTTTGGCCCTGGCTGCTTTGGGAGGAGTGGATCAGCTGGAGGGCAGGTGAGGGGCTGACACACACCAGCTGGGATGTGTCACCCCCTCCTGCCTGGGGGGAGCTGCCAGTGTTTGCTGCAGCCCCATCTCCTGTGAGATGATGTTTTCTCCCTCAGTCCTCGCCGATGTCCTCTGCTGCACTGGCACCACAGAAACACTTCTGGCTCCCAGGTAAATGTTTCTGGGGAGGTGTGTGTGCCTTGTTTGAGCTGCTCTGTGTGGAGATGGACACTCCTCCTGGACAGGATGGATTTGCAGGGTTTGGGTGTAAGTGGGGCTGTGCTGGTGCCAGAGCCCAAGGGACAGGCAGCACTATTGAGGGAAAACAGCTTCTCCTTCAGGGGACACAGCTCCCAGGGCACGGCTGGAGCCAGTCAGGTGCAATAAATCCAGAGCTCCCCAGGGAGGCTGGGCTGTGAGCTCTGATCCCTTATAGCCCAGGTGGCTTTGCAGGTAGCCCTGTGCAGAGGGGCCTCCAGCGGGGCCCCTTGCCTTCTCCTGGGAGCCACGAGTCCTTTTTGTCCCTGCTCTGACCCATCTCAGCTGCTGCCTGCAAAGATGAGTAGAGCATTGCCATAACATTGTCTGGTCCCCCTTGATGCCACCATCTCAGAAATGTAACATTCCAAAACTAAGCCTTTCCAGAGTGATTGCAATTGAGGCCAGTGGCTGAGGCTCTACGGGGAGCTTGGAGCTGCTTCCTCAGATGGCAGTGCAGCTTTCAGCTAAGATATGTTTTCACTTGGAGAGAAACTGGAAAATTTGGTGGGGGTAATAATGGTGTTCTAAGTGGAATGTGTGTGCTGGAATGAGTTTCTAAAATGAGAAAGTGCCGTCATCCCTGATTTTGTATTTTTATATATTAAAAAAATATATAAATGGATTATACATATAAATGAAATTATTTTATTTTTAATTGGATTTTAAAAATTAATCTACACACTATTCATATATTTATATGGAAAGTTAGCCATTTGTGTAGTTTTCAGTTCTGGATTTCAGCATTGGATGTGTTTTCTAGAGGCTTTTGTTTCACCTGAAAACAATAAATTATTATGGATGATAACAGTATGTGAAGAACCCAGGTGTTTATAAAGAAAGCTCCCGGATGCAGCAGGGTGGATAAAGTTGGTGTGGCCTGTGGCAGAAAAGGGTTTGGAGAGCCGAGGGTGGAGCAGGACACGTCTGAAAAGCTCCTGGTGCTGGGCTGTCACAGCACAGGGAGTGGGGACAGCACAGCCCGGGGTCCCAAGGGCAGGGCTCGGGCTGGAGGGACAGAGGGACAGCCACCAAAGGGGAGATGCTGCTGCACGGTGCCAAGTTCGGCTCCAGTTTCCCTGCCCTGTTCCTCCTGTCTCCTGTTCAGAGGAGCTGGCAGTTCATCACGGCTGGGATCGGTATGCCTCGAGCCAAACAACTGTCTTTTTTCCTGTAAGTGGTATGAGATGTTTCAAAAGAAAGGTTAAAACCTTCCCTTGGGAAAGTGTTTGAAGATCTGGGCCCTACTGTGGTTAAAAATATTGCTAATGGGGAGCCCAATGGAAGCTGTCACCTCCAATTAACATCTTCATTTCCAGGTAAAAAGAACTGAACATGCATGACCTGAAAGTCAGGACCAAAGTTAATAGGGGCTTTGTTTCCCAACCCCCTGTCTTTCTGCTTCGGCTCCGGGGTCCTTACTTAAAAATCAACCCTCTGTCCTTGCCAGTGTCTTCTGTTTCACAGTAATCAAATTAAATTCAGAAAACAACAGGAGTTTTCACCTCCTTAATGAACTTCTAGTGGATCTGGCTTGATGAAAGATGGGCCACGCCCTTTCTCTCGGCATGGACAGTTCCAGACTCTGCATGGCCTGGAGCAACTCCAGATTCCAGGCTGAACTTCTTCATTTTTCTGTTCTCCTTGTCCCATAACCCCTCACTCCCTTGTTGTCTTGAATTTCTCCCTTTTGACTCGCTCTATGGTGCAGGCAAGGGGAACCCTGGCAGCAGCAGGACTCTGTGACACCTTTCCTGCACATCACTGGCAAGTGACTGATTCCCGAGGGTCTTCTAATGACACTGATTTTCTTTTGTAATGCATGAAAGCTGGGGTAAGTGTGAACAGTGTGTGATGTAGCCTGGGAGTGAACCAACATAGTCTTTACCCTCCTGTACCCTATTTCTGAGCTGTAGAGGCAGTACTGCCCCAGCCCTGGCAGGGCAGTGGGGAGGGACGGGCCTGCCTGCACCCCTGACCCTTTGGTTCCTTTTGTTCCTGCTTTGATTGCTCCCTGAGACCTGCTGCTGGATGTTGTGACACAGGACATGGATGTCACAGCTCATGGGCATGCTGGTGCTGCCCCGGCACAGCCTGGTGAGGATTTTCCTCCCCAGGGATTATCTTGACTGCTCCGATGCCTGGCTGGGCTGGGCTGGGCTGTCCTGTCCTCTATTAATTCAGTTAAGATCTTTTTCTCCCATAAATGACTGGGGGAAGGACTGCATGGCTGAATCATGAGCTTTTTCTTGTGCATTTCCCTTGGATTTAATTGCCTGAGTAGTGGCTCAGCTCCTGCCCTGAGGCCAGGACGTGGCAGAGTGGTTCCCTTTGACAGAGAACAAAAATATCTCGGGACCAAAAAACGTGCTTTGAGCAGCTCAGAGAGTACATTACAGACTGGCTGCAACAGTGAGCCCCATCACAAAAAACACCCCGAGCCGCAAATGACATTACCCATCTGTGCAATGGGGTTAGTGTTAAATCCCACAGCTTTAGCACATCCCAAATGCCTGCAGCAGGGAGAGGTGGAGCAGTGGGGCACAGAGAAGGTGAGCAGGATTTGGCCCGTGCTGTGTGGGTCCCAGTGGCCTAACAGAGCTGCTGCTGGTGTTCTGCAAGAGGGCTTTCCCATCCCACCTGATGCCATCTGCTCCCTGCTGCTGCCCGGGAATGGGCGGGGCAGTGGGAACCAGAGGGGACACACCTGCTGGGAATGGAACTCCTCCTGGGCAGCCCAAGGGCTCGGCTGCTGCAGCCATGCCTCCTGAAAGAGGCATGAATCAGGCTGGGTTTATACACCCTGGAAGCTGCTGGTGTGTAATGGCACCTGAACTAGTTGCAAAGGCTCCATGGAACTTCCAGCAGCACCAGTTCCCCTTGGAGAGGCTCATAGCTGCCGGGGTTCCTGTGTGCTGGGGGACCCTGGGATGGGGCTGGCTCAGCACGGGAGCCATGTCACACCAGGGCCCTTTGTGCTTTTGGTTATTCCCTTTTGGTACCCCAAAAGTCTCCTCCTCTTTTGTGGCCAAGGATTTCCAGGCCTCCTGAGAAAACTGCCTTGGTGGGGAGAGCTGGCTGAGGGCCAGTGGCCCTGTCCCTGTTTGGCACAGGCTCCACAGCACGGCCACCTAAAAAGGGTGGCTATGTTTTTCATTAACCACTTCTGCTTTGCTGGGGCTCAGTAACTTGGCTGGAAACTTTCACTGCTGGGTGCAAATTGCCAGAGCTGCTGCTGCTCAGAGGTAAAGCACAGATCTGATGGGAATGCCATTCCTGCTGTGTCCCTGCTGGGAAAGCCGGTCAGCCTTGAAGGACACAGAGCTGAGGCACAGGTGACAGGAGAGAGAAAGGATCCACGGCTGGCACTGTGCATGTGAGTGCCTGGAGCTGCTCAGAGAGGACAGGGCTCTTGTGGGCTGGTGTTGGAAGAGCTGATGCTGCTCAGCAATCCTGGCTGCTGTCCCCAAGCGGGGTCCTGGGCACCGCGCTCCTGCTGCGCTGGCAAAATGCAGCTGTATTTGGGGATCTACCAAAAAAGTCTAGTCCAGCTCTCAGGGTTACCATGGCAACTAGATATTTGCTCATTTGTATTTCTTGAAAATTATACTGGGCTGCTGATTGCCTCGTTTGTGAAGCTCTTTGTCAGGATGCCAACAAATCCCTGTTTGTCAAGGGCTGTGAGGGAGCGAGTGGTGCTGTTGTTGAGCAGATTTCTGAATGGGAACTCTGCTGGAGTGTGGATGCATTATGACAGCATCCCTCCCACAGACACCCAGGAACACACCCCTGGCCTAGGAAGAGGGTGCTTGCTCTGCTCATCCCCTCTGACATCCATTTGTACTTGTGCCATTGCTTGGGTTAACATAAGATCCGAGTGACTTGTCATGGGACAGCACGCTCAGGATGGGATGGGGGAAGGCTTGACAGGAAGCTGTCTTCTTGCATGGAAAGGACTCAAAATATCCTCCTCTGGCTGTTCTTGAGAATCAGCCACAGGGTAGGAAGGCAAGAGGTTTAACTGTGTCCCCAAGTGTCCAGGGGAGGAGGTGGGAGCCACACGAGTGGAGGGGCCCCAGGAGCAGCTGAGATGGGATGGCTGTGATCCTGCTCACAGGTGAGTAACCACCATCCTCTGCTTCTGGAGTGCACAGAGACTTTGAGGCTGGGAAAAATACCAGCTCAGATTAAATGTTTACTGGTTTTGGTACTGCAAAGCTGGCACTAACTGTGGAGCAGTGGGAAAGGACGAAGCTGCAGGGTTGGCTGGAACTTTCAGACGTGGCTGGAGAAGAGGATAGGGCAGGCTTCTTTTTTTATCCTGAAAGGAAAAATTAATTTGATTTGGATGCTGTTTTGGCTCTATGACCCTGAGTTCCTGAAAGTCAATTCACCCACAACCCAGCAGCTGTTTAAGAGCTCAGCATTCCTCATCAAGTATTTGCTTAGTGGTAAAAAGTCACTTGCCATGAGCTTCTCTTCTGTCTTGTTGAGATAATTGAGTTAGGGGCCTGTCCACATGAGGATGTAAGACCTTCATGGGGTCCCACTCTGCTCAGCAGTGCTGGCACAGGTGCCTGTGTGGAGCACAGGGGCTGCTGTACCTCATCCCCACCATGGCCAGCTGCCTCTGTCCTCATACCAGCAGCACGGGCTGCACCCAGCAGGCACTGAGTGTGAACATCCCAGACAGAGGGAGAGGAAGGAAACAGCAGCAGTGTGGGTTAAAGCAATTAAATGTGGTATTTCATCAGTGTGGAGGGCAACTGCTTACAGGAAAGGGCCGTGGCCTTTATTAATCTCCAAAGCATTATATGAAATTGTGGTCCCAAATAAATGCTGAATGCAAATGATGAATGTAATAATCCAGTATGGATAGCTGCCCTGGACTTAGATGGGTTGTGAAAGTGATTGTAATATAGTAATAGCAATAAGATTAACAGCTCTAATGAAATCTTAAATGCCAGCTTTGCAACCTGCCTTTTTTCTGCACTGAGTCCATCAAGGGATCAGTGGGAGCTGGCTGGGGGCTGTGTGTCCCTTTGCACGTGATCCCTCTGATCCCCCATGTACACCTGCCCGACTGGGATTTCAGAGTTAGGGCCCCATACCCACACAGGTGAGGCAGAGCAGCTCCTGCCCTGGCAGTAACACAGTTTGGGCACTGAAAATCCTTGCTCAGATTTGATGGTTTAGGTGTATTCTACATCTACAGCAAATTCAGCCTTCCTTGCACGTTGCCCTGGCCCCTTGGTGCTCCCTGCTGCAGGCATGTCTCTTGCAGGATGACTGCCAAGGCCAAAGCCACCAGGCTCCCAAAGCATCCTGGTGCTGGGGCCTTTGGTCCCTTTAACCCTGGGTACCCCCAGGATGTAACTTTTGGGAGAGGACTGGTGAATTTTTGGGGAAGGACTAGAGAGTGTGTGGCTTTGGGTGGAGTGGGGTGAGGCGATGATGAAGGATGCTGCAGTTCTTGCACTCCTGGTTTCAGGAAAGAGCTATACAAGACACAAAATGCCTGTCAGGGTGGGATTTTTAACCCCAAAATGCCAGGGCAGGCTCTCACTGCTCGTGTTGTCTGGCAGCTGCAGCCACCACAACATTTTCCCTCCCATTACTTTCTCTATTTTTCTGGTTTAAACTGGGCAAACCCAAAAAAGCTGCTGTTTTGTTTGAAGCGTTCAGTGTAGTGAATGACCCATTTTTCTTCTTGGATGAGTCATGGATCCTCCTTTGAAAGATCTCATTATTAATATTCCATTTGGGGGATATGTCTGAATTTTCCAGCAGTGGCAGCAGCCTTGTCTGTGCTCACCAAGGAACCCTCACAATGAATGGCATATGCCAAATGGCTTCATGCAAAAGATTTAGTGTCTATGTACTTCTAAAGGATATTGCTTTCAGGCTTCACATTTTTTCCATATTAGAAATGTGTTGAAACTCTTCTCATAAGCAGGAGAAGGGGATCCCTTCCCAGATGGTGCTGCTCACCAAAGAGAAGCAGAAGAGGAGAAGGGAGGTATTTTCAGATGTGCAGAATGGTCACGGAGTGGGGTTGCAGCTCAGGGAGAGTGACCATTCCACCTGCATCTGGGGTGTACCCCAAAGCCCTGCTCTTTGCTTCTTGCACAGACCTCATTGAACTGTTGGCAAAATGAGCCCTTGTGACAAATGCCCCCCTTAAGGGGAAATGCAGAGTCCAACAAGCAGAGAACAGTGTAAAGCTATTTTAGGAAGAGGCCAAACAAACCATTTGGGCTGCCAGAACCCCCTTCAGATGGAGCCAATATGCCCTTTTAAAAATGGTATCTTTATTTATGAGCTGAGATACATTTTCCCTAATATTTGTGGAGCTCCTGCCTCCACAACACGACCCAAAGTGTGACTTTAAACATTCCCTTCTTAGGCTAGTGGGTAATTTGGTAGCTCAAGGGTACTGAATGCAAGTTGACAGAAGATAACGTTCCTCCCCTTTTCAATTTGTTGTTTTTTCCCCTGAATTGCACTTTCAAAACTTAGCTTCTTTGGAGCACCTTGCCAACGTGCAGTCTCCAGCAAACCTAGTGAAAACACTTAATCATGGAATCATAGAATGATGTGGGTTGGAAGGGACCTTAAATATAATCCCATTCCAACCCCTCTGCCATGGGCAGGGACACCTTCCACCAGACCAGGTTCCTTTGAGCCCCAGCCAGCCCCACCTTGCCCTCTCTTTCTCCCACCCTGTGCAGAAAAACCAGCATCCAGGTCTCCCATGGACATTTCTTCTGCAGTTGAATCCAATCACATGATTTTGAGGTGCTAAAGATGTATTTGGTAAGATTTACACTAAAACCTAATTTCAGGCTGATTGTATCCCACAGGCAGTTGTGGAGCATCTCACCTCGTTAGCCTGATTAGCTGGCTGAGCTGAAGGATGAGAACAGCTGAGAGAAACAGAGCCCAGTAGTCAATAAGGTTTTTGGCAGCATGGAATTTTGGGGCTCTCCAGGTGCTGGGAAGGGCCCTGTGGGTGAGTGGCTGTTTGTGCAGCTCAGCTCTGCTGGGAGACTGAGACATCCTCCTGTTCCATTTGTTGTTCACACTGAGCTTTGCCTTTTTTCCCCAGTCCCTTCCTTATTGTGTATCTGCTGAAAATAACAGATCTCTGTCAATTCTGGGGTGGAGCTCGTGCAATGGGGAGAACCTGGCCATGTTTGTCCCTCCTGTCTTCCAAGGGGAGCATTTGGGTGTGCAGAAGTCTGATGTTTGGGGGTTTGTACATGGCAGTTGAGCCCACACAAATTATTTCAACCTGTATCTTAGCCACTCACTTCAGAGGCTTTTAATTTATAAATGGAGGTGGTACTCATGTGCCTGTTTGCCCTGGGACTCCCAGTGTGTGCTCAGAGCACCCCTAATTTAGTGGACCAACACTGATTCAGTGGGTTTAGTGATGGTGCTTGCTTGGGCTCCCCAAAATGGAGAGTGCCTTGTGGGCTCTGACCTGTGTTCTGATCTGGGGCGGGCTGTGGGATGGCAGTGTTACCTCTGAGATGTGCAGGAAGTTTTAAAGAAGGAGGTGGGAAGGGGGGCAGGCACAGAGCCCCCAGGGGTGGGGCAGCTGGCACCTGCTTGGGAGAATGCTGGAATCTGGAATCTGCTGAGGATCAATCCAGGCCATGTCCCACCTCAGCCCCCCATCACCCAGGGAGCTCAAGCACCAGCTTTTTGGGGCAGCTCATGCTGGCCACTGGCCTCTTCTGTCCCCTCCAGCAAGGTGAAGTCTGCCTTGAGCTTGGCTATCCTAGGAAGCAAGGCAGAGGCAAGCCCATGTACAGCTTCATCAGAGAGAAAATTATGTTGGATTTGATTAAGAGGTGGGATAGAGAGGGAGAAATGAATCAAACTCCATGGCATTCATCACCCTGGGAAAGCCAGTGCTGGCAGTTTGCATCTCTGGTGCCTCCTGGAGTGCCCAGCAGAGCTGGACAGCAGTTTTCCATCGCTGGCCTCAGGCGTGGGTGGAATTGTGGCCTGACAAAGGGCAATCCCATCTGGCTGCTCTCTGCTCTGGCAGTCTCTGCAGCCCCTGTGAGCTGTGGGTCAGGGGCTCTGCAGGGCCCAGCTGGCACAAGCCTGACTCTCGCTCGCTCTCAGAAAGGCTGGGGCTGCCCTAGGCTGCTGTATCACAAGCCACCAGCCTGCAGACACTGCAGCACATCTCCACTGCATCCCTAGCAATCTCTGACATCAGTGTGATTTCCCCTGCCCTCTTTTAGAGTACAATTTTGAACAATCAGCATGTGATTCAGCAATAAGAATGCTAATTACATGGCACAGCCACAGGGTTGAATTAGTTTCAGCCATCACCAAGGGCTTACTGAACATTTGTACTTCAGCACAGTTACTGTGATTTTCTTTAAATTATTTAGTCCTGAATCCAGAGTGGCTCCTCTTAAACAGGATTTGCCCTAGCTTGTGTTCATGTTGCAGTAGAGCTCACAGTGCTGGTGCTGAGCTGGAACTCAGACTGTTGCAAATGCAGCCTCGAAAGAAGTTACTAAAATATGTAGCAATCATTCCTGAATTGCTAAAAAAAAAAGGAAAAGAAAAAAAAAATAAAGGGAGAAGAAGAAGGCAGATACAATGATATATTGATAAATCATCTATCCCTGCCTGTGGCCTGCGCCAGGCTCTCATTTGTACTGTGCTGCAATGAACCCAGAACACCACCATTAATGGCAGTAGAATTACTTCTAGATTTATGTCTTTACAGCCTGTAGTTTGGGTTAAATCACCTTTGGTGTTTCAGGAGAAGTGAGACCATTCAGTAAAAGAGAAGGAGCTACACAAATACTTTTGGCAAGGTGGAATCTGATCCCTCTTAATTTTCCAAAGGATGCATGGTTTTCTGTGGGCATTTCTGGCTCACATTCCCCGTTAGCAAGTCAAGCAGGCTGTGTGTGAGTGGTGCAGCTCACACAGGGGAGACAGGGGGATGCTGGGGTGTAGGACAGCCACCGTGGCTTTCCTGGCCTTCACGTGTCTCCTCCAGGCACAGAGGACGAGGGAGCCCATCTGCAGCCACGTGCCAGCTTTGCTATCGAGAGAGGCTCTTGCCACACTCCCTGGTTTGGCACATGCTGTGTCTCCCTCTTTGCATCCCAGTTTCTGCAAACACATTGCCATATGTTGTATGAGCTGTAGGCCACTGGGGATGAATCACGGCTCCCGCTGCCGAAATCCTTTCCCGCCAGGGTCTCGTTGTTATCGATGGCACACAACGTGGCACAGAAAGATTGCAGAGCCAGGGCAGCTCCCCTGCTGGGGGCTTTCCAGACCTGCTGGACGGGCGCTGGAAACGCTCAGCCCTGCCTCGGACCTTAATGCTCTGCAGGTGAGATTGTCTCAGCACAGGGCAGCTCCTGGTGAGCCGCTGTGCCCTGTCACCGAGCATCTTCCTCTGGGGGCAGGCACCATGCAGGGCACCACTGCCACCCTGAGCCTGTCCTCCTGTGAGCTGCCCTGCCGTCCGAATTTACCTGCGGCTCTTTACCTCGCTTAGTTCCCTCTGCTTTCACTGGGATTATAAAGCACAGCCTGGCATCTGAAATAAAACATCAGGTTCTTCTGTTTACGAAGTGCTGGGACAGAAGGTGAGACCTCAGGCAGTGGCAGCAGCCTGGTGGGGTCCCGTGGGACATGAGCCACGTTGGAGCACAGCAGGCTCCTGGGCATGCACCCCAAACAGCAAAGCCGGGCAGGAAATAGGGTTAGAGTAGAGGAAAAAACCAAATGGAACAAATCATGTGATGGATTTATTGTTTTGGGAAAGGCAAACACTGAGACTGAGGCTTTCCTTTGAGTTTCTCTGCTCAAGCTCTGATGGTGCACTCCAACAAGAAGTTGGTGTGCGCTGGGGGCACTGGCAGCTGCACCGTGCGAGGGACACGGGAAGGGAAAGTCATTCCAGATGCACAAGGATGCTGTTAAATTTTTTTTCTTCTCTAAACAACACTCAGGAGATGAAGAACAGGTCACTGACACCCGGCAAAGGCCCGGATGCCCAGCCCATCACCCGCTCCGGGCCGGAGGGGATGACCGAGTGTCCGCCAAACGATTCTTGCCGTGTCCTCCGTGAGTGCCACTGCTCGGCGGGGACCAGCGGCTGCACCAGGGGCTGCACCAGAGCTGCACCAGGGGCTGCACGAAGCAGCGGCACCGTCCCCGTCCCACGCGGCACCGCTGCAGCCCCGCGACAGTCACCCTGGGCGTGCGCGACAGCGGCCGGGCACAAGAACGTCCCTCCGACGTGGCTCGGCGGCGGATGCGGGTGTCTCCGCTGGCCGGGAGCGTTCCCCGCACATCCGTGAGGCCGTGCTGCCATCTCCCGGCCCTGCGGGTCGGGCGCGCAGCCGGCACACGGCGGGTCCCGCGCAACTCGCATGGCAGGGGCAATGTCCCTTGGGCGCAGCTCCTCTGTCCTCTGCGGTTTTACCACTCTTCCCTTTCTCTGTGAAGTGACCCTGGGCGCGAGGGGAGAGCCCTCAGCACTGCCTGAGGTGTCACCGTGGTGGCACCTGGCAGCCCAAGCTGAGCATCCAAGAGACTGCACCGTGCAGGGGGACACAGCAGCCCTTTCTTCCAAACAATGTACTCAAGTGCCTTTTTAGTGTTTCAACCCAACACAGATAGAGAGTTTCTGTAAGTCTGAAAATTATTTACTGAAAGTAATGGAAAGTCTCAAGCTCACCTGTTCACTTCAGGGGCATGCTGCAATATCTGGAGCCACGTAATGAGCCCTTTCCTGGGCTTAAAAATGGAGCTTACAAGCAGCAAACAAGTGAACATTCTATTTTATATACAGTGTTTAGTCTGTGTGTGGCCCAGGATTGAATGGTAACTACTACCACCAGGCACAATAGGATTCAGAAATGAACTTCAGAAAGTAGAATATCTGATCCCTCTCTGGTGAGCCCCATCCAGAGCTAAGCATGACTCAATCCATCCATCCATGCCCACAAAATCCACCAGTGTGATTTCTTTCAAAACAAACAGATTATGTTCTGACAGCACCAGGGTACCAGCGACTGTAGAGGTTATTTATTGCAATGACAGCCCTTCTTTTTCATTTGTGTGAGACCATATAGCTCATCTGTGGTCCTTTGAAAAGGAAAAGAGAAAATGGAAATTATTGGAAAAATATAAGTGAGTAATCGTGGTTTCTGAGGCTGGATGTAGGAAATGCAACCTGACAGCTCCCTTCCCACGCCAGGCTGGAGCCGAGCTGCCACCCACTGCAGTGGCATGTTCTGAACCCCCCTGGGGCTGGTTTGTGCTGTGTGATCCCTCCCCCAGTGGGGAAGCACCCACCACTGGCACTTGGTGCAGCTCCACCAGTGGTTTGGCTGCAGCTGCAGCAGGGCTGAAATACCTCCTAGGGGCTCACCCTGAGTAAAACTCTCTTTTGGGATGAATGCTTCTGGGAGAACAGCCCAGTGACAGTCGTCCTGACCAGCTATCATGAGCATGTGCTCGACAGGTTCCTCCTATCCTTCCCATGGTGAAAAAGCCAAAGTCTGAGCAGCCATTAAAAAAAAAAAAATTGCCTGGGGAAATTATCAAGTCAAAGTGTGCCAGGTATTTTGTTGATGCAGATGTGATGTATGTGATGTCTCTGGTAGTGATGTAAGCTGGTTTCCCAAATATAAGGCTCTCGATAAATCACTTTTCTGATACTGAAAAATAAATTTCAATGGTGCTGTACTGAAAGGAGGTGGGGGGGAGCATGGGACGGGGACCTGCTCTGAGCTAATAGCCCATTGCTGAGAATAAGAATGTTAAATTGGTGCAATTCAGGCTGTTTTTCTTGCCTCTGCCCAAATCAACAGCAGTGAGTCATCACAGCAGACAGCATCAGCTGCTTCGGTGCTCCCAGTGCCTCGGAGTGCAGGCTGCTTTCCCCTGCTGCTTTCCCCTGCTGCTTTCCCCTGCTGCTGACTGGAGCAGGACTGATCCCAGCCACCCTCAGCACCAAAACTATGATCACTCCATGGAAACATGGTTTCAGAAGCCAGACACCCTACATTTTATTTCCAATACCACAAGAAGCAGTGCCCTGCTGCTGTGCCTGGATGGGAGGCTGTGGAAGGTTCTGTCTGGGTGGATGCTGTGGAGGAGGAGCCATGAGTTGGTGGCCCGGTGCTCCTGCCTGCCAGTCCCACAGAGGCAGCCCCTGGGGCTCTGAGTGTTGTGGAACTGTTGTGATAGTGATACCAGAACCCTGCAAGAGGAAGCAAAGCAAAGGTCTGGTTTGAGCCTGCCCTGCACCACCTGCACTCTGGCCACCCCTGTGCCACCACAGCATCCCTGTGGATGCAAAGCCAGCGCTCCATCTCCCTACCCCAGCTCAGGGAGGGTGCAAGTGGAGCAGGGTCAGGCCCAGCTGAGCTATGGCAGCACCCTTTGGGCCCATGCAGGGAGACTGGGAAATGGGTGAGGAGAGGGGAGTCTGCCTCTGTGGTGCCCTGGCCCATACGAATTCAAGACACCTCCTGGCATACCTCCAGATCTGAGACTGGAACACCCTGCATGCACCCACTTGCACAGAGCTGGTCAAGGCTGGTGGGGTCATAGCCCTTCCTCATCTGAAGGTGGAGTGCCCATCCACGGAGATATTGGAAAGACACGTAGATGTGGCACTCAGGGACGGGGTTCAGTGGTGGACTTGGCAGTGCTGGGTTAACAGCTGGATAGTCTTAAAAGTATTTTCTAACCTAAATTATTCTACGATTCCATGATGAGTGCCCAAGGCTCACCATGGCCCTGTAGACAGGAGACACCAACCACTGCCTACCCTAAAACTTCCTGGCAAGAGGACCAAGACAGTGCTTAGCAGGATGGAGTGGGCATCCTGGGGCAGTGCCAGGGCTGGAGGCATTGTATGAGCCCTCTCTTCCACATCTGAACACACACATGGCCAATGACTGGGGAACACCTGGACTTGCCCAGGAAAGCTGCAGGACATCGATGTCACAGAGCAGCTTTTGCTGAGCAGCTTGGTTGATTTAGAAAGGAAGCAGAAAAGCCTCAGTACTTGTCATTTTCCAAGCTTGACCAGCACAGCTTAGGAAAAGGTCAGTCCATGGCTGGAGCTGACCCTTGCAGGCACAGGTATGGCCCCTAACACCAGCAAAGCCAGAAAATGATGAGACCTGCCGGCAGGACCTGGGAAGGCCGAGCTCAGTTTGCTGCAGAGGTAAATATTCAGTAGCTTTTCAAGGACAGTAGAGATGCCCTTTTGCCTTGGAAGTCCTTATCACCACAGACCCTCTGCCCCTTGCTTTGGAATGGAAATGCGGCTGAAGTTAAAGGAGTAGAGCTGAATGCTGCTGCTCCCGCCCAGCCGGGCTGGTGCTACACACAGAGCCAGGGGTGGGCAAAGCCCCAGCCTGCACGATCATTGCTGTCAGCACATCGGCCTGGCTGGCTGCCTCCGGAGGCACTCTCCCTTGAGCACCAACCTCTCGGACATCCATCAGCCAGCAGGCAGAGTAGATTAATCGGATCTCTGCATCTAAAGCTGGTGCTGATGCCCACTGGTTGGAAACCACTCCAGAGCACAGGCAGTTAAACAGGAAGGTGTTTCCCGTTTGTTTCTCAAAGGAGATAAGGGTACACAACAAGAGGAGGCAGAGGAGACTAAGAGGAGACTAAGCAGCTGAATGAACAAAGAGTTTGGTATGCTTCTGGTCTGAGGGTTACAACAGCCTCAGGAATTTGCTAATTAGCTGTGTCAGATCATTATCTTGCCAGCCAGTGAGTGAAAAAGTAATTCAGTTTAAGCACACTTTTTTTTTTTTCTACTTGGAAGCATACTTGGCACTTCTGCATCTCCATGTGCTGCTGTGATGCAGCTCTGTGGGACACAGCGACACAACCCCCTCAGCCCCTGGGGTGACACTGCATGCAGCCTTGCCCCTTGCTGCCGCAGAAAAGGAAAGGAGGAGAAAACATCAGGGTTTGGGGTTTTTTGATTGCTTGGGTTTTTTGTGGTTTGGGAGGGGTTTACTTTGGGAAGGGGTGTTTGGTTTGTTTTTTTTTGTGTTTTTGTTTGTTTGTGGGTTTTTTGTTGTCTTTTGTTGTTGTTTTTTGCATCCAACAGGCCCCTGAATTACGTCTCAAGGATGGGACCCTTTAGAAAGGAATTCCATTTTTAACAGCTTTCAGTCATAAATGACCACATGTTTTGGATAATATTGAATTATTTTAAGAATATGTCTTTGGTTTTCTGATGGAGACACTGTGATAGATTAAGACCACAACTCCCAGTCTCTCTCATTAGGTCTGGCAGAGGGGTGCCCAAAGGAGGCTGTGACCCCCAGGCACCTGTGGAGAGCGCAGCCCAGGCTGGAGCAGGTTTGCTGGCAGGACTTGTGACCTCTTAGGGAATCAGGGAACCCACACTGGAGCAGGCAGCTCCTGAGGGACTGCAGCCTGTGGGGGCCTCACACTGGATAGTTCATGGAGAACTGTCTCCTGTGGGAGGGACTTCATGCTGGAGCAAGGCGAGAGTGTGAAGAGTCCTCCCCACGAGGAAGAAGGAGGAGGAGGTGCTCCAGGCACCACAGCAGAGTTCTTCCACGTGCTGTGGTGCATGGTGAGACAGGCTGTGTCCCTGCAGCCCATGGGGAACCACGGTGGAAATTGTCCCAGACAGGACTACAGCAGGAAGCCCTTGCTGCAGCTGGGAACGGGGGGAGGAATTCAGTGCCATGTCAAACCCCATAACCCGGCCCAGAGGGACTGGGGCTGACATCCTGCTCTGCCTTCCCCTAAGATACAGCATGGGGAGCTCTCAGCTGAAGCTGAAACAATTGCTTTTGAATACATTCCAAAACTAATTTGATATACAATGTCTGCTGGGGCTGGGTGAGTCAGAGCGCTGTGATGGGACTCTGAATGTGCTGCAATTTATTTGTACTGAAGTTTAAATAAGATTGATGGAGCCATAAAGCCATTATTGAAGAGGCTTCATGGTGGAGCCCAGAGGGAAAATGAAGCATAGCAGCAGGCTCTTGATTCTGTAACATCCTCCCACCTCACTGTGGGGTTGTGATGGTGGTAGGTCTTCTCTGTCTGCTGGGTTTGGGTCCTCAGAGAGCTGTGGGTGGCTGTAGACTGGTGTGGATGCCTGGGGCTTGTGAGAATCACCAGAACTCTGCAAGAAGATTTCCCAGGAGATGAGGGGTGGCTTGTAGAGGTGTATCTAGTAGAATGATGAAATAGCTAGGGTTGGAAGGGATCTCTGGAGATCATCCAGTCCAATGTCCTTGTCAAGGCAGGGTCGCCTGTAGCAGCTCACACAGGAATGATCCAGATGGGTGTTGAAGGTCTCCAAAGAGGGAGAGTCCACAGCATCTCTGGGCAGCCTGTTCTGGTGCTCTGCCATCCTCAATGTAAAGAAGTTCTTGCTCATGTTGAGGTGACACTTTTTGTGTTTTAGTTTATGGCCTCTGCTCCTTGTCCTGTCGCTGGGCATAACTGAAGGATCTGGCACCATCCTCTTGGTACCTGCCTTTGAGGTATTTCTGTCCATTAAGGTCAGCCTGGATTTTCTGGTTTGATACGAGATTTTGTCAGAAGTTGGCCTTGAGGAAGAAGGCTTGCAGCCCTGGTGAAGTCTGAGGCCAGCACAGTGGGGATAATTGCTCAGTGGTTCCAGTGACTTCACCCTGCAGTGAACCCCCCCAGCAAACCCAGCCAGGCTGGAAGTTGTAGACTGCTCATCTGCCACCAATGCTTTTGGAAGCAGAGCAGAGGAAATTGGATGGATGGTATAATAAAACTAGAAAGGATTATTGGCTTTGGTTTGTTTTTCAAAGATTAAGAAGCTCTTTCAAGTGTCTTCATTTATCACCTAGATATAGACCAGCACAGACAAATACATTTATGGTGCAAGATATGTCTAAAGGTCTTTCTTTATACTTCACAGCTGTGAGGTATCAAACCCTCAGCTTTTTTGTGATGATTCATTCAAAGTAAGCTGTAAAGAGCAGCAGCAAATGTAAGTGAAGCTGTGGCAGTCTGCACTCACAGGCTGGGCACCCAGGATCCCAGGCAGATCCACTTTCCCAGCAAGTGCTCAGTGTGCTTGAGAGGCAGGGATGGACAGGAAGGGTCACAACAAGCCTGCTCAGAAATGTTTACAGACCTCCTATTTTGGCTGAACCCTCTCAGTTCGGGTTTGTAGAGAGATTTAGTGGCAGCTGCTGCCTTGAGGTTCCCAATGCTGCATATGTGTGACTGACACGTATGGTATTTCCCACTTGGAAATCTCTTTCCAAACATGCTGAAACCTCAGCTTCAGGGCAAGAACAAGAAAGGCTGGGGATGCACCAGGATTTCCAGCTGGGATGTTTCTATCATTACTGGATTAAAAGTGCTGAAGCAGAAGGCTTCAGAATAATTCAGAGTCTGCAACTTGGTGCGTGTGAGTCACCAATATGTTGACACGTACTCATTTCAGTAAAATCTGGTGTTTGTTTCACTAGTAGTGTTGATGTACAAAAGGCATTGAAATTAACTGCTACATGTTAAAGATCAATTAGGTTTTACTCCCACTGAAAATGCCATTGGTATTTGGAAGACATGTGCACCCACATCGCCCTTATGCTCAGAGGCAAATTTATGGCTCAGCTGCAGAGAGGCCATTTTCTCTACAAGGAACATCAAAATTTGGTTTCTAGCTCTGCCCTTTCTCCATTTGAGTGTGTTTTTGTGTGCTGGGAGAAGGTCCTGGAAAGAGCAAACAGCTCAGTGCCAGCTGGGAGCCACCTGCTGCTCATCAGACCTTGCTGCCTTCTCCTGGGTCTTCTTTTGCGTGACCAAAGGAGCTGGTGATCCACACCATGTGTGCTGGCTGCAGGTGGAAACATCACCTGCCATAAGAGCTGCACCCTGGGTCATAACAGCAGCTTAAGGGGAGAAGAAACACCATCCCAGGTATCTCTGAGGGAAGTGATGTGGGATCAGTTTGCAAGGCTGGTGCCTAGGGCTTTGTACTGCTTTTTTAGAAAAAGACACGAGGCAGGGGAATGTGTGGTAAAGGTGCTTGCCTGGGTTACCAAGACCATTGAGTTAAGCATGTCCCAGTTCCCAGGGGCATTCCTGTGTGGGTGTCACTGGGCTCTGCTCATTGCTGGTGTGCACCTTTGCTGGTTTGAAGCAGGGGGCTCTTGCTGCTGATTTTGTACTCATGCAGCTTTGGATACAACCTACCCAGGATCTTGGGCCACTGCCTTAAAAGAAAGTGGTATTTCAAGGAGTTAAACACATCTCTGGGATGCATTATTCAAAGTAATCCTTAAATGTGGGATAGCACCTGCCTGGACTTTCCTGTTCCTGCAGCTGATGTTGCAAGGAGGTGAAAGAGGCTGTTGCTCAATGCCTGTGATTAACCAACCCTTCCTGCCCACAGCTCTTGACAGGACCACACTCCCTCCATCCCACTTCAGCCCTGCTGGAACCCGGGGTGCCCAGCATGGTGCTCTGAGAGAGCAGACCTGGGCCAAAACACCCCTGGGGAAAGGGAGCTGGGGGGTTCTTTCCACCCTGATAATTTCCCTGATGTGGTTAAGGGGGCTGGAGAGGGGCTGCAGTCATGGAGGAAGGGTGTGCTCAGGAAATACCTTGCTGCCAAAAGAGAGAAGAGGACAGAGTGGGGTAATTCTTGCACGGGATCCGTTCACTGGAGTGGTTTTGCACTGTGCCTCCCCAAAAAAGGTGTAGTGGCCCACTTTGGGCAGGACTGGTGCCAAAGCTGGTGGAGAGAAGGCTCTCCTCTTGTGATGAGAGCAATGTGCTTTTGCCAAACAGGTAAAACACAGGGCTCCTTCCTGCCATTTCTGCCTCTTGCAGACCTAGAACTTCAAACAGTGCTGCATAAAGTATGTGGACACCTTTTCCTGTGTTTTGGGTTGTGTCCTCTGCCATCCCTGCATGAGGAGAGAGGCAAACTGGGTTTGGCACAGATGAGGTACTAAAGTGATTTCAGCTGCTGGGAACAACAGACTGAAGAGACAGAGGGACGTGTGTGCCCTGCCTCGTGTTTGTACTGTGTCTGTAGATGTCACTTGTAATTTCCAATGGTGTGCGTGATTTTGTCAGTTTAATCAAATTGCTCTTTTTAACACTAGATTTGCCCAGGGGCTTCTTTCCATTCCTTCCTCCGTTAGGCACGGATCCGAGGCGGGCAGGGAAGAGCCCGGCTCCGGGCACAGGCTGGGGCTGGACGCAGGGCAGCCGTGTGTGCGGGACTGCCAGGGGTGCTGCTCCCTGCCCCGGTGCCGCTCTCGGGGGCAGCTCGGCCGTCAGAGGCGTCGGTGGCCAGTGGCACCGAGGGCAGCGATAAGAGCTTGACGTCACCGGCTACGGCTGCTCGGCTGTGTCGCCCGCTGGGGACTATTTTTAGCATTATCTCAGAAGTGCCTCCTGGCCGGCTTTCGTTGCTTAGCAGCCGCCGCGCCGGGGACGGGAGCGCGCCGGGGACGGGAGCGCGCCGAGGAGGGGAGCGCGCCGAGGAGGGGAGCGCGCCGGGGACGGGAGCGCGCCGGGGACGGGAGCGCGCTGAGGACGGGAGCGCGCCGGGGACGGGAGGGCGATGAGGACGGGAGCGCGCTGGGGACGGGAGGGCGCCGAGGACGGGAGCGCGCCGGGGACGGGAGCGCGCCGAGGACGGGAGCGCGCCGGGGACGGGAGCGCGCTGAGGACGGGAGCGCGCCGGGGACGGGAGCGCGCTGAGGACGGGAGCGCGCTGATGAGCGCACACGTGCGGAGGTTTCCTTGCGGGAAATCCTCCTCCAGCCGCTGCCAGCGAGCCCCACAGCTCCCAGACGTGCGGGGCGGGGGATCTGCCCCCGGCGCTGATGTCCCCTGCGTGCAGCAGTGACACCCCCCCTGCCCTGCACTCACCCCTCTGGCACGCAGACCCTTCCCTCTGAGTTTGCTCTCTTTGGGAACAGACATCAGAAAAAGGGGCTCGGGCTCAAAACACGCCCCAAGTGTGGAAGTCCCGAATCCACAGCCAAGGGAACGCGGTGCAACAAACCGTGGCAGGATGCTTTGTTTACTCTTTGGTGAGCCATTTTACTTTCAGATGATCTGTTTTCTCCAACGTAATGTAGAATTGCATGCGTCTAAAGCTGCCTACCAGGATTGCTGGTGTCTGAGAGGGGAATTATGTTTGTTGTAAAGTCAATGATACCCTCAGTTAAAATTAGGGCTCTTGGAAGACAAAAGCAGTTATTTTCTCGAATTCAAAACTCTGGTAATTAAACTATATCTGCTCAAATCGATGAAATCAGATTGCTGAGCTACAGATAAGTCTGTAAATACATTAAGCTGAAGAAAGATTTCTTTTATGTCTCCATGCCCTGACAGGCTCCTTTTAAAGCAAGAAAATCCTGAAATGAGTTACTGCAGGCAGAAATACAACACACATACAGGACTTTTAGGGACTGGTTTCCAACACGGCAGGAGCCCAAGCTGATGCACAATTATAAGCATGTCCCACAATTTGATAAACCTGGAACATTAGGCTGAGGCTGTCTGTGCATTTTGGGGCACATCCTATTCCTGTCTGCCCAAGACCCTCCAGGACATGCTGCAGCTCCTGTTCCTGCACTTGCATCCCCTCATCATGTGTGACCAGACATGTGAGGGAGTGTGTCCAAGCTGGAGAGTGGTGATGCAGAGCCACAGGGCTTTGAGCACAGGCAAAGGAGGCTCTGGGAAGAGGAAGGCAGCAAGGGTGTGCAGGGAGGGCTGTTGGAGTGGGAAACTGTTTGGTCTGGGCAGCTGAGGGAGGGACTGGACGTCTAGAAGCTCCTTGATAACCCACTGGCTGGTTATCAGGGAGGGATGTGTTATTGCAAGGACAGCTGCTATTGCAGGAGGATGCTGCTTGTGAGACAGAAGGTCTCTGTCAGGCACCGGGCTGGAGCACTGGAGGCAGGAGAGAGTTTCTGCTGTGTGTCAGGGGCTGCCAGGAGGAGTCCAACACCATCCAAACCAGAGGCTGGATTTCTGCTCAGGGGAAATGATTGCTGAATATCACACCCTGTTTAGTCTGGAGTAGGTTATACTGCTGTGTTTTACACCCAGGATCCCATCTGGAGCATCTTCACACCCCTCCTAGGCTGTGGGGAGGGATAAGAGGTGTGAGTGCTATCATTCAACATGAAAGCCCTCTGAGCATACTTATAGTCCTATTGATTTAGCATAAAAGGCAGAAATCAAGTATCAATTCAGCCTTATTTGCCAGCTCTATATCATGCATTTTTAGAAAGCTATCCTACATTCTTTCTTCTTGAGAGTTATAGGCTGCCACTGTTGGTAAATGTCAGCCAAAAATTAAGTAGGGTGTGAGAATGGGACAGTCATGCATTTTCTGCAGTTGATGGTGACACCAAGGACCTTTCCAGTAGCTTGTGCTACTACCCAGCTTGATGGCAAGCTAGCACAGAGCTCAAACAGTCTGAGGAAAAGTGAAATCCAGTGCTACACAAGTAGTACACAAAGAGGTGTTTTGGTTTGATTATGGTTGGCACCCTGGAGTAATCTTTAATCACTTTAAGATTAAATGGCAATTTCTGAGCTACTGGAAACTCATTATTTCAGGAAAATCATTCCCTTAAAGCATGCCCAAGTGATGGAACTTTTCCCTCTCACTTTGTCCTCTTTAACTGATGTACAGTAAAGGATGTGGAGCCAGTTACTAAGTGGTTTTTCCAAACAACCCTGGGAAAGACGGATCTGGCAGACAGCAGCACCAAAGAGTGGAGAGTCCTGTCCAAAGCAGTGAAACATAGGTATGTGTTTTTGCCATCATCCCCAAGAGACGATGGAGAATCCAGTGCTGAGGTGTCTGTGCTCCCAATCCTCTGCAAGTCCAGCCTTGTTTTCAGTGTCTGGCACATGTCCTGGCTGAATCAACCCAGCGTGTGCCCGACTGTCTGCCAGACGTGCCCCAGGGTGGTGCTGGAAAGAGAATTCCTTGCCTTTTGGCTCCTGTTTGTCACATTAGTGCTTGTGCCCATGTTGATTATTTTCAGACATTGTGCAATGCTAAAGCATGCAGGTAAAGCCCCTCCCTCAGCCCTTGTGAGACACTGAGAGAACAGCTTTGTGTGCTTTCCTTCAAAACAGCTAAAACCATGAACCTGTGAGTTTGCCAGCCCAACCCCTGGCTGGGCATTTTGACATGTTGAATGAAACACTTTCTGCATTCAAATTCCAGATGCCTCCTGCTCTGCCACCTGCTGCCAGCTGCTGCTGACCTGGGCTTTGCTGCAGCTGGGTCCAGGCCTTGGGGGATTTTTCTATCCTGTAAAATAAATTTGAAATAAGAAATAAGGTCTACATGGTTTAGGACAAGGCTTTATCCCACTACTTGTTTGCTTAAGGCTCTTTGCTTTGGCAAGCATGTCAGGAGTGGGAAAGGAAATGAGTGTCACCATTTGTCACACTTTTAGTAATGTTGCATATAGAAAGGTAAATGCCAAGTGTACATATGCCATTTTATAAATAAATGCTGGCAAGGAAAGGCGATTTCTACCCAATAATGTGGCCTTTTGGATGTAAATGTTATGTATGTGTGGTAATATTTGGCCATCTGCTGCTGACAGCCAGAATTGCACGGGCATGGCAAGAGGGAGCCCCGTGACACTGGCTCCTGCAGAAGCTGTAGCCAGGAAGGGGGACCCGGGGGGCCCCAACACCCAACAGCCTGAGAGGTGCTGGGATCTGCTCCACATGGTGGGAGGGGGCTGACAGCCTCACCTGGGCTTTCTGACATCTAAAGAAACCTAAATCCAGGTTGGAGCTCACCATCTTGGTCTGTAATGGTATCTGTGGGTGGCAACCAGCAGCTGACCCTGCTGGCCTGTGGCAAGCTCTCCCAGGCTGTTGGGAAAGTTTGTGTCTTTCAGTGGCTGGAGGTGTTTGTAGGAATGCGTTTGACTGATGTCTGTGACCTGCAGGGTCGTGGACCACACCCAGGAACAAAACCAGGGTACAGTAACTGGGCAAGAGAGGAAAAGGAGAGGTGTAAGGAGAGAGAAGGGGAGATGAAATAACCCGCAGTGTGGGAAAGGTTTAAGTTAAAAGAAGGTGGAAAAGTTGGTATTGTGCTTTACAAAAACAGTTCTATAAGGGCATGTGATTTTGTAGCATGTCCAAAGGAAGGCACTCAGGTGAGCTCTGACAATATCTGAGTGTCTGATCCTCCTGCCATCAGAGGGAGATCTCAGAATCTCATCTCTGGCACCAGATCTGGACCTCTGAAGACTGTTGGCTTTGCCCACACGGATAAAAGGCATTAAAGAAATCTCCTCTGGTTTTTCAGATGTGCTGTGTTTTCTGGGCCTGACCCATGTGTGGGGCTGTGCTCTCACACCAAGTGTTCCCAGCTCTCTTCAAGCACTGTGGATTTAATTGGCTTCCCAGGCAGGCACCTCGTGCCACAGTCTGTCTTGTTGGCAGCCTTGGGGATATTTTGCCATTGTTCTTTTTCACTTGGCACACAAGTGTCTGCAGGCAGTGTCCAGAGCAGCCAGGTCCAAGTCACTGATGACATCATGGTCTCTGAAAGAAGAACTTCCTCAGGGAGTAGGGCAGTGTGTGCAGCTTCGGGCTAAGTACAATAAAAATCCCCTGTTTTGTGTAGAAAAAGAAAAATATGCTCAGAAAGACCACAGGGAGTAATAACACTGACTGCTAGCAGAAAATGTGCTGGGCGAGCCCAAAGTCAATGTGGTTGTACTTTATTCTGTCCCAGGAACTACATGTGTAGGGTGAACACAGCTCTCAGCAAATTCATCCTTTTGCCTTGGTGGCTCTTTCTCTCTCACAGGGGCAAACTGTGGTCCAGAAGGACCTGCCAGGATTGAGTAGCAGCTGACCTAAAGGAAGGGAGGCCTCCTCAGCAAGCCTCCTGTCTGGGGAACCTGGCACTTCAGGACTAGAGCCCCAGGTACTCACTGCAGCTTCCCTTTTCCTTCTTTTTCTTTCTTTACTTTTATTAAAGCTGACTGCTGGCAGCAAACTGTAAAGTCCTGTCTGCTGACATTGCTGTAGGAGAATTCATGGGCTTTTCCTGGTTTCCAGGGAATATTGCATACGCCAAGGCAGGGAAGAGTCAGCAAGGAGGGAGGGAGGGAGGAGGAACATGGCCAGAGCTATTCAATGGTCCTGGGAGATTTGCATCTGTCAGCTAATAAATGCAGTAGGATAACAATGGAATTAATTTTAAATCACCTAAACAATCAAAGAGCAATTACTTCATTTAATTATAAGCAAGATGAGGGAAACAAATAGGATTTAATTTCAATAATAGCTCTACCAACTCAGCTATTATTTTAATTTAATTTAAAGTGACAGAACTTCCTGTGTTGCAATACTCTGCCTGAAAATACCATGCTTTACCTTCACCATTCAGTCAATAAACCATGGTATGGACTTCGCTTAATATTCAGCACCTGATTGAAAAAGAAAACAGGGCTCTACACTTTGTTTTAAAACTATATTCCCAAGTCTGTGCAGCAATATCTGTTGTGAGTGCCAAAGTTCACTGGGAGAACCCGGCACTAAACTGAATGATGACCTGCTTGTTTGGGTATTACTTACTAAGAATATTTTTTAGACCCCCTCAAGTATTGTAGTTCCTCTACAGAACATACAGCCATCTCAGGCTCTCCTTGAAGGGGCTGAGCACCCAGCAAGATGTGAGGAGAGTCTTCCAGTAGTCCCAGGCTGGAGAAAGGTATCAAAATCTGGGCAAATAGAAAGAGACATGAGAGCAAAAGTAACAGCTGGATTTGTTGGCTGCAGGTGAGCTGATGAGTGGCCCAGCTGGAGAAGTTTTGGCTTGCTGTCTTCTGGTTTTTTGCCTTTGTAGCTGCAGGTGTTTTGGGTTTTTTGCTGATATTTTTAGCATTATTCCAGTTCGGTTGCATTTAACTTGGTTGCTATAACTGCTGCAGAAATTGTCATGAGGGAATTTATTCTGTCTTTGTGAGTATGTTTGCACTGCATGAAATAAAGAAGGCCTGAGGCAAGCTATTGAAGAACAAGGAGAAGATAAAATATTGACTCAACATTTCAGTGAGCATCATCTGCCCACTGTGCTGAACAAGGCATGGGTCCTACAAGAAAAATCTCCTTGATCATGCTATTAAAGAATATCTTGAAAGGCAAAGAGGCAGGAGAACTGGAGACAGCTGCATGGCCTAGAGTAAGACTGATAATTTTTGAATACTTGACTTCACAGCATATGAATATATAAAATTCATACATGATTCATATAGGCATGTAAAGGAACTGATATACCCAGACATGTATTTCTAACTCATGTAAATCAGTGTTAGTGGTTTAATTTATTCTTGTCTTGGTGCTTGTTGCTTCCATTAAGAGCAGCTCCTTCTGATGTCCTGAGTCACATCAGAGAGAAGGACACGAGGATCCAGCTTTAGCTCCTGCAGGCAGCTCTCTCAGTCCCATGCCTGAGTTGTTGTCAAGGAGACATATCTCTGGCATACATCTTCTCTGAGGTTTCTCTTCTTAGTATGCTTTTCCATTGCTATGGAGACTATCACAAACTCATTTAGCAGCTCTCCAGTGCCCCACGAGGAATATGCATTTCATAACTCACTCCTCAGAACAAGGAGTGCTGTTTAATTTTTGGCTGCTCACCTGCATGTCCAGCCTGGCTATGCCAGGGACTGTTTGTGCTGAGCCCTCATGAGCTGACACAGCACAGCTCTAAGGGCAGGGCTACACTAAGGTATCTTCAGTGGGGATGGTTTGGAAGCTGAGACAAGCCTTGAGTGTGGGAGGTAGCCAAATTCTTGCCCTGGCTACTTGGCCTGGCTCTTCATGTCCAAACCCCTCTCATTCTCCAGGTCTCCAGCTGGCATTCTTCTGAGTTCTGAACAGAGGTGAAACCAAAAAAAAAAGCCTAATAGTGCAAAGGAGAGGGAAACTGAACCACTCTGCTGGCCTTTGCTGCAGGGCAGGAGAGAGGGAACAGTGCAGCAGGGCTAGCAGGGTGCAGGGAAGCAGTGAGAGGGGGGATCCGTGGCTGGGTTTGATCAGCTCCAAGGGCTGTCAGCCTGCTGATGCTGCAGATGGGCTGCACCCCTCAGGGCAGCACCTGAGTTTGTGTCAGTCACAGGGTGGCACTTTGGCTCCCAGGGAGCTGTGGCACAGCTGCACTGGAGACAGCAGCAGCCTGGAGGAGCCTGAGTGTGTGCACTCAAACCACTTTGACCAGCACAGAAGTGTGGGCTTTAATGAGAAAAGCAGGACATAAGAGAAGTTATCACTTGGGGTTTACAACAGCTGCTGCATGGGAAAGCAGTCACTGCTGGCTGAAGGGCCTGCAGCAGTGGGTTTGAGCACACCAGAGTATCTTCCTTCTGAGACACAGTGGAGAAGGATCCTGGCAAAATGGTCCAACAGGGACTTAATACCATGGAAAGATCCCTTCCAAAGTGGATGCAAGTAAGCAGGCAAAAATAAATAGGGCAGCCTTTAAAATAATCAAGTGCCATGTTCAAGGTGGAATTACAGCCCTGTGGTGAGACGCTGAGATGGCAGCTGGGGCTGCAGTTCCCAGCTGCCTGCCCTGGTTCCCCAGTCCAGTGCACAGTCTGACATATTAGCATAATCCTCAATTCCAATTTGCATTAATGTGTCAGTCTATGCCCTGCAGTACCTCAGGAGCACACAGACTGTCATCTGGCTACTGGGGCAGGAAGGCCACAGCAGGGCTCTGAGATGGGGACGGTGACTCCGTTACCTTCCCTGTGTAAGTCACAGTCCATCTGTACCCAGAAACCTGTAAGTAGCCAGGCAGTCTCCAAATTTCCTCCTCAGTGCTACACAGGGCCATAAACATCCAACAGGTACTAGGAGCAGCTGAACCCAGCTAATAGAATATAAAAAAAATGAAGTAATTAATCAATTCAGTCATTTAACAAAAATGTACAAATTTACATATTTTACTAAGGCACGTGATTTCTAATGAGGTAGGGTTTAGGAAATCCAAAACGTCCACATATACCCTGTCACTTATGCAAATCACTTTCTGTTCACTGATTTATAACATCAGTTGGCTGCACATGAAATTGCTTTAAAATGCTGATGTGCATCTCCCTGATGTGTATTGGGCTGTTTCCATGTGCTGCACTGTGGCTGGCTCAGCACAACCCAGAGCTGGGCTGGTGTAGGATGTCACCCCAAAACCCCTCTCTGCATTATGGAGCCAGCACACTGCAGCCAACACACTCACAGGGAGTGGAGAAGGAAAAGAGGAGAGAAATGCAATAGAAATCTACCCTGAGCAGTTCATTTCAGTGTGTCTCAGCAGTGATGGGCTGCTTTGTAATTTGCTTCAGTGCCATTTTTAATCTTGTGAAGTTCAAAAGGTAAAGGACGTATTTCAGTCAAACTTAGATTTGTTGTTTTCAACTTGGATCCCAGATTTGAAGGAAGTCGATTATGTCGATCCAGTTAGTATCCATAGAAATGTCTGTATGTACTCACCACACATGGGATTGCATTTCATGGGGGTAGCTATGCCCGAAGAGCAATTCCATGTGCAGCTCTGGTTCATGTGGCTACATTTCTCAGAGGAACGTTTTTGTCTCATCATGGGTTTTCTTCTGAGTGTTTAAAGGCTTGGCTTGTTCTTCAGCTGTGTGTTGGTGAAAGCTTACAGCCAGGATTTATGGATTTGCAAACATGTCATTAAGGGGTTGGTGGATTGGGTCTGCATGCTTGGAGCTAAATTCCATTTATCTGGAGAGTAGGTGTTTAACTAATGGCACATCAGACATGGAATAAATGCAGGGCAGCTTCTACTGTCAGTGTTTTACAAAAACATCTGAATGAATGAGCTGAGAGAACAAAACATCGACTGTTTTTATATTCAGTGAACAGAAATAACAAGAAAAAGCACCATGATGAAGCACTATCTTTGTGCATTGGTGATTATTGCAAAGTTAATTTTATTCGTTCTGAAGGATCACCATATCTGTGGAACAACAAATTCAAGAAACTGAAAGAACCAAGTAATTGCAAACCATATGTTGAAAACAATTAATATCTCAAATAATTAATATCTCAAATAGGAATTTAAAGGAACTTATGTGAAAGAAACCAGTAAGTTTATGTAACATTTCTAGCTGAACAAAGGCTGATCATGTTGGTTAACAGGGCTGTAATGCTCTGTGTACACTGGCTGCACGAGCTATGGGTAAGGAGGATGGTGGTGCTACAGGGAACTGGGAAAAAGTGCAGCATAAATGTGGTCTAGGAAAACAATGAGAAAGAGAAGGAGAGGTATGTGCTCTGTTTAAGGCTTCATTCTGCTTCAAATGATGAAGCTCTCTTCTATTGCAGAATTATTAGACAATATTATGTTATGCTTCAAGATGCCAACCTGATCAAGGTCTGACTATTCTAAACATAAGAAAAAAATGTAATTTCTGCCTAGAAAGCTTTAAGATATACTGCAGTTTCTAGAATAACATATTTCTATGTGAGAAATCACAAGTACTGGGGACTAAGGAGTATGACAAAATAAAAATTTGAAAGAACATGTCAATAGAGCTTGATGAGATCTGCTGTCTTTCTTTTGCTTATTTCTGAGTAAATCCTTGGAGTATTCTCTGTAAACATGCAAAAACTGAATTAAAAAAACTTTATGAAGGCTGAAAAAAGCAAAACTTGAAAATCAGAGAAAAAGTCAGAAATCAGGTTGACTGGCAATAATGTGTGCTTTTCATGCACAAAGGCATATGCTATTTTTTCACCCTGGCCTGGAGATGAGTCAAAGCTGTTTTTGAAGGAAGCTGTGGTTTGTAAGGCCGTTGTTAGAGAAGCTGCAAATTGTAGTGATTTATACAGGGCACTATGTGAAATGATTTGGTGGTTACAATGCGTGTATATTATTTGGGAAATCAGATTCCCTTTTACATAATGCTAGACAGCTCTCCCACACCAAGCTTTTCATAGGCTCAAGGGAATACTGAGTCCTTGCACTGCGTGTATCTGGCAGTAAAAGGCAATTTATCCTCCTTTGATTCAGATTGAATTGTGTCATTACTCAGACATGGACACAGCCTTTCTCACAAAAATAACATGCAGTAACAACTATGCAGGTGAGATTTCAACCAAGCAGTGCCTGGGGCCTCAATTCCCCGTGTGGAGACTTTGAACCCTCCTGGGTTTGCTCTAGATAGTGCCAGTGACCACTGTCACAGGGTGCCCGTCCTCTGCAGCACCCTGATTGCAGAAGAACCAGAGAAATTGCTGCTGCTGCCTGTGTTTACCCTGATTTTATCCACATGCCACAAGTCTATCCAACTCAATTTGTTTTCTGCTGATGAGTGTTTTCCCACCCTGCTAGCATGTTATCATGCAAACATCCAGAGATGTGAAAGATTTTGTCTTTTTAGCTGGTTTCATATGAAAGCAGAGCTTAAATGGTCTCTTGGCCAGCAGATGAGTCATGGATCCTCTAGGAATTACTTTTGGTCCCATTGCCAGCCTTGTGGTTGGACACCTCAATTTGTGAGTTTCCACAAAAATGCCCTTAGAAAGGCTGTGAGAAAACCTAAGTGGTGCTTAGAAACGTGTGCAAAACTGACAGATAATTTGGTTGTACATCACACATAAAATTAGTCCCACAGAACACTGTCTGGGTCAGAGCACTGAACTCTGAGACATAAGGACCCACTGTTTAAATCTCTCTTTCTGGACTTGTGGCTCCTCTCTTTCATGCTCTGATACTGTGTTTTTTCTTATAAAGGTTGGTTATCGAGCTGTCTCACGAACTATGACTCAAGTGACATCTCTACTGATCTCATCAAAGTCTTTTCCAGAGACTTCAAGGAAAGATGGAGAGATAAAGACTTAGTAATGTTGAGATCTGGAAGACATTAAAAAAAACAGGTAGGAAAATAAACCTAGAAAAAGCAATTAAAGTTAGAGAAGATTAAAGGATAAATACCATGGGGGAGTTTACTGTATGTTACTTCTATTTGTACTGCACCTTTTAGACCAATTTTTCTTTTCATTTTCATAGCACTTCACTATCAGCATAAGCACCAAACTGAGCTATATTAACAAGCTGGATTCATTACACCATTCAAACAAATTTCCCTGGGCTTATTATGCTTAAAGGCTTGACACTTTCCTGGCAGATCCAGCAGACACTTTCAACAAACGTGGCATAAACTTGGGTCTGCAGAGCATGAAAATTTATGTGTGAGAGCAGTTATTTTAACAGGTGGAAATTCTTAGATTCACCAGAAAGGTGAAGCATCAAGTACACCATTAGTTTTTCAAAAGGGCTTCACAGTGTAATAGTCTTGTACTATTGGCATCCACGGTGAGAGATAACTGCTTCTTGCTGCAACTCTGCCTTTCTCTGCAGTGCAGTACAGTTCACGCCAGCTCTGCTCCACCACTGTGCAGCATTTCATAATGTGCAATTGCTCGTGAGCCCCGATTCAGCTTTTCCCTCTTGCAGGATGCAGTGCTTCTCAGGCTTCTGCCCAGGCTCTCAGGAATAATGCAAGCAGCACAAATCTGCCCAGAGCCGCCTGAAGAGCCAGCTCTTGCAGCACCATGAACTGATCTGCAGCCACGCTGGGCTGGCAGGTAACAGAAATCTCAGGCAGGATGGCACTGTGTCACTCAGCAGAGGAGAGGGAGCTGCTGCTTGTGGAGCACCTTGCAGTTGGTGTGAGTGTAAAAGCACACTTGATTCTCAGCCAGCACTCTCTACACATCAGACATTCAGCTGTTCCACGAAGTTTGATTTTCAGAGACGTTGAAAAATTTTTGTAACTGAGTTGTTACAATGCGGTCAATTTAACTATGCAACACACTGCAGGCAGAGTAGACTTTTCTCTAAGGAGCTCTGTGTGGATTCCAAAACTCAGAAAAGGATTGCTGCAGTTCCCACTCTCCTGGAACCAGCATGGGCACTACTGCTTTGGGTTATCCCACCATTTTTACCCTGGCTGAAATCTAATACATATGATATGACTGCTTGTATCAACAAAAAAAATTACTCTCCTAGTATTTTTCCTTGGACTTTCAGGACCTAAAGTTTTAAAGACCTGAAGCTGATTTAGGTTATGCTTTTGTCAGGTCAAAATTACTGCAACAACTACTTGTTTAGAAACCTGTCACTTAAATGGAAGTACTCAGTTTGTATGTTATCTATGACTGTTGCTGGTAATATGTAATAGTATCTAGGACATTTAATGAAATATACACTTAGTAAACAGAAAAACATACTGTTAATAAACAGAATATGAAGAAACAGCTTATACACACAAACAAGGACTAATGTAGCCCATGATGTAATAAATCTATGACAGGATGATGTCTGCGACAGGAACTCAGATATTTACTCATATACTGTACATAATGCTAGGAGATATACATCTCACCTAGGAGATATAAAATGCCTTAAAGATGTAATAATCATAAGGAAATTCAGGAGAACAAGTTCTAAGAAATTTAATGTCTTATATGTGTTGCTCTGTTGTAGAGGAATACTGTTCAGGAAAAGATATCCTCTAAAAGACCTTCAGGAAATGGAGCAGATGGTTGCATGTGCTATCCCACTTAAATTCAAAGTGGCTTTATAAATACTCAGAAAGAATAAAGCAATATTTCCTTAGTCTTTTATACAAATAAAAGAAGGCAAAAGATGATTTTTGTTGATATTCAAACTGGAATTCCAAAACAAAAGATTGACTTTTTTACACTAAAATTATTTTCAACTCAAAACTGGTGGTGAACTAATGGTTCAATATGCACTGTTATTAGAATTATTTGTATGTTGGATTTCTGTATCAGGATAAGGAGAAGTTCCAGTTTGGGATGAGACAAGGTAGGCCTCAATAGGGGCTGCAGCATTTGTTGCTGATGGACAGTGTCCCTGCTGGGCAGAGACCTCCGTAGATCTTTGTACCTGCCCACGTTTTTAATGAAGAGCACAGTGGGAGTTCTGGGGGAGCTCCTGTGCACGCCTGGGGCTGTGCCTGAGCCACCAGTACAACGTGTTCTGGACACCCTGTGCTCTCACTGCCTGCACAGAGTGGCCACACATCACACGTGCTCTGACACTGCTATGCCCAGAAATTAGTCTGTGGGGCCATTATACTGAAAATTTGGTTGGTTTTGGATAGAAACTGGATTCTGCCATCAAAACAGTAGAATTGGCAGGTATAAGGAGTAATTCCTCTAAGAATCCTTTCTAATTTTTAAGAGGTGTCTATCTGAAATACACAGACTACAGGATCTTGGCAACTGGTATTCTCTGTTCTAGTTAAACACTGTTTTGCTACTTGGCTTTTGTCCTATTTCCACAAGAGGAAACAGCATCTCTTTCCCTCTCATGGCTGGTGATTGTTTTTCTCTCAATCTGTAGCTTTATTATGGATCAGAGGGAGCCAAGGGCCAGGAGTGACTTGCAATCCTCGGCACATGCTGGTTTCTCCAGACATACTGCTTAGTAAGGAAATAAATTAGCGAGGGGTAAAAGACACAATATGGTGCTTACCACCCTATTTCGGTACATTAAATATATACAATCTGCACTTCATTCCAACTAAAAATAACACTCAGATTAATGCAGCTTTCTTTGATATATTAAATCAAGAAGTCATTAGCATGAATTACAAAGCAGGAGAAGTGTGGTTCACAGTGTCTGTCACTCCAGAGTTGTGCGTTAGGATGGATGTGGGCAGTTTGAGGGATTGGACTGAGCATACACCCAGGAGTGAGACAGGGCACATATCTCCACAAGTGTCATAGACTCTGAAATTTAAGGCAGGTCTTTTAAGTGCATATATTTCTATTTTGAGAGGGTCCATATTTAAACACTTTATTTTTTAGCAAGACTCCAGAATGTACAGCTCCAACTGATGTCTGTGCTGGCTACTCAGTATCCAAGTTCCAAACTGGAGGACTGAAATTGAGAAGGCAGTTTTGAGAATCCTGGCCTCAACTTCCCTGGGTTTCTTAATTCCTAGTGTCATATCTGAATGGCCCTGTCCATCCTTGGCTGATTGAAATCTGCTACTGAGAAAATGTTATAGGAATAATTGTTACTCTATCTCACAAATCTTGATGAGCTTTTAAACTAATATCTTTAATACCATTCAAATTTCACAATATAATCATCTTTGTAGAAACAAATCTAGAATATCTTTTATTTTGGCAGCTATATAATATTTTACAGTGTTAAGGCTGTGCACAAAAGCAGTTTAGAAAGCTGAACATCACTGATCCATTTTACAAATGGAGACAACTGCACTCTGAAGAGGGATCTGCATTAGACCACACAGACTGCAGTAAATTCACCACTAGAATACAGGATTTCAGATAAAAAATTTACTCTACTGACCACTAAATATGGGGTTCTTGAATTCTTGGTGGACACAGGCTGTTGCTGGTGACAGTATCCAAGTTGCTTTCTTGTCTCCCCTTGGTTAATTAATGGAAGTGTAGTTAAAAATACATTGCTACTATTACCTTGTCCCTCAAGTGATTCATGTTTGTTACCACTGGGATGAAACTAGAAGAATCACTTGCTGCATCACTGGGGCAGAGGATCTGCTTGACTTAATTGGGAAGGGTCAGCAAATTTGCAGCAGGTATTGTTGCTATACTCACAGAAAATAGATTTGCAGCATATTGTGTAATTCTGGATGTCCATCTCAATTATAAAGGATGGGAAAAAAATCTGTCATGGCTCATGGAATTGATTGGTTTTGCAAAACTAATTCACTTAAGATAAACAAATGTACATCTGTTGAAACTCAGACTGATGAGCAGGGGTCATTGCATGGAAATGGCATTTTATTGTGATGAAGCCTTGTGATACATTTTTTTCTTTTCGTCCTGAAATTGATTTTGAAATCTCTATGTCCTGCAGGCATTGCTAACTGACTGCAAGGCAATAGGACTGTATCAGCAGGATGAGGGCTGCCCAGCAGAGTCCAAGGGAGGCGGCAGGATGCCATCTGTCTGAGTGAAGACTCCAACAGAACCGTGGCATATTAGGAGGATTTCTAATACAGAAATAGGCACAGGAGAATTTCAGAAGTCTTCTCAGGTCTTGCAGTGGTCTCAAGCCTCGGATATTGCAATTAAAAAAAGATTTTGATCTACCCATGTCTCTTTGCTGAATATCTGACCAAACTATTATGATTTTTCATAAATAAGGAATATTCTGCTGTTAGGAATTTGACATAATAAATCAGCTAATGTAAGTTTCCAGACCTTGAAGGAGAAATAAAAATATGCCAGAGACAGTGTACACATCTTTTTTTGGGGAAATGTCCTTAGAATATCTACCAAATGGAGGTGACCTTTTTTCTCTCCTCAGAATTGTCTGCCTTCCTGGTAACGGACAGGCTTTGCCAACAGTGAGCACCAAATGCCCTTCCAGCAACTGTGAAGATAGCTTTGGAGGATAGCACAGATAACCATGGAGATACACGGAAATGTATCCACACTTAGAAAGACACTATTTTGCTTTTGAAGTGTATTTTAGGAGGTTCCTGTGAAGAAGATGGGGAAACCTTAGGAGTTCAGTTGGTGTTTAATGTGGGCCTGGTCAGCTTTCTGCTGATGGCTGCTGAACATCAGACTCCCTGTCACTCATGCACGGGGGACATGCCCTAATGGAGAGAAGCGTGGGAATGGGGATCTGCTCCATTCGGAGGGGCACAGCTCCCTGCAGACTCCAGCGAGGCGTGGGGCAGCACAGACAGACCCGTGCAGAGGGAAGGGGGAGATGGCAGCAGGGCAGAGTCCGCCCTCCAGCCCCGCTCAGGTCCTGTCAGCCCCGGCTGCTCCCGGGACTCAAGGGCCCCAGGCTCCCCTCACGCCTTGGAAACTTCGGCCCCGCAGTGCCGGGGTCCGAGGCTCTCCTTGGGGTCTGGGATCCCCTGGCTCCCCTCGGGACTCGGGGCTGGGATCCCCTGGCTCCCCTCGGGACTCAGGGTCTGGGATCCCCTGGCTCCCCTCAGGACTCGGGGCTGGGATCCCCTGGCTCCCCTCACAGCTGGGGACTGGGAGCCGCCGCCTCCCACCATGTCCCGGGCACCCCGGGGCTCCTCAGGCGCCAGGGTGCCCTCTCGGGGCCCGGGGTACCCTTATCCTCAGGATGGGAGGACATCGTCTTAAGCCGTGCCCAGGGAAGGTTTAGGTTGGATGTTAGGAAGAAGTTCACAAGAAGGATTAGACACTGAAATGGTCTGCACAGGGAGGTGGATGGAGTCACCGTCCCCGGAGGTGTTTAAGGAAAGACAGGACGTGGCACTCGGTGTCATGGTACAGTTGACGTGGTGATCTTCGCAGAGAGGTTGGACTCGATGATCTCAGAAGTCTTTTCCAACCCCAGTGATTCCCCGATCCCTTCACGCTGCTGGCGTTGGGATGCCCTGGCTGCCCTCCCGTACGGGCTCCCCTGGCAGCTGAGGGGCTGTAACCGACTCCCCGCAGGGCCGCGGGCTGACACCCCTCTCACCGCCCGGGGCGGTGCCGCCTCCTGCCAGCCGCTCCCGGGGGAGGCACGGGCGGAGAGCAGGGGGGACCCCCCGGGCGGGGATCCCGTCCCGCGGCTGCCGGAGGCGGAGCCGCCGCCCCCGCGCCCCGTGCCCGCCCTCCCGGCGTGCCCCGCGGAGGGGCGGGCGGCTCATGTCCGCCATCCCGGCGTGCTGCGCGCCCGGGCAGCAAGCGGAGCAGCCGCGGCGGCCGCGTCCCCTCCCTGCGCTGTGAGACAGCAGCACCGCCTGCGGAGCGCGAGTGAGGAGNTGCGGCCGGTGGCCGGTGTGTGCCTGCGGGCTGCGCGTCCCTCCCTGGCGGGCGAGGGGCTGCGGTAGCGGGGGTGGGCTCGGGTCCCGTATTTACAGCCTGTTTTTCGGCTGGAACACAGCAGGGGAAGAACTGAGGCTGTAGGAGTACTCCTAGTTTTTTGAGGGTTAACATCGTACTACATAGGTTGTTTTTTGTTTTTTGTTTTTTTTTTTTTAAATCTTACCAGAATAGTTGATCTATATAAGCTCTCACCCCAGCCTACTTAAAATGTGTTGTAAGGCATTAGATGTGTTTACACCTGGCACGTTTTAGTAAAATTCAAAGTCTGTTCACTTCTTTAGTTAGGTGTAGAGAGTGCATTTCATGTCTTAATAATTTCTAATGTATTTTATGCCAGTGTATTTGCTCTACTGCTCAGCCTTGCTGTTTTCAGCATCAAAATTGTCATGTAGAAGTCCTAAATAAATTTGGTGTTTCTTAGGTTTTTTAAAAATATGTGGATTTCAGGCTTTTTAAAGTGTTTTTGGAAGTTTAACCCAGCATGGAACCCTACTTACAAACTTTCCAGTAGAGAACAGAGTGGCACATGCTTGGGGATGTATTGACAGGTGATGGTCCCAGTCTCATATAGGGTGGACTAGTAAAATTGGGTGGATGTGAAGGTCCCTTCAGCATTTACTGTGAAAGAAGCTTTCCTTTTGCTTGAGCAGCTAGCAGCACAGCCTCTAGGGCCAGTGCTAGAGGCTGTTCAATTCTTAATGGTGTATGGGGCATGGTTATTTAAATTCTAATTTCTTCTGCAATTAAAATACTTGGTCACATAACTTAGTATTTTTTCCTCACTTAAGAACTTATGAACCTTATTGGTGACATTTTCTTAGACAATTTAGATTTTTTTTTCAGAGAGAATTAAGGAGACTGGTCTCTTACTCCTTACCTACTTCTTCACTTCACTTTTCTGGGTTGCAGTCTGTAATTCTGGGCCCTAATTCATGACCTTTCCACCTGGAAGAAATTGGATGTGTCTTTGCACTGGATGACTTCTAGAAATGTATTTTGGTTGGTTATATGAATTTGTCATGATTTCTCTCTTTTTATCTAAAAAATATGTCCTATGAGGGTTAGCAAGCTGATTTTATTCAATGTAGTGTTGCCTACAGAGGGTTTAGTAGTGTTAAGGGTGAAAGTAAGAGTGTAGCTGCAGAAATGCTTACCTGGTGATAAGGCTGGTTTAAGAAGTTACCTCTGTGTGTGGCTCTGGTGTGTGTTCCCTGTAGTCTGGTGCCTCCTTAGCTCTCAAGCACAGCTGTGTGGCCTGGGCTGCTGAAATAGTTGTTCACAGAGCCACAGCAGAAGCAAGCCCTGAGAGCACAGGGAAAGTGTGGCAGCCTAGAGGAGCCTCAGCATGGATAGGGCCTTGTTCTCTTTCCAGCACACAGTGTGATCAAGAGCTTCTGCTAAGAAATAGTCAACACCTCTACACTGGTCCTGATACTTTTCAGAATTCAACTGTATCATTTCCTTTAAATATTACCTTTTTTATTATTTTTACGTTAGGGGATGCCAGGAATCAGAAACACTCACACAATCCCAAACACAGCACATTTTCATCCACATGCAGTGCTCCATTTTTTTACATCTCAGAAAGACTGGTGATGGAAAACCTGAGTCTACACTATGAGTTTAAGGACAGTGCAGAGATTAAATCAGTCTGTCAGTTTGGTGTTAACTAATTTTTAAAAGTGACTCACGTGCGCGGTTGAAAGGAGATTTGTTACATAAAACTGACAGTCTGTGTTTCTTTCATAATTTGGTATACGACCTTGGACAAACCCCATAACACAAATATACACACATGTTCTTTCCTTCCTCTTTCTGCTGGCTGTTTGTTTCATTTAATTCAGGTGATACTGCTGGTAAATGCTTTCTTGCAGTGCGTGGAAGAGGTGAAGGAAGTGGCCCAGCTAGTGAAAGCTGTAGTAATTGTAGTTGTTTCAAGTTCTAAGGGCAAAAAAAGGAACTGCTGATACGTGGGTGTATCATCAGGTAGATTGTTTTCAAATGCACTTTTCTGTGTGATTTTCAGATTGATTTTCATTAGTAGGTCCAGATTCCTCTCAGTTTTTAGTGATGCTAATCAGCATGGGGGGTTGTGGTGGAAAGAGTGTAAAACTGAAAGTTGGAGCGCAGAGCTTTCTTTAAGGAAAAGTAGTTTTTAATTAAAATGAGATTTTTTTGTGTGTGTGGATGCAGTCATACACCAGATGCACATGGACTGGTTTTCCACTAGTGTGTGTACTGATAGAGCTGTGTGTGTTACAGAGGAAGAAGTTGTCCTGATATATAGGGGCATATTAGTTTATGCACTGCTGTGTACCAGAGTCAATTAATAGCAACACAAAAACTTTGTAGGCGGATGTTGGATGGATGTGACAGAGAACAGTGGAGGGCTTTTTGAGAATACTTAGTAAGATCTTGTTCCCCCTTCTCCTAATCTTTGCAGCTGTCTAGACCTTTGCTTCTTTCTTTCTTTTCTCATTGTTCAGCAGATCTCACTGCATTTTTCCTGTTACAACTCTTGGGGCAAAAAAATCATTTCAGCATGCAGGCCTTGTTGTGTGAACAGAGTTAATTTGCTAGAGTGCTGAGGGCTAATTATGTACTGAAACAAGCAGTACTGCTCTTGGGGAGGAAATGCATGAGTGTGAGTGCAGGGTAGCAGGTTAGCAACTGCAGGGTGCACCATGGCATTAGGTGAAAGTGTGAAAAGGAAGATAAGATTTTAATTAACAGGACCTCTCTGTCTCTCCTATCATAAATGTGGGTTAGCAGGGGAGGATGTGAAAAAGTGTAAAACAACATCTTTCACATCTGAGCAAATTTTCAGAAGTGTCCTATTAGGTTTTAGTACTGAAATCATGAAAATGGTGTGTGTCCTTCTCCTACAACCTAAGTCAGTGTTACGAGTTACTAATTTCTGTTAGCATGGTGCTTGCCAAACCAAGTTACTGCCTAGTCCTCGTGGGTTTAGACTTGATGAGACAAGACAGTAAAATATGGTCTCCTTCCAGGTGGCTTGTGGCCTAAGCAGGAGAGCATATTGGCTGGAAGGTTGTAGCTGAGGACAAGTAAGTATGCTGTCTTTAATTCAGACAGGTTGGGAGATACTGGCAGGGAGCAAAGAAACCCATTAGACCAAAAGGCCCAGGAAAGTGTTGTTCAGAGCAGTGCGTGGCTGTGAAGGGCAGAGGCATGTGTTTTACAAAAAGCAAGCACTCGCTGTGAAATTGGCTGATCACAGTGCTGGATCCAGGCAGTGAATGACAAGCAGGTGCTGGGTAGAAGGAAAGTTGAGACAGAGACTCTGTTTCTTCTGTGCTTGCATGTACAACAAAGTACCTGTAAAATGTTTGTTAGAAATAGGCTGAAACTGTGGTTTGCACAGGTGAGAGATGTGAAAGTTGGCAACATGGAGGTGTTTGAGGATGTCACTGTGATTACCTAAGAATGGGCGTAAAGTGATGTAGGGTGAAAGTGGATATGACTTCTCTGTCTCTTCAGAGCGAGCTGACAGAGAGGGGAGAGCAAAGAGTGAGATAGGGAGGGAGAGAGAAAAGTAGCCACTGATGTTGAAGGCAGCTTAAAGAATGAGATGCAGGATCACTTGTAAGGTGCCATTGTGAAAACATCAATGGAAACCTTGGGGAGAGATTCAGTGGACTGCATGTGGGAGATGTTGAACAGAAATGAGTTCAGTTCTGGAGTTGCAGCCATGATTCTTGATCTTCTTTCACATTTGTGTTAAATATGCTGCTGATAACTCTTTGATCTCACACCTTCCCTTTTTTTGGGTTTTGGTAAAATGGAGGAGCTGAAATTTGTAACATAAAAACCTTTGTTTTTAATGTGAAGACAGAGGAGAATGAGATGTGAGATATTAAAGAAGATGAAAGTGTGTCAGTGGGAAGCAGAAGAAGCTTGGAGTGCAGATCATTTTCCATACAAGAACAGCCATACTAAATCAGACCAAGGATTTAGTAGTTCAACATCCTGTTCCCCAAAATGTCTGTTGGAATATACCTATGGAAAAAGAATGTGTATATGTGATACCTTTCCCTGACATTCCCTTCTAATAATGCCCAGCATGGAACAGAAGGAAATTGGTGAGCTACTGCCTTAAGAAGGGAGTGACACAGAATCAAGAGGTGATTTAAAATTCTGCTGTGATGGCAGATGGATGTCCAGCAATGGAGATGGCAGAATTGCAGTAGAAGATAGTTAATTAGTTATTTCATGATTAGAAAACACGGCCACTTGTATTTACTCAACACAGAAGAAGAAGCAGAAGTGGGCTTTGAGGTGGGCTCAGCCAGGCTCTGGCTTGGCAGGGTGATGAGAACCAAGTGATGAGAACCAAGTGATGAGAAGATGGCAAAAGGAAGCTCTGCATGCCAGTGACAGAACAGTCAGAAACTTGGGGGGAAGCTGTTAATTTGGATGAATACAGTGACTCTTTCAAGTTTTAAATACTTTACTGATAAAGAATTTCAGTAATGAAGAATTTATCTGTATTACTTCAAATAAACTTGGCAAATAGAGCAAATAAGCAAGTAAAATCAACGGACTTGAACAATAATAGAGCTCACATAGTAGAGTTGTCTTGGAGTAAATCTTTCATGTAGGTCCTGTACTTGGAAATAAAATCAAATAGAATAATTAAGTGATTTTTGTCTCAAAATAATGTCCATATGACAGGATTGTTCTGAAAAAGCTGCACATAATGATCAGTATACACCAGATTGTAGCAAGTTTCTTGGACAAAAAATCTTAAGGCTTCCGTATAACTAAAGTAACAATATCTTTTTGATCTATTTTTCTTTTTTTCCTATATAAAGATTTTCTTTTTTATACTAGTTGCTCTTAGCCATGCTCTTTTCAGTCAGACAAATTGGCAAGTCAAATCATATTCATACTTTTGATGGAATGAGATAATAGACTTATTTTTGAAAAGTCTTATTTCCTTTTGTATGCCAATGGAAAAAAATAAGCAGCCTTTTTGGAAAGGGAGGACACACTAGTGGCTATTTCTGCTTATTTAGGTGGGTGGCCTATTTGTTTTTTCTGATGGACAAAGGCAGGTTTAAAATCACCCTGCAGAAAACTGAATGCAGCATCTTCTGTTTAAATGATATTGCTAAAACAATGTCTGCAGCCAGTTGGTGGTAGTGGGTAATCTTCCACCAGAACCAGACATAGATGGAAACTCTCATGTGAGCTCTTGAAGTACTTGGCTTAGTCTCCATCATTGAGCTTTTCAGGTACAAGTAATACAGTGCAGTCTCTCACAAAGTGCCAAATAAACTTTAGAAGCTGCAGTATAAGGTAATCGTAGTCATGTTCATCCTTGCAATTTCCCATTTTGACTTTGTCTAATATAGCATTTGTATTTTTACTTTTGCTTATCTGTTGCTAACATTGTACATTGAGACTCTCTTAATATATGATGTTTGTTAGGTGTGTGGCAATGTCAATGTATGTAATTTAAATTTGTTGTTACATAGGATGATGCTGAGCATTAGATCTGTCATGTAACCTGCCATCTGCTTGGTGCAGTGCAGTTTAAGTGGAAATATCACCACGTGAGTAGGAACAGTGCCCTCCTGAAATGCAGGCATGAGCTGAGGTAACCAGCAGTACAGTTCTGCCCGTTGCCTGGTGGAATGGCTGGAGGGAGGCGAAAAAGTAATTATTTGTAAGACTTTGGCAAGTACCTAAACACAGAGTGCCTGTGTTTGAGTTCTGAGAGGCTGTCTTTCAAAATCTTAACCACATTCCTGACATGAAAAATGGTATCTTTCAGAAATGGATTTGGAAATTCAATGTCTCTGCCTTTGCATGCAGTGGGTGTGCACAGCAGTGCCCTGTGTCACCCAGGTGTCTGGGTTCCTGGGTCAGGGAACACGGGGCAGGTGACAGGTGCTGGGGTCACAGCCCCAGGTCTTGATGAGCCCATGGCACAAGTTCTCAGAGTGGTGTTGCAGGAGGAGCTCTGGAATTCCCTTCCCACCTGAGAAGTGGCGTGTGTCACTGGGCAGCTGGAAATGCACAGGTCCATCAGGTGCCTGGCTCTGCTTCTGCTGTGCATCTCCTTGCAAGCTGCCATTCGAAATCCTCTTCTCAAGCAATATGGGCCATAGCAGTCAGTTGGGTCACAGAATACAGAATACCAGCATCTTTCTAGGATGTTCTTTGCCTCTGCCTCATAAAGATAGGCAGGAGCTTCTATCCTATCTAAGCTACACATTTACTGTAGCGGGAACAATGTTGTCAGTGGGCATTATTGCCTCTTAAATTGATATGTAGGATAACAATTACATATTTTTTACTAAAATTGGGCTCACCTTTTAGTTGAAGTGTGAGCAGGTTAGCTTGCAGATAGCTGTTCCAGAAGCCAGAATGAAGTGAGTGTGTGGGTTTTCCTGGGGAAACAATAGGCTCATGTATTTTACCATAATGGAAAATTTTACAAAGCGTTCAAAGGCTGTCCTGTGGGAAGTGGGGTTAGCTGAGAGCATGTGTAGTCCTTTAGTTGATAGAGATGCACAGAACAGTGTTAAAAATTGTACATTTAATCAGCTTTTCTTCAGACGTAGGAATTTCAGCCTTAATGGTTGACAATTAGAGATGATTCAGTTTACAGCACATTGCCTTAAAAAAAGCAATGCCCTTTGGGAAGGTAAATGTAAGAAGCCATCAGTACTTAAATTTGCCAGCTGAAAATTTGTCAGCCTGTTTCATTGAAAGGCTAACGTAATTGCTCCAAATGAACTGGGAGGTTTTAGGGCAGGGAGAAGATCTGGGGTCTCTGTGTGTGTCTGGAAATTTGCACATGATTTGATCACATATAAAGTTCATACCATGTGAAGTGCAGAACTTTGCTGTTCAGCATAACTTAGGTGAATGACGATGGAACAATTGTATAAAGATTTTTACAATCCTAGTTAACTGTCATGAATAAAGACTTTTAGTAAGGCTTTGCCTCTAGAGTAGCATAGCCTATTTTTTATAGTCCAAGCAAGTGCCCAACAAAGCCGTAGAGGTGATGGCACAGTGAATACTGAAGGAGGAAAAGTGTCTTGCTGTGTGTGTCTAAAAATGGACTTGCTTAGAGTGCAAAAGGGAATAATACCTGCCAAGCAAATCTAATGTCAACTTGCACTGTGAGAACAGGGAAAAAGCACAATTTTCTTATTGTTCCAAACTGATGATATAATGTCTTTTAACATTCTCAGGGGAATAAAATGTGTGTCTTTAATTCCAGTTGGTTTTGCAAGTGTCAGTGCTTGTGGTATTCATCTTCCAGTTGTACTGAGGCCGAGCTGTGTTGGACAGTAGCAAGCCTTTAGTACTGCTTAAGTAACAACTGCTTATCAGAAAGTTTACCTGTATTTCTCCCTTTTAGCCTTGAGATATATTTGACTCCCTTTTCCCTGAATTTGTCTACCAGTTCTAATCACAGTGTTCTCTTGAAAAGGAAAAATTAAAGAATTTTTCTTTAAGAACAAGTGGTGTTTATCCTTACACAAATTCTAGTTAATTTACAGGAATGATCGATCCTGCTTTTTTATTAAATAATCAAATGAACTATCCAGAGTTTTAAGTAAAAATAGTAGCTCTTTAGCTTGCTGTCAATAATCTGAATAGTGTGATTCCAAATACGCTTGAGTTGAGTCAAGTTCTGCTGATTCTCCCTTTGGATGGGTATTGCTTTATTTGCTTTAATGTCATCCCCCCATCATTGCTTGTAAGAGTGCATTTAAAGTGGTGGGTTGAGTTTATGTTCTGAAGTCTCATGCACACAAGTTTAATAAAGTCTTGTATTTTAAAAAATTAGACCACTTAGTATGTCCAGGGAGAAGAATTTATTTCTTAATTTTAATCTTTTTTCTTAAAAGTTTAGTCTGACTTATATCAGTTTTCTGATATGAGAGTGGTTTAAACCTAATGCAGATTTTTTAAACTTGCCTTTTATCTGCAGACATTTGCGCTTAAGGATCACAGCTCTTGATTTACCTTTCAGTTTTTTTGCAGTAAAGCCTGCTTCCTTGCTTTGCAGTTTTTGTTTTATAAAAGCTTAATATGTGATTTTTGTGCTGATCATCAGTTACTTTCTTCCATCTAATAAGAGGGTTTGTGTTGCTCAGTAAGGCCCATGGCATATTATATAAATCTTCATCTGTAGATTAGTGATGACTTTGACAAATGGTAGGCACTGCATCATCCAGCTGTGGTACATACCTGGACCTAGTTGTGTTTCATTTGTCACCTTTGGGAAGTAATTTTTTCCTTGTATAGACATCCAACTGAAAAAAGACTTGAGAAGGTTATAAGAAAAGGCACTGGCACACTAGAATGTATTTCCTTTGCATGTTGCTGTGATAATTAGTCAATTCCCATTCCAATGTGAATTTAAGGTCACTTTTTAAGCAACAGGTTAGACAAACAAGTTTTTTGACATGGGGAAATAAATTTGGGATTGTCATTTAAATATGTTGCATTTTTAAGTGAATGTGAATCCCATTCCTGTTATATCCCTACATAAAAAAAAATATTTTTCTCTTTGTAGAACTGACAGTGCATCAACTGACCAGGACAATTTAAAATATTCTTCATCCAGAGATCGGGGCAGTTCTGCCTCCTATGGATTACAACCCTCAAATTCAGCTGTGGTGTCTCGGCAAAGACACGATGATATCAGAGTCCACACTGACATACAGAATGAAGAAAAAGGTACACGGATTGCTGTCTCATGTATGATTGTGAGGGGACCATCAGGGAAAGGCAGTAAACTGAAATGGTAGAGAAATTTATATTTTGTTTTGATTTTTTTGTTCCCTCCCCCCAAAAAAAGGCAGTGAACTGATTTGTCTCATTGCCACAGTATCGCTGTTTTGGGAGATTTGTCAGGGATCAAAGAAATGTTGTGGCTGTTGTGAATACTGAGAAAAATGTGCAGTTGTGTTAGGAGAAGAATGCAAGAGAAGACTTGATGTGTTAACAGAATAAATACTTTTTTCTGAAGAATAATATTCTGGATATGTCTGATCTTCAGGCTGCAATTTCTTCCTGAGTAGTCTGCAGTGCTTCTGGTACTGGATTAAATGAGTTGCTAGACTGATCTATTGCCTATCTATTACTACACCAAACTGGCATCTTTGTTTAGTAATCAGATCTGTATTTTTATCATTAATGGCAGCTTCTACTTTCATGTACCTCAGTCTGACTTCATATAAATCATGTGATGTGTGATTCATACATTTTTACTGGTTTTGGTTTTTTTTTTTTATTTTTAGGATGTAAATACTAAATCTAGAAAATAGCTAAACAGTCAGAATCACTTCTTTTCTGTATTTATGGAAAATCTACATTCTGATTTTTTTCTTTTTTTAATTGCCAAATACAGATATGAAATTGGAGGATTTCTTACTTGCACTTTTTTGACTATGTAAATTCTCAGGCAGGCCAGACTCAAAAAAAATCTCACAGGAATAGTAGTATGGGAGTTTTTGTTCAGGAACCTAAAAAGTATTTGAACTCCCCCCACTTCTCTGGGCTGTAACTGACTGTAAATAATTGCTGTATCTTAGGGGAAGTTACAGCTGCTTGAAAATTAATTTTCTTATAAGTAGAAGGTAGTGTTAGTAGGTGGCAGAAGCATGTTTATCTGCATAGTTTGAGAACCTTAAGATTTGTTTTACTTCAGTAGAGAAACTGCTTAGGAGGTGAGTGTATTTGTCTGTCTGCTAATGTGGAATGTTGTACTGTGTTTAACACAGACTGGCATAGGAGGTTGTTCTTATAATTTGAAGGGTGCTAGTATTTAAAGAATGCACTGGCAGTGCAGTGAAAATAGTAAGTTTTGGACAAATTCAGAAAGGTAGTTTGTGAAGTTGCTGGGAAAGTGCCATTTGAGAAGAAAAATAGAGCACTGGAGGGAGAGCCAGGTGCATCTTGTAGGGCATGTCTCTGCTAGCTCAGCACTTTGTGCTATTTTGTTCAGGTGTGACTTGAGAAGAGGTGATTAGGATATTCTAACTATAAAACCAAGTTCCAGGTATCTCCAGTTCATTTTTATTATTGGAGAAATTTGTAAGCTTAAAGACGTGGAATAGTTCATTTGTTTACTAAGATTTTTCAATTCGTCTGTTGGAGTCTGCCAGCATGGAATTTTCATTTGAGATTTTCTGTCCTGGCTTCTATACACCCCCTATCCACCTCCCCCCAGTTTCTGGTGTTAGTAATAAAAATCACTTACAAACTGATAATTTCTGGAAGTTTTTCAAGTTTGAAAACTTCAAGGATGTGACTCTTACGTTTAGGCTCAAATGCATTAATTGCTGCTGGAAGTTACTTCCTTCATAGGACTGTGTGGTTTGTTCTGACAAAATAATGTGAAGGTGGCACGCTTGCTAGTTTGTTTAAAAACTGAGCTGTAAAAAATAATATTGTAAATCTAAATGGATACAAACTACCTTTACTGTAATTGTAGTTAACTAATTACAAGTGAGACTTTGCACAGGGTTTTCTGTAATGGTAGGGTAGCCCCATGGGTATAGAAATGCACAAATGTATACTGGCACTTAATATCTGCTTTTTATCAAAAACTTTGCCGTAAAGAAACACTCTTTATATCTACTAAGGTCCAGGTTCACCTCAACGTTTGAACTCTACTTTTTTATCAATCCTTTAGTCTCAGCAGGCAGCCTCTTATGGGGAGCTACCTCTCCTTTTCCCCAGACCTCCTTTTTTACGTTGAAGCAGGTGGAATTGTGGAAATGTCTTCTGAAAGAAATCTTGCATATTTTTTGTCGTTCTGGGTTTAATTTTATTAGTTGATTCTTTCCTGTCTTGGCCAGAGATTTAGAAATCTTCCTTGGAGGTGAGCTCTAATACATTGAGTGAAGGATTGGGCAGGCTCAGGGGACAGTTTCACTTCTCCACAGTATTGAGAGGAAGAACCTGCCCCTCAAAAAGGTGTGGCAGGCTGGAAAATTTCCAGTCTCAACATTTGAGCGTGTTTATTCTTGTGGATCTAGAAGTAAGATCAATGGAATTACTCAAAATTATGCTTTTATTTTCATTTTATATTGTTACCAAGGATGTATCTTAAGTGGGAGAATGTACAATGTAGACTCCTTAATTAAGGATGATACCAGTATTAGTGAAAATGTTGACCTTTATGTTTGAGGAGAGTTGTTCAATCTATGCAAACAGATCATATTTGTCCTTTCAAAAACTTTATTTTTTTGGCCATTTTACTTAGCCTGTGTGGTGGATTCGTAGCAAAAAGAGAATGGAGATTTCATGTGCATAAAGGAGCAAGTAAGTGAAAATATCTAGCCATGTATACTAGCAGTTTGACCTTGTTGACCTTTTACAAAGCCTTTCATGTCAAAGTAATAATAAGAAAACATTAAATGCAACAAAATTGATGTTAAACTTTATGGCAATAGTGTTTTTTTCATATACTTCAAAAAAAAAAAGATGAGATTCTAAATCTGTGACCTAGAAACTTACAGGATATAACAAAACATTAGTGCATGTGGAATTGAAAAAGAAAGCTAACGGAGGTGGTAGAGGATAGAGCTGCTAATTTGCATATGAATTGAATAACTTACAACTCACCACCCTGCTAAATATGTGGTCTGAGAGCCTGTTTTAATGTCACATTGGTTTGTCCACAGGTGGCTACAGTGTCAATGGAGGATCTGGGGAAAATACTTATGGTCGGAAGTCGTTGGGGCAAGAGCTGAGAGTTAACAATGTGACCAATCCTGATTTTACCAGTGTTCCGCATGGGAATCGTGCTTTAGCCACAAAAGACATGAGGAAATCACAGGGTAAGGACATTGCTGACTTTCAGGATCTCTCTTGGCAACATTTCTTGTGCTCAGAATATGAAAAGAAGTTCACTGTAATTATGCAGTCTGTATGGATTTTATTTTTTGTGATAGATGATTAGGTGGTGTTGATGGAAACTTGTTTTGCTTGTTTTTCATCTTGTTCTACTGTTCCGTGTGCTGAGGCTTCCTCCATAGATTTGGCAGATCTCTCAACTCCCTGGCTTAGGGTGTTGATATTTCAATTCCCTTTAGGTGGCTTTTGAGCCCTTACAGAGGTTAGCCAGATTCGGCAGAGACATCTCTAAGAAGGAGAACTTGCTTTGGATTTGTTGCGAATTGATGGCTGAGTAAAAAGTTGGGAGTTAATGAGCCCCAGTGTGGGAAGAGCAGCAATGGTTGGGAGCAGCTCAGTCATTCCTTGTTCTCCCTGGGCTGCAGGACAAGCAGTGATCACGTCCTGTCACTGTGTGTGTCCTCCTGAGCCTGCCGCTGCTCTGCTCCCTCTTGCTCAGCTGAGGAATAGAGGCCAGGGAGGAGCTGGAAGTATCCTAGGAATGTGGGCAAGGTCTTGGGAGATGGAACAAGAACAAATTTGGAGTTTCAAGAGGGTGTGGGAATGCTGGGCTTGTGTTTTTGAGGAAGAAGGCTTCACTCTTCCCACTATTTGAGGTTTGAGTCATAGTTTAGAAAAAAAAAAAAAAAAAAAAAAGAAGTTATTCCAAGCATTTTTGAATGAAAATAGAAACTTTATGACTAAGCACTGTCACTTGTTGCATCACTTAGTATAAGTAGTAGTTGAGACTGGTAAAAACTGCCTGCTTTATTCCAGGCACATTATAAACATGAGCACAGGCTGTTTCTTCTCAAGGATTTTTTTTTTTTTTAGGAGAAAAAAGAATGTTCAATGTGCTTTACAGGTGGAAGAACAGAGGTGTAAGTGGTGACATGACTGTTTCAAAATTGTGATTTTTGGAATGGGTTAAACTCAGATTTTATAATCCCATTCTGGTGTCTGGGTCTAAAATTATGTCATCCTTTTAGTGTCTTTTTATGTCTATGTAGAAGAAATAGAAAACTCTTAAAACAAAAACTTTATGCCAGTATTAAATAATAGTTAATTCAGACTGTTTTCCTGGGTATGTGAGCATCTCTTTAATACTTAAAAGGTTAGGATATATAATTTTGGATGACTGAAGTTGCTGCCTATGACTTGTATGTTTTCTCTCCTTGAAATGTCAGATTTCAAGAGTTTCTCCTTTTGAACTTGGCTGTCTTTGATTGGTGTAAATTTCAGCGAGTCATTTTCAGATCTTCTTTCAAATACAATGGGATTATGCTGCAACAGGACTTTGGGTTTTAAGTTCTGATATTTTCTTGTTAGTATATTCATGAAACAATTTTAAAAATAGTCTTCTGTGAGTTAGCATGTGGCTGAGACCTTGCTGAATTTTCACAAAGTGGATGTCACAGGTATTTGTTAACTAGTGCTTTGATTAGTGTGGCTTCAGTCATGTTCTTGGTTAGTGGCTTTTTTGTTCTTTTTTTTTTCTTAAAGTTATGATTGTGACTTAACAATTAGCTGGCACTCTTGAGGAGTAATGCCAGTGTAGATTAGCTATTAACTGAATAAAGACAAAGCTGCTTTAGTCACACTAGATGACTGATGTCTAGCAGAGTAGAGCAGAAACCTGTCTGTAGCTGTCTTGGATTTTCTCATTAAAATCATATTGACTAAGACAACCTCGTCATATTCTGTGAATCCTGTGATTTGAACCACCATGAAACATGTAATGTTGAATTTGAAAGAAATTTTGTTTCCTTTTTGCAAATGAGGGCAATTAATTATTTGTATGAATTCATAGGTAATTTGTCCCTGCAGCAGATAAACTGCCTTGTGACCTTGTCTGGTATCACCTGCTGTTGGCCAAGTTTAATGAACTGTTTTCTTAGGAAGGTGTTTATTCTCTCCCATTGTGAGCAGCCAGGTCCCTCTTCATGTTGGGGGCTTTTGTTCCTCAATAAATGAAGAGAAGCTTAACCCTGCTACCTATCAGAGAGAAAATACTGTTTCTTTGTAGTTGCTTGAACTTAAATCTGGTTCTTTGCTTCAGGAAGCAGCTTGTTTTTTTCACAAGGTTTTCTTGAAATATTATTTGTTGAATTATTTTTATTTATTCAGTCAGAAGTCTGGTCTAATCTTACCCTACACCAATTTTTTAGTTCCATTTATGTAGAAGGAAACTAAGTCCAGGTTTTTGTGTAGAAGTAAGACAGTTCTACTTAGTTCTGAATGAGTTCAACTCAGGTGCTGGGCTGTCCACATGAAGAAATGATTTTGGTAGCTAAATTAGATTTTACGTTTAGCTTTATGAAAAGTTTAAAACCAGTCAGGATTTATTTTTAATTGTTTTCTCAAATGACTGTTGTGACTTACTGATTTGTTCATACATGTATTGGACAATACAGTACTGCTGATAAATGCTGTAGGGAAAAGTAAATAATTGCTTTTTTCAGAGCGACCGTTGTCTTATTCTGACGAGTCTCGACTGTCAAATCTTCTTCGGAGGATTACTCGGGAAGACGACAGAGACCGAAGACTGGCTACTGTAAAGCAACTGAAAGAATTCATTCAGCAACCAGAAAACAAACTGGTCAGTAATTCTTCCTTTTCCATAGCATTGGGTATTTCTTGTTCTATGAAACTGTCTTTTTCAAATCTGAGTATTGCGATATGTCTGCAAGGATTATCTTGTATACAAAGAATTTCATTCCACAAGAAAGGAGAGTGTATTCCTGGATTGTCTATATTGTTTCCGTAATTCAGGAAATGTTTTATTAGGATGTGTAGCCTTAAACTAAACTGCTGAATGCCTGAACTGTAGGAATTAACATGGCATGTGTGTGGCTTTCTTTGACTGCTCTTAGGAATAGCCTCTGGATCCCTCAGAAAGAAAGCAGAGGGAAAGGGAAGTAAAATGTTTTTGTCTTATTCAAGAACTGTTTCAGTATTTTAAATTAAAAATACAGAGGTATTTAGTCTTGTGAACAGCTCATCTTAGAGCTACTCAGCTTTCTAACTAGACATCCCTGTATGTGGGAAGAGAACTAAGTAAATCTTTGTTTTTGTTACATCTTTAGGAGTTTTGGTGGTTTGCTGAAGTCTCTAATGTCCTCAAGTGTTTTTTAAGGATATGGGGATGGGAAGGGAAGTGTCCCACTGTGGGTATAAACTTTTAATATTACGTATTTTGAAATGAAATATTAAAGAGCATATTGTCTGACACATCTCCCCCACTGTTTTGGAAAGCTTAAGAGTTCTCCAAGTACTGAAAGAGCAGGAAGTGATGGTTTAATATCCTGCCACTCATTTGCAAGCAGTGCTCTGGTACGTTAGCTGTGGGATCTGTGTCTAGCTTTATTTATAAGAAATGGATTCATTTTCTCATTGTATGTTAATTAACTAGTGATATTGTGTTCTTTTCCAAAGGACATGAGACTTGAATAGTGGGAGTATTCTAGTCTGTGCACCTAGGTGTAAGCAGCCGCTGTACAAGCCTAATTAACACTTCAGCTTTCCTCTTGTTACTACAAGGGCTTAGGAAGTAAATGCTTTCCAGTTATTTTGTGGTTATTCTTTTAGTTACTTCCATTATTCTCCATGAGGTTTTCCCTGCTTTTGAACTTTATTTTGTAACTGCATTTTATTTGGATTTATTGGTATCTCAGAATGTACTAAAATTGCCATTCTAATGTCTAAGTCAGGGATGACAAACTTTGTTAGTGGTCAGAATATTAAGTCTGTTACTGAGAAACTTTTGGTTAGGCTTCTCTAAGCTCACTAATGAAAATAAGATCAGATGTCAAGTGATATCAAGGCCAGAATTTCATAATGGACAGTGTTTAACCCAGCAGTAGTTCCTGCAGGTCTTGACACTATTTAGTGTAGTTTAACTGAGTTCTTTTCATCTTCAGGGTTGAAATATGAGTTCAAAGTAAAGTAGTAGAAGTCAGTAGTCACTTGTCATCTAATGGAGTCCTGTTTTGCCTTCTAAATTATAGAGATGCTTTGCTTTTTTAGCCTCTCTTGGAAGTACCAGCACATTTTCAAAATGCCCTTATGAGTTCTGAGGGGTCAGGCATGTGGATTTCTGTCCTTCCACCCTCAAAAGCATGAAGTTGCTCAAAACTTACAGTAAAAACTGGGTATCGTCCACTGTATTAAAGAGGAATGTCTTTCTGAAGAAAAGAGAATAAACCTTTTCATTAACTTGTCAAGAAAACTTCCTGTTAATATGTTATACAGTTACAGCTAATGTATGATTTTTCAATCAGATTACTTATATGGCAGGGGTTTAGTGCATATTAGGAAAACAAGTCTTTCTGGTTATGTTTACTGGGAAGCACTGGTTCATCAATAATGCTTCATCTCCAAAACTGTATTCCATCTCACTGAAATGCAGGGTTGCCTAAGTAGAAACTTTAATACTTCAGATTGTTATGGGTTCCATTAAATTTTCCAGTGATACAATTCATTTGTTAGTAGTAGAGATTTGGTCTTTAGTAGATGCTACTCATGAGCTGTGTGATGAGTCTTCATGGTGATGTAATGTTATCAGCAAGAGCTAAACTTGGAACAGACCTTGATAGTAGGCTGCCAGTATTTTCATGGCTACTGTAAATAAATATCAAATATAACATCTAGGATAATATTGCAGCGTTGCTTAATATAGTTCATGCTCGTCTGCAGTGGCCATGGAAAGCATAATGGCATTCTCTTGGCAAGGAAAACTGGGAGTGTTGTGTTTAATGTGGGTGTAAACAGGACCTATTGTGGAGGCAGTATTGGGCAATTATGGTGCTTACGCCTTTTATGTATCTTATATTGCAGGTACTTGTTAAACAACTGGATAATATCCTGACTGCCATTCATGATGTGCTCAATGAAAGGTAAGCTGGAAAACCGCTCTAAAGGGGAAAAATAATAGCAGCATTAGGTTTGAAATAGAGAGGGAAAAGGTTGAGAGAAATTAATTCACTAGTTTTGCATGGGTGTCCCATTGCAGGAACAGAATGAAATTAGGGGAAGTAAAGACTCTTAGGCATATCAGCAATACTGTTGGGCTGTCTAGAGGACACCTCCCTTGGAGAGAATGTGATGGCACAAGTGTGGCTTTGATGCTGTAGGTAGTGTGGAGTCCATCTCAGTGTGTTCAGTCAGCTGGTGGAGCTGTGCACTGCTGTGGTGGTGTAGTTTCCAAAATGAAATCAGTTTTCTTACAAGCTGACTCATTTATATCCAATTAAGAGTGTATTGTAGAGGATGCTGAGGTTTGTGTGGGCTTTTAGGTGCTTAGGTCAGTGTTATTTCCCTGAGTCAGCTGCATGTTAAGAACTATGTCTGTTGGATAACGTGTTGCAAGTAGAACAGCACGCTTGCATACTTTTATTCAAGTTGACTTATTATTATAGAAATAAAATTGGAATTTTATCTTAGCTTTGCAATTGCTGCCATTAAGTAGGAGAGAAGCAGCTTCATTTCTGCACATATTTTCTTTTGCTTTAGAAAATGCTTAATTTTGTTCATGCTTCTGTTTTGCTGTCATGGCTGGAGATCCCAAGTTTCTTTTTTTTCCTCTCCAAAAATACAGTAGCAAGTTGCTTCAGGAATTGAGACAGGAAGGAGCTTGCTGTCTTGGCCTTCTTTGTGCTTCTCTGAGCTACGAGGCTGAGAAGATCTTTAAATGGATTTTTAGCAAATTCAGTTCATCCACAAAAGATGAAGTTAAACTTCTTTATTTGTGTGCAACCTACAAAGCACTAGAGACTGTAGGAGAAAAGAAAGCATTTTCATCTTTAATGCAGGTAAGACTATAAGTTAAAACATGATTATTAATGATTTTCTCAGTGCAATGCTTGAACTTTTTAAACTGGAATGATCAATAAATAATGCTATATTGACATAAAAAGTAAATATTACAACTGGGAGGGAACTTTCTGACTGAATGGGATTTTTTGATTCTGGTTACACTAGAAAAGAATGACAAGTCTTTGTAGGATGATAAATATTTTGATGCAACTTTCTAGTATTTATGGCAGATCCAAGAAGAATGTTGTTGAGACCAAAAAGATAAACTTAAGTGGAATGGTACACAAAACACAACCTTTTGATTGTTTTGTGCCACCTCCTGTTTACAATTTCTGACTGGAATTTTGGATAGATCTGAGAAGGAGTAGGATGTGTGCAGACAAGATGAGGTCCCCTTGTATGAGTTTTAGGGTTTCTTATTTTGGGTGTAGAACAGCTATGGCCAAGTCTGTCTTCCAATTTAATAGTTACTTTACAGAGCCAAAAAGCTTTGTCAGGAGAAATAGGACTTAAAATAACACAGTTGTTCTGTGGCTAAAGAGATAAAGAAAAGTGTTCCCTGGCTCTGCCATATATCAAGCAAATGCCCCCTTGAAGTGATTATTTTCATGCAGTGTATGTGATGCTTTTTACATTTTGTTCCTGCAGAAGGAGTAGAGTTTTGTTGACTGAATCAAAGTAGTTTGTTACAATGTGTTCTCTCTCATGTTTTAATGTGAAATATCTGGTGGCTTTGCTTTACTTTTCAGCTTGTAATGACCAGCCTGCAGTCCATCCTAGAAAATGTTGATACACCAGAGTTACTGTGCAAGTGTGTCAAGTGCATCCTTTTGGTGTCTCGATGCTACCCACACATTTTCAGCACTAATTTTAGGGTAAGCTTTCTTTGTGCTTTGTATTTTCTTTCTACAATAGAAACGTTGGTGCATCAAATTGGATAATGACTCTGTTTTCACAATTGCTTTCCAGGACACAGTGGACATACTGGTTGGGTGGCACATAGATCACACTCAGAAACCTTCTTTGACACAGCAGGTCTCTGGTAAGTTTGGCCAGAGCAGCTGATGGAGAGTCTCACAGCCTGCTCTGGCTTGCAGATGTTGGGGGTTTACTTACACCAGTTTGGTTCTTCTGACATGGAAGTTGACGTAAAGCCAAATTGAGTTTCTGACTACATAGCAAGATACTTTGTTCCTAACTTTTTAGTAAATTTGCTTTTTTCATTTTATGCTAATTGTGGAGAAGTGGGATGCTTTATTCAGGGTACATTTAAACACCAAATTGGTTTGTGCAGTTTTTATAACAATCTTTAATAAATTTATAGGTCTTAGTACATCCTCTGTGAAAGGATATGTTTTTTTCCTATGTACTGTTAGAAAATCTTTGTCGTAAAGATGCTGTACTGGCATTTAAAAAATGTGAAGAGTTTTTCCAATAGCTTTATCAATTTTCTTGGGGGTTATTCACAGCAAGTTTATTATGCTTCTTGTGTTACAGTCCTAGATTCTGTCCTTGGTGTTTAACTGTTGTGAGGCAGAACTGAAACTTAAATGATTTTTGCAAAACGACAAAAAACATGTTTGTTTTAAAAACATCTAGTGTTAGTATTTTCATGTAGATGACCTCTTAGCTCAGCAGATTTTCCCTCAGCAATATGCAACTAAAATTTAATGATTGTATGTCACCCTGTAGTAATTGGCTCAATATTTTTATACAGGATGGCTGCAGAGTTTGGAGCCCTTTTGGGTGGCTGATCTAACCTTTTCTACCACACTCTTGGGTCAGTTTTTGGAAGATATGGAAGCTTATGCTGAGGTAAACAAGACTTTATGGTATATACCAGTATGTAACTATCAAGGTTTTCTTAATAAACCCACAGCTGTGATTTTTATGGCTGTATTAGTTTTGTAGAAAATAAAATTCCATGGCTTTGGAAATTATGAAGTATACTTCAGACATATACAATGACCAACTGCACTAATACTCATGAACTATTTAATTAGTATCACAAACAGGCCTTCAGCCATTGTTGATTGAGCATATAGTGTTGAAAGAGAACTATAAAGAATTGAGCAAACAGGAATGCCTTTATTTTTCAAGAGCTGATGTGAAGACAGCTCATGGTCTTTCCTTGGCGCTTTCTTTAATTGTCCTACCTCAGAGTATTTCAGACCTGGTAACTGTTGGGGAGAGAGAGGAAATCTTAATGCTTCAAAAGACTAATGATAAATCTGTCTTTTTAAAATAAAGCAGCAGATTATATTGTGAAGGAAATAACACAGCAGGAACTGATGGCAAACTCAATTATATTCCTTTAACATACTTCATTTTGGCTTTGTAAGCTTTGCTTAGTTAACAGGGTATAGAGTTTATCTGATGCTGTCGTTAAAGGAAGACCTTCGGGGTTGGGGGGGAGTGCTGTTTTTTAAGGTGTATGTGCTCATATGAATACATACTTACAGGTTGATTATACTATATTGTGTATGTTAATATGCGGGTCCTGTAGGTAAAATTGTACTTGGAGCATAATTTATTTCACTCAAAGCAGAATCAATAATTTGGTCAGTGTCTTTCTCTGTACACCAGGGCCTTTGCTGAGGCAGCTTTAGGATTCACAGGGCAGAGCAGTAAATCACTGCTTATCAAGCTGGCTGCTGCTCTGGCCAATGTGTGTATTCTTAGTCACGGAAGAGTTTTAAGATAACGTGTGCTAACATGGAGGAGGTGCTTCCAGCCAGTGTGTTTATCTCACAGTGGGGTAGACCAAGGCTACAGCTCTACTAATGAGATCAGCACTTCTGGGAATGTTCCCAGGCACTGGTGCCAGCTGGCATGGAGTAGTCTGTTAGTGAACTCTTGGTCTCCAGATCAACATAGCTTGCATGTGTGATGGGAATGGCCAGTCAAACATCTCGACTCCAGTTTGGTGATGGGAATTTTTTGGAAGAGTGGTAGAAGTGTGCAGACAACTGTTGTAACAGTGCAGCAGCAATACAGACAATCATGTGCCAGAGACCAGGTGCTTCATAAGCGTCAGGTTTAATTTACAAGATACAGTCTGAGTACTTTGTTTCAGTGGCTAAACTCATTGCTACTCTGTGACTTCTCATTGTCCTTGTGTGCCTACATTGCGCCTTCATGTGTGTATGTAGTTAAGAGATAGTGGATAAATACATCAGTAACTGGATTGTACAGTTCAATGTCTGGAAAAGAGATGAAGTATTTTCGATCTCACATTGGTATTTGGTATTTTACCCATGTGTAAGTTAATCATGTGTGCTGATACATAGACCTTGTGTGCTGCAGGACCTCAGCCACGTGGCCTCTGGGGAATCAGTGGATGAGGACATTCCTCCTCCCTCGGTGTCGCTGCCCAAACTGGCCGCGCTTCTGCGGGTGTTCAGCACCGTGGTGAGGAGCATTGGGGAGCGCTTCAGCCCCATCAGAGGACCACCAATCACAGAAGCTTATGTAACTGATGTAAGAACTCCATTTGCTTTGGCTTTCTTTGTTGCTCACCTGTTTTGTCATCATATAGCAATGCCATTGACTGAGGTTTTACAAATGTTACGTGAATATGTATATTCTCAGCTTTGAGTAAATCTGTTTTTTCCAAGAAATATGCTACAATAATTAAATTATAGATTGTGATAGTGGCACATGGGAGTTGTATCAGAAACAAACTTTTTTAGACATTTTAACTTCATGTGGCTGGGTTTGCTTGTTATCTTTGAAACCATGTTACTGTTTATTCAGATAACTATGCCACTATAGATACTTGAATGCTAGTTATGAGTTTGATTTTATAAAAAGTGACCATTGTTATTCCTGTTGAAATTGTATCTAATCTGATAGCAAACTTCTCTAGCTCTATAGTGTAGGATGGTGTGAACTCAGAATAAATATTATATAATATGCTAAGTAGCTGCTTTAGTTCTGTAATGGATGAGGAGATAAGATAAAAATACCTGCAGTCAAAGTCTTGTGGTTGCTGGATGACCTGCACAACTGGAATTTATGCCCTTGCAGTATTTTGTAAGGGACACAACTTCTTGGGTAAATAATTGTATGGATTTCCTAGTTGAAGACAAAACAGTTATGTAACTTCTGCCTTAATCTGCAGGGGATTCGTGTGATGAAAGCTCAAGAAAACTCATCTGTCTTCTGCAAGGGGAGTTCTGTTGATGTTAGTTGGAACTGAACAGAACTGTGAATCATGAACTTAGATTTTGTAGGTCTCTATCTGAATTGGAAACCAAGCAGTTGAAAGTTTGTTTTTTCTTACACTTCTGAAGTGTAATGTCAAGATGACATTATTCAGAATAGAATAGACCAAGTTGCAGAGTAGGTGATGGGATAGGCTATCAAATGGGTGTGAATACAATTAAATAGCCTCTCTTTTCAATGGAGTTTAACTCAGTTGTGTTTTTAATTTTGCAGGTTCTGTACAGAGTAATGAGATGTGTGACTGCAGCAAACCAAGTGTTCTTTTCTGAAGCTGTGCTTACAGCTGCCAATGAGTGTGTTGGGGTTTTACTTGGCAGCCTGGATCCCAGTATGACCATACACTGTGACATGGTCATCACCTATGGATTAGATCAAATGGAAAATTGTCAGACTTGTGGCACTGACTACGTCATTTCAGTCCTGAATCTGTTGACACTGGTTTGTACATGTTTTTATTGCTGTGGGGGACTAGAAAAACAGTATTTTTATTAATCTTTAATAATCAGTAAAAATTCAGGTAAAGTTACTTATTTTGGTTTTTATCCCCAGATTGTTGAACAAATAAATACGAAACTACCATCATCATTTGTAGAGAAATTATTTATACCAGAGTCTAAACTACTTGTTCTTCGTTATCATAAGGAGAAAGAGGTAAGAATAAGTAACTTCTACAGGTGTATTCCAACAGCCTTCATGTACTTCCTAGATTATATTAAGCTGTAAAACTTAAGCTGTAACGCTCATCTTAAATATGTTTTTTAGTCTGAATATCTGAAACTTCTGAAAAGGTAGATATAGCTACTTCTTGGTTTTAGCATTTGGATTTGATAAGAAATTGGTAAGTTTGCAATCATTCCAGGTAGAGAAATCCTTAGTTCATGTGGCTTTGATACTCAGCGTGTTAGGTGGATGATCTAGAAAATAATTAGTAGATTCTGTAAGTAAGAGGTACAGAAAACTGAAGATAGATATATGTATCAGACTAAGCTATTCATTGATTAAGAAGGGTAAATTAAATTCTTTGTTGCTGATTAGTGTATTTTATGATTTGTTTTAATCGGTTGTTGCTGTAATTATGTTCTCAAGGTCGTTGCAGCAGCCCTTGCTGTATACCAAGCTGTATTGAGCCTGAAGAACATTCCTGTTCTGGAGACTGCTTACAGGTTGATTCTAGGAGAAATGACCTGTGCTTTAAATAGTCTTCTCCATAGTTTACATCTTCCTGAGGCCTGTTCGGAAATCCAGCATGACTCTTTCAAGAAGCTTATATCCAATGTGGATAATGCCAAGTTTGTTGTTATATTTGACCTCAGTGCTCTAAGTACTATTGGAAATGCTAAAAACTCATTAATTGGGGTGAGTAAAAGCTCAACAGACAGTTCATGCAATAAGTGTAAGAAATACTTGATTACTTAAAATTAATGTATTACACCAGTAGGGCACATATGTATAACTAAAATGGTAATATTTGTCTCTGAACTTCCTAAGTTTTAGAAAAACTTCCAGTATTAAAACTTAGGGGAAACAGTGGGTGGATTGTATCTCTAGTTGTTGCATAATGAAAAGCATTTTCTGGGGAAGAGCATCAGAGTTATTAAGGGTTTAATGCTAAGATCATCATAGTAATTGCTTTTGAAACTCAAGACAGGTAAAAGCAGCTGTAGTGTGTCCTTTGGTGGTATATCAGCCATATGAAAGCACTTTCCAGATCTTTCCATATAAAAACATGAGCTACTTTTAACAGACTGCTAAAAATGGGAAAGAAAATAGTTCCAGTCAGAAAACAGTAGAGTTAAATTATTTCCTGTGGGGAAAAAGGGAAAGACATTAATTGATGGTATGAAAATTACGGTTCAAGTAGATCCTGCTTTTTATGTTTCTGTGCTTGTGTTGCAATTGTTTTATAGATGTGGGCTCTTTCACCGACTGTGTTTGCACTGCTGAGTAAAAACCTGATGATTGTTCATGGTGACATAGCAGTTCACTTCCCTGCTGTCCAGTATGCAGTGCTCTATACCTTGTACTCACACTGCTCCAGGTATGAGGTTTAATCATTCACCAGTATGTTAAGATCACTAGGATGGACTGATCTGAATAGAATATATTGTTGGAGGGATGAAATGAAGTAGGCTGTTCTAATCAAGCTTTTGCCCAAACTTTCTTAGTTAGTTTTTACTTTCATTAATTGCAGGGAAGCTATATCTCAGCTAGGAAAGCATATCCTGGCTTAAAGTTTGCCTTTTATTCAAAAGCAGATTAGAAATCTTGTGTTTAAATAGATATAACTAAGGGAGAACTCTACTGAAAGTAAATTAGGAAAGATTATTTACTATTTTGCTTACTGAGAGATCTGGGAGAGGTAATGAGGTGTAAACAACAGATGTAAATAGATTTTAGACCTTATTAATACAAACTGTTGTTACAGTTAAAACTGTATATTCCCTTACTTTAACTCTTTACATTCTTAGCTGTAGTGATTTTTTACTAACCATTGGATACCAGATGCAGTTGAGAACAGGTTACTGGCCCACATGGACTGATGGCAAATTGTAGCTTTGTTCTTTTAGGCTAGGGATCAAAATATTTGGATTTTGACAGTGTGATTTGTGTGTATGTGTTCATTTAACTTTTGCTGCTGATTGTTGATGTTTTCTCTCCTCCTGTAAACTTCAGGGGAGTATCTCTTAATCTAGGGGTAGTTCTACAGTTTCTTTTTCCTTGCCTTTTCAGGCATGACCATTTCATATCCAGTAGCCTCAGTTCTTCCTCTCCCTCTCTGTTTGATGGAGCAGTTATAAGTACTGTAACTACAGCAACAAAAAAACATTTCTCAATCATATTGAACCTTTTGGGGCTACTGCTTAAGAAAGATAACCTCACTCAAGATACTAGGTAAGGAAAATTTTCTTAGAAATTGGGAATTATTTTTTTGCCCAGTAGAATACGTTAATTCAGAAACCAGTGTAATTTGAACTTGTAAAATTTGGGGCAAATTTAACTAGTCAAATACTTGGATTTTTTAAACATTATTAGTGAAATTGTGGAAAAAAGTAGCTGCTCATTTTTTTACGTGAAAGCTAGAGAAGTTTAAACCATCCTTAGATCTATCCAGTAGAAGCAGAGCAATCAAACTTTACTGAAAGAAAGAGTTTGCTCACTGAAAGTACCCTTTTGCAATAGTTGCCATCCTGTATTACCAAAATGCTGTGAAAGCTGGGGACATCTTTAAAGTTAAGAAATACCTTGTTTAAAAAGTGTGAGCTATGGTGTGATACTGATGGACAATGTGAAGTAATTTAAGTTCTATCAGAAAGTACCTTTTTGTAACTGCGTAGAGTGACTAAACTCTTGGTTTTTGAAGGAAACTGCTTACAACATGGGCTTTGGAAGTGGCTCTTCTGATGAAGAAATCAGAAACATATACACCGTTGTTTTCTCTCCCATCTTTTCATAAGTTTTGCAAAGGACTTTTAGCAAACAGTAAGATACTGCATATTTTTACTTAACTGTCTTTTACATTTCAAAATTAAGTACATAAATAGCCTTGTCCCACTGATAGTAGCAACTGTACTTGTTTAATTTACTTTAAGGATGCTTCAAGGTTGTATTGTGCAGGAACTCACACTTTTTATGATTTTTTTTAAACTGGATCCCTCCCTGTTACTTAAACAATTAATTTTCTTAAAATAAATTGCGATCTTAAGAGATTTGACACGTCACTGACATTTTTGGAAGATCAATTTCCCAGTCACAAATCATTTACCAAAAGCACTGGAACAGTTCTGTGATGTATTCAATTCCAAAACCTGTAAATAATATGGGAACAAATGCAGAGTAGTGCAGAAGTTACCTAATTCAACAAGAATAACTTTTTTTCTTCCTTTCAACTTCTTAATTCAGCACTTCTGGAAGATGTGAACATTTGTCTTCAAGCATGTAGTAGCCTCCATGCCCTGTCTTCCTCCCTTCCGGATGACCTTTTACAGAGGTATGTGCACAGAATTGTGTGTGTTATTTGAATTATGCTGCCAATGGGGATATTAACCCCTCTTTCCTTTTGCAGGTGTGTTGATGTGTGTCGTGTTCAACTTGTCCATAGTGGTGCTCGTGTGAGACAAGCTTTTGGAAAACTTCTGAAGTCAATTCGTTTAGACGTTGTGTTGAGGTGAGTTGCTCAGACCAACTTCAGTGTAAATAATAGTTTAGTTTCTTCAGAGACACTTAACCTGGAAAATAATGCCAGTGGACTTGTTCTCATATTGTCTTAGCTCAAAATCAAAAAGCATGAGCTTACAGTGGTAGTTCTGGGTTGGTGGTTGGGCTTGATGGTCTTAAAGGTCTCATCCAACCCTCTGATTCTAAGTGTCTTGCTATCTCTCCTGTGCTTTTACAGGTGTAAGAACAGTGTGTAGTACACAAAGTTATTAATTAATTTGATAAGCTGTGCATCACTTCTTGAAGCAAACACTGAGTATCTGTCAGGTCCCTGTTATCCAGAGCTTCAGCAATATTATGTCCTATAATTTGTCTTGAAGACCTGAACTCTGAAAGCACTTGGTATCAATACCAAAGCATGTAATTGCTTCTATTCATAATGTATAGATATAGTTGGTGTGTAACTCTTACACAACTTTTTTTTTGGTTTATTTAAGTACATTATAGCATGGGTTGTTTTCCCTCTCTTCCTACAGTAACCGTACCCACACTGAAATACAAGAAATTTCTTTGGCTATAAGAAGTCACATGAGCAAAGCTCCAAGTAACACATTCCACCCACAGGATTTCTCTGATGTCATTAGTTTTATTTTGTATGGAAACCTCCACCGAACTGGGTAAGAACTCCTTGTAGAACTGAAATCTATGAATATTGAATTTACAGTAAACAAGTCCAAGTTACATTTAGTTTTAAATTTGTAATTCTCATTACAAAGTACATTGCTTTACTTTCAAACTCTTTTTATACTTTTAAGTATTTATAAATGTCTTACATGCACACCTTATGACATACTTTCCTATATACATTGCTGCTTGGAAGTTAATTTTGTGAGAGATTTGTTTGTGAACAATAGGGAGATGAAGTGTGTAGAGTATAAACCTGTTACCATGTGAACTTGTTAATGCACTGATGTTTTCTTTCAGGAAGGATAATTGGTTAGAAAGGTTATTCTATAGCTGTCAGAGACTAGATAAGAGAGATCAGCCAACCATCCCTCGGAACCTGTTGAAGACTGATGCTGTGCTGTGGCAATGGGCTGTCTGGGAAGCAGCTCAGTTCACTGTTCTCTCAAAGCTACGAACTCCTCTGGGGAGAGCCCAAGATACATTTCAAACAATTGAAGGTAAAGTGAAAATATGCTTTATTTTAATGAGAATTTTTGGTAAGCTTGTGAAGCCAAGGTGTTCATGTCTCAGGTGAGAGGCACAATGGCTTTATTTTTCAGTGCTTATAGATTTTAAAGATGCTGCATAATTACTCTTAACTTGTGGTAGATTTTGAGAGATAGCATTGCTACCCTTTGCACATTTAAATACAGTACCATCTGGTAACTCTTCTTTCCCCATGTTTTGGTGAAATGTGTAGGTATTATTAGGAGCCTTGCAGCCCACACATTAAACCCTGATCAAGATGTCAGCCAGTGGACTACTGCAGACAATGATGAAGGACACAGTAGCAACCAGCTCAGGCTTGTTCTCCTTCTGCAGTATTTGGAGAACTTGGAAAAATTGATGTACAATGCATATGAAGGATGTGCCAATGCCCTTACCTCTCCACCCAAGGTTTGTCTGTCTTGCAGTGCTGATGTTGCTTGGAACACTCTGTTGAAAGAACAGTGTTTTCAGGATTGTTCAGTTCTTAGCCATGGAATTCCAGAAAAACTTCTCAAACTTTGAGACTCTTAAAAAAAGCCTCTGGCTTTGACTTTGGTTTAACGTATTCCTATAGAACATGTGAAACCAGGCTTTGTTTCTGGAATAGTAGCTTTTATAGTGGTACAAATCCAGCAAGCTTGTAGTACCTCTTATTTATAGCAGTCACTTATTTGTAGGTTGTCAGCAGTCCTATTATAGAGTAACACAGTTATTTAAAGCTTAAATTGCTTTTTGGGGAGTGTAGTAATTATTTATGAGCAGCATACCCTGTTGTGTAGTTCTGCGTGCAAAATGTTCTTCACTGTTGAAATAAGCTGTTTAATTACCAGACTTTGATGTGGCAGTAATACATAATTTATAGTCAGTTCATATTAAAACTTCTGGCTTGCCAGTATGCCTGGCCAGTTGCATACTACATGTGATTTCAGACCATTTACATTAGAAAATTAAAGATTAATTGAAAACTGGAGAAAATAAACCTTCCTGCCTTTGATATCAATCTTAAGTACTTAACTATTTTGATTTGTGCAGAAGAATGTTGTTGTGAAACTTTCTTCCTCTCTCTGAAGGTTATCAGGACGTTCTTTTATACCAATCGCCAGACATGCCAGGATTGGCTGACACGGATCAGACTTTCCATCATGAGAGTTGGGTTGCTGGCTGGCCAGCCTGCTGTGACAGTCAGGCATGGATTTGATTTACTCACAGAAATGAAAACTAATAATAGTATTTCTCAGGTACTCTCCTTTTATACTTTGTAGACTATTGCAGAAATATTCACCATGATATTCTAAAAGAACAGTAGTTCATGATATTCTAAGGCAACCAGTGGTTACTAAACCAAGTGGTATGTAAAAGAATGAGTTATTTAAAGCCACATACTTAATTTGCATGTTTTTATTGTGGTTGTGATACTGCAGATTGGAGGTTAGGATGTACTGAAGACACATGCTCAAACACTACACAGGAGTGAATGCTATAATTAATTCATAGTTTCAATTGAGCAATTTTTAATTTAGTGGAAACTTTGTGAAACTGGTGCTGCATTAGTGTGAGGCCATCCCAAGCTTGTGGTAGTGTGATGTCTTTGCTTACCTGTAGGTATGAGAAGTAGGGTTGTGTCATGGGAGTATCCTTCCTCTAACTAGCAGCTACATTCAGGGGTGGGATGGGTGGATAAAGTAGTTAAAGCCTTCTTGAAAGGGTTGAATAGTTTCTTCAGTACATGACTTCATTTACTTAAATGTTTTACCAAAGGTGGTTGGATAGATATTTGTTACTGCTCCCTTATGAATTCTCATACAGGTACAAAACCATCACACAGCGATTGCTAACCATTGGTGTTCATGCTGTGGGTTCACAGCACAAGCTCTTCCCTTGGCTCCCCTGCTCTTCTAAAAGCAGTGCAGTGGATGGATGTGAGGAGCACTTGTAGATGTGTATAATGAAATACTGCTTCACCATTTCTGAGTATTCACCCACAGACACGTGGCTCTTGGATTAGATGAGTTTTGTTAAATAATGCTTTTGGTTTGGATTTAGGGAAATGAATTGGAAGTGACAATTATGATGCTGGTAGAAGCCTTATGTGAGCTTCACTGTCCTGAAGCTATTCAGGGTATTGCTGTCTGGTCTTCTGCTGTAGTTGGGAAGAGCCTCTCCTGGATCAATTCTGTAGCTCAGCAAGCAGAAGGGCGGTAAGTTTTCACAAATTATTGGATGCTACAAACTTGGACATTTCTTCCTTCTAGGGAAAGTTCTGCTTCTGAGTCTTTTAAACTGTGGCATGAGTCAAGGCTGCTGATGAATTTCCATGTCAATTATACTCAGTGAATCTTTTCAGAGATGTAATATATATTTAATCAGTTTTCAGCTCTACTCATTCGGATTAAAATTGTGGCAGTCAAATATAAAAATAATTTATTTCCTTCTGTCTCTAGTTGATTTGAAGTTGACATTAAAACTTTTATGGACAGACTTTTATCAAATGCTGTAACCTGGAGATTCAGCCAGTAAACTCGTATCCTATCTTAATCCCTTTCTTTTGCTGAAGGTGAGCTTTTTGAGTATTGGAGTAAAATAATGCTCAAAATCTAGTCTATTAAAAAAAAAAAAAAACAAACAAAAAAACCAGCTCAACCTGGTTCTTTAAGATGCTGACTGAAATATTGAACTGTTTTAGGTTTGAAAAAGCAACTGCAGAATACCAGGAGCACCTCTGTTCCATGACTGGAGTGGATTGCTGTATAACAGGCTTTGACAAGACTGTTCTGAAGTTGGCCAATTCAAACAGTGTGAATAATGCCAGCCCAAAGCATTCCTTGAATGGTCAGTATTTGTTTTCTTTCTAAGAGAAATACAGCTGCATCTAAGAGAAATACAGCTGTGTAAATGTGTGTGTAAAATGAGAACATTCGATGATACAGCCATGGTAATGTCTGACTCTGAAATCTGGAAACCTGTTTCTGTCTGCAGTTAAACTGAACCACTTAATGCCCTTGAAACTAATATTATGTGTAGATAGGAGGGTTTGCAGTACTAAGGTCTAGCTGAATGAAACTAAAGGTAATAGGTAAAATATTTTGTAACTTACTAATTTAAATCAAGGTTTTTTTAGATCATCATAACTTAAACCTTAGTGTTTGACATAATTGTATCCTAAGTGCACTAGTTACTCAGAGGTTTTTAACTTCTAAGACTTGGTTGCAGTATTCTCTTTCATCTTTGAAAATGAACCTCCTTTGTTCCTAATTTAGTTGTTCTGTTTTTCTGTTTTGATGCTCCTTTACAGGTATAAACGAAATTTTTTCAAAACCTTTGAAAAGGTTCTTTTCTCCCTTAGAAAAAGTGTCAGTGGAAGAATACTGTAAAAGTTGTGTAGCTATTTTTTTTAATTAAGAGTTTTTCTTGACAAAAGACATAGAAATAATGTTTATATAGAGCTGCTGTTTGAAAATATATATATATTCAAGTCTGTGTTTATATAAATTTTTTTCATTTCACAGGAGAAACTAGAAAAACTGTTCTGACTAAGCCAAGTGACTCTTCACCTGAAGTGATAAACTACCTGGGTAACAAGGCATGTGAATGTTACATTTCCATTGCCGACTGGTCTGCTGTTCAGGAGTGGCAAAACATGGTCCATGAACTGAAGAAAAGCAATAGTAATACCTCAATCAATCTGAAGGCAGATTTTAACTACATAAAGTAAGAGTGTAATTAATTTATTCAACAGTACCTTAGAGTTCTTTGTTTTACAACGGATATAATGAAGTTTTAATGGATTTTAAAAATTGGATGTCAGTCTCTAAGTAGAGGCATGGAAAGAAGAAAGGTGTGTTCTTGGGAGGGTGTAAACTTGGCCAAGGCATTTACAGATGAGTGAAGAAGTAACATCATTCTAAATAGCTACTGTAGCTTTCTGGCTGCTGAGGCTGCTTAGTATTCAAGAAAACAATCTTTCATTGAATAAAAAAAATACCAAATTTATTCAGCTTTACTCCACAGAAGATGAAGCCTTTTGCACAACTTAAATAAAATGTATTTCAGTGATTCTTAAAAATAGCTTAATATATTAATTTAATGGAAAAAGTATAGGACAGAAGTGGTCTTGGCCACTGAATTTTTTAGTTTTGTGTCTTTTTAAAATGAAGTTTAGAATTGTAGCTTGTGTGTTTGTTTCTTGACCTTTGATATTTTTCTGGTTCATGAAAAAATACTTGTGACATTGAATAGACCTTTGAAGTTTAGGGATAGTTTCTTTTTATTTGACAACTTGATTACTTTCCATTCCTACATGATTGTGGTAAATATAGTAAAATCCTTTTGGCTGAAATTTCTTGACTTGAAAATAAAAGCACAGAAGGAAGCAGTGAAATAAAATTCTGCAGGTCTGAAAAGGTGACTGCTTCTGTCAGAGAAAGGGGCTCTTCTTTCCTTTTGGTTCTGGATTCATTCATTTGGTGCCGAGCTAGTGCCTTTTATTGATGTATGTGATAATTGAGATTTTTGCTTAGAATTAATCGTAAGTGCTCTGTAGGATTTGGAGTTAGTCCTGAGTCTTTTCTTTCTGCTGTGTACTATACTTAGCAACTAGAGTGAAGTAAGAAATATGAAAATAAAACTATAAATGTTGAATTGCAGATCTTTGAGCAGCTTTGAGTCTGGACAACTTACTGAATGCACTGAACAACTAGAATTATTACCAGGAGAAAATATCAACCTGCTTGCAGGGGGATCCAAAGAAAAAATAGGTATACATGCATAAGTTACCATTTACTTCAAATGCAAAACAAAATATTTCTTTGTGTATCTGTCTCTATAAATGACAGACTGAAACTTCTGCATGCAGACTGCTTTGTTCAGTGGACTGACCCATAACCCTTATGAATCAAGCTTCAAAATGGTTGGCAGTGGTCATCCTAAATGTTGATGAAAATGTGTTTTCTGGAGTTAATATGACTGTTTATAAGTAATCTGTGAGGAATTTCTATTTTGAATGCATACACATATAAAATTTATATATTTTTAAAAGAGGGATTTTTTCCTAGTTTCCTTACTGTTAAAAATGCATTCTCAGATGGTGAAACGTGATAAAATTTGGCAGTTCTAATTGGTTTCAATTGTTTAATCTCCATGTAGACATGAAGAAGCTCCTTCCTAATATGCTAAGTCCTGATCCAAGAGAACTTCAAAAAGCAGTTGAAGTACAGCTTTTGAGAAGTTCAGTATGTCTGGCAACAGCTGTAAACCACATAGAACAGGAGCAAAAGTGGCAGTCAATATCTGAGTAAGTTGAAATGTGCTATGACTTAATGCAATACGCTGTGAAAACCTATTCTAGTTGGTTAAACATAAGTTTTACTTTGTGTAAAGGTTAAACATAACATTTACTTTGTGTGAAGCTTCAGCATCCGTGGCAGTTCTAGCTGTTGTGAGTTATAAGCTTACTGAGGAAAAGTAAGGTGAAGTTTAACTTGGAATTCATATAGTTTATAAAGTACTTGCGTTGATAAAGTATTTGTGTATGTCAGCTTAATAACAAACTATTGTGATGTAACTTGAATGATACTGCAACGCTTCTCACCATCCTTTTAAATATACTGATTTTGTTTTTTTCTTTAGTAATTTTGATACCACTATTTGCTCTTAAAGTCTAGCTAAGAAAAATGACTGTCCTGATCGTTTAATTTCAGAAATCTTATAAAGTACTTAAAGCAAACATCCCGCATTGCTATTGGGCCTTTGAGACTTTCCACGCTCACCGTGTCTCAGTCTTTACCAGTGTTGAGCACTCTTCAGTTGTACTGTTCTTCTGCTTTGGAAAACACTGTATGCAACAGGCTGACATCAGAGGTAATTCTGTGTGTTTAAAACCTAAATTGGGATAATGTCTTTTGCCATGTCATATTGTGGAATATTGAATATAAAACATGCATTAATTGTTTTGACTATTAATCATATGGTAAAAAGACCTCATTTAGTTTTCTACTGTGCCTTGACCCAAGTTTTTATATTAGTTTACATCTCAATTGGCTTTCTCTCTATAGTTATAAATATACCTCACTTTGAGTTAGAGTATTTTTGAAGTGTTATTGATAGTGTTGGTGTTTCTTCTCTGAATACATGCACTTAATTTACTTTCAAAGCAACTTAAAAATATTCTAATAAAAAAATCACTTCAGCAGTTAAAAACTGAATGTCAGAGTTCAACCACTATGAATGTTCTAGATGTAATTTCTAATCACATTGTTCAGAAGACAATTCTGCTTGATTTTGAGCAGTTCTTAGTGTTGTCCTCTAAAAATCAAGCATAAAACATATTTCTCTTAGTTAATGATAAAGTGTGGTTACTAATATAAATAAGAATGTTTGCTCTAAAAATGGTCTTTGGTTATAATTAATGAAAATGCATTGTAGTAAAGTTGTCTGTCATGACAACTGTGCAACTTCTGTGCCTCTTCCAGGACTGTCTTATACCTCTCTTTAATGAAGCGTTGAGGTCATGCAAGCAGCACGATGTAAGGCCATGGATGCATGCCCTGAGGTACACGGTGTACCAGAATCAACTGATGGAAAAGCTTAAAGGTGTGTAAGCTCTCGTTATGGTGTTATGAAAAGCAGAATTTGAACTTAAGTCGTCTGCTGAAAGCAGCAGCTGTGTCTTTTGCTAGTATTTTAGATAGAGTAGTTTTAAAAAGCCAAGTTTTTTACTTCACATCTTGCTTTACTACTCGTTGTCTTGATTAGTGCTGTGATGTAGACAGCGTCAAAAAGAAAAGAAACATTCTGAAGGCTTTAATAGTTGTATACTCCTCTCCTAAAGACCCCTTACTTGCTCATCAGTTCATACTTTAACTGCTTTCACTTTTGAACATTTCAACATTATGAATAATGCTTCTTCACAGTCATGAAAACCATTTAAATATGCAGTATGATAAGAAGTAATGGGAGAAAAGTTCTGTCAGGGGACAAGTAGGTTTAGCAGCTAAGAAGAATGGTTATAGTGGAAAAAATATTTTGCCCAGCAGATAATCTATGGATGCAATTTTTGTTTGAGATGGGATATATAAATATTCTAGGCAGAAATGAAGTAATCTAAATTTCTGAAGCAATTTTTACTGATAGCCATGTACACAATATATTGGGCAGAAATTCTCTGTGTGTCAGACAGTGGTTTAATTCCTTTGTTTACAATGTCTTGCTCCCTTCTTTAGAACCAACAGTCCCAATTAAAAGCCATTTAATGGAACTGGGCTTAACAGCAGCGAAATTTGCACGGAAGCGAGGAAACATCGCCCTGGCTACGCGACTGCTTGCCCAGTGCAGCGAGGTTCAGCTGGGGAAAACCACCACTGCACAGGACTTAGTCCAGCACTTTAAAAAATTGTCTGCACCGGGTCAGATAGATGAAAAATGGGGTCCTGAACTTGATATTGAAAAAACAAAGTTGCTATACACAGCAGGTGAGTGTTATGTTGTAGTGACTTGAGCTTTTTTCCTTATAACCAGGCCAATTCCTTTGAAGAAGTCACAATAGGGCAGTATCATTAGGAACTGATTTCATCCCATTAGCTGTTGTCTGTCTGAAAATGTTTTCACAAGTTTTTTCATGCTTGTCATTCTTCAAAAGAGACTTTTCTGTGTAAAAATATGTTGCTACAAGCTGTATCTGAGTGTGCTGAATTTCAGAATTGTTTTAAATAATAGCAATGCTCTGAAGATCTGCTTTTCGTTATATGCAGGTCAGTCAACACATGCCATGGAAATGCTGAGTTCTTGTGCCATATCTTTCTGCAAATCTGCCAAAGCCGAATATGCAGTTGCTAAATCTATTCTCACATTGGCTAAATGGATTCAAGCAGAATGGAAAGAGATCTCAGGACAGTTGAAACAAGTATATAGAGCTCAACAGCAACAGAATCATGCTGGCCTGTCTACCTTGTCTAAAAACATATATAATTTGATTGATCTGCCAGCTGTTAATACACTAGAAGATGAATATCCTAGGATTGAAAGTGAATCTACAGGTACATTTGTTCTCATTGTTCTTTTTAAAAATTAGTTACTGATAAATATACTGAGGGATAACACCAGTTATATTGATAAAGGCTAAGTGCTCCATTGCTCATGTATTTGTTTTCCTAATACATGTGTCAAGGGTGTGTATTTTTTGCAATTGGTAACTATACACAGTTAAAGAACCCAAACACCTTAATATTGATATTTCTTATTTCTGTTATTTTTTTCTCATTCAAGTAATGGTGGCCTGAGGAAAAAAGTGGAATATGTTTATTTCGTATTGAGGATATCAGTTATTGTCCTTTGTGTGTTTGCTTTCAGCTTGTGTATTTGCTAAAGTTTGAGTTAGATCTTTCAGGTTTAAGCATGGGCAGGATTTATGTTATGAAGGCCCCCATAAGTGTGAAAAGTACTTGAGGTTTTTTCATTATTTTCAGTCTGTACTTGATCTGAACACTTCTGCTGTTGCTGCAGAATGTGTTCTCATTCCTAATTTCCAGCAGACTTTTCTTTAAATGTTAAGATAAATTCTGTGTTTCTTTAAATATGGATTTCGTAAATAACTTTGTTCTTCTCATGCAGAGTCAGAATTATTGTAGAGCTATTGGTGAATGTTAAACAGTAGGTGCTTTCTGACTTGATGGCAAAGAAAATAAATATATACACAAATAAACATAACCACAGTGCCCTGGGTGCTTCATAGAAGTCTGTTCTTTGAAACACTGTGCTCCTTTGGAGGCCATGAGTTCCTTGCCTCTTTGAAAGAGGAAGGAATTGTAGAGTATCAGCAGTGGTTGTTGGCAAATGGTAACTAGACTTTATTTTGAAGCAGTGTCAGAACTGAAAAAGAATTGCACTTTGGAAAATTTTGCACTATTGGGTATTAACTTTACTAAAAAAATACTATATGCCCATTAGTTTTGGTGTTATTTTCTGTGCTAAGGAAGGCAGAAGTAGGTTTTACGCTGTAACACATATTGCTCTATTTCTCCCATCACAGTAAACATTGGAGTTGGAGAACCAGACTTCATCTTGGGCCAGCTGTATCACTTGTCTTCAGTACAGGCACCTGAAGTAGCCAAGTCTTGGGCAGCCCTGGCTAGCTGGGCTTATAGATGGGGCCGCAAAGTAGTTGATAATGCCAGGTAAATACAGCCTGATGCTTGAATTTATACAGCACAATTGGTTTTCTTAAGATAAACCTTATCTGGGTATTTATGGTTACTATTACTGTTGTTTGTGGTCTGAAGTTTCACGTGAGCAAAGAAATGAATATTCTCTTGGTTAGTTGCCTCTGTAAAACAAAGCTAACTTAATTCTGAGATAAAGATGATTGCTTCCTTCAAAGAGTTTCCTATATAGACTTGCAGTAGCGCTACAAATACTCATGTAATGGGGATCAATAATTCATTAAATGTTACAGTCAGGGAGAAGGTGTTCGGCTGCTCCCCCGGGAGAAATCTGAGGTTCAGAACTTGCTTCCAGACAACATTGCAGAGGAGGATAAAGAGAAAATCTATGGGATTCTTGGGCAGGCAGTGTGTCGGCCAGCAGGGATTCAAGTAAGTGTGGATTTATTTGTTTGAAAAAATGTTCAGCTTCAGCATGAACCTTATTTTCATCTTCTTGCAGTTTATGTTAACTCTTCTAAGTGTCTTAAAATTCAGACAGTACAAGAAACAATCCGTTAGCTATGTGGTAACCCACCTGTTGGATGAAGTATGGTAATGTGATCAAGTAATGCAGTTGCATGAGTTGCTAGACAAAAACTGACTAAGGAACTAAGATTGCTTGTGGAAATTGTTGGAGGACTTAATCAAACCTTTCCCTTTATTTGCATTTAGGATGAAGATATGACTCTACAAATCACTGAAAATGAGGACAATGAAGAAGATGATATGGTGGATGTGATATGGCGTCAGTTATTAACAAGTTGTCCCTGGCTTTCAGATCTTGATGAAAATGCAACAGAAGGATTAATTAAAGTCTGGAGGAAAGTTGTAGACAGAATCTTCAGTCTCTATAAACTGTCCTGCAGTGCATACTTTACTTTCCTCAAACTCAATGCTGGTCAGGTTAGTGTTGATGTGTAAAAGGAGTTACAAAATTTTCTAAATGATGATATGAGCTATATACTTAGAGGAGTATTTCTTTGTTTCAAGGTTCCACTTGATGAAGAAGATCCCAGACTGCACTTAAGGAACACCTCTGAGCAAAGCACTGATGATGTAATTGTGATGGCAACCCTGAGACTGTTACGATTGCTTGTAAAACATGCGGGAGAACTTAGACAGTATCTAGAGCATGGGCTAGAAACTACACCTACTGCTCCTTGGAGAGGTAAGTATGTGTTATCTAGCTGTTAAAATAAACCCCTCCTTCCCCCACTTGAAGACATAGGAAGGAGAAAGGAGATGTGGTTTGTGAAGTATTACATCATCTGACCACTCTAAAAAACAAACAATGTGGTTTTTTTCTAGTTATAGTTGAGAAAGATGTGTGACTAAAGCCACACGTTTCAGAAGTAGTTGTTTGTCACTACACTGCAGGTTCTGGTTGTTCAGGGACTTCCCCCTCAAAGGTTATGGAGTTAGTGTGGGAGGCAAAGAAGAGGAGGCCACCTATTGTAGAATTGCACTTTCTTTTGGACTTTTTTGTAAATTCGTACTTCTTTGATTTACATTCTCCTATGCAAAAAAAAAGGCATGCTTTTGAAAATAAAATTCTATCTCATTTGGAGAGGAATGAAGTGAATCAGCACATTTCCTTTTCCTCTTTCTGCAGGAATTATTCCCCAGCTTTTCTCCCGCCTGAATCACCCAGAAGTGTACGTTCGTCAGAGCATCTGCAACTTACTCTGTCGAGTTGCTCAGGATTCTCCTCATCTCATCCTCTATCCTGCAATAGTGGGAACCATTTCACTTAGCAGTGAATCCCAGACTTCAGGTATGGAGAAAAAGAGAAAAAAGTGTTCAAATAAACTTAAGCTACTGTATTTTTATATTCCTGATAGGATGATACTGAGGTTTTTTTTTGTTTGTTTGTTTTCTCAGTTTTAATCTTAAGAATATTTTTATTGTGGGATCTCACCGATACCCTCATTCTGATTTACCAGATTTTGCAAATATTTCTTATACTTCACCAGTTCTTAATGGGACCTGATACTAAATAAACTGTAGAGTGATACATCTTACTGTAGCTAATATTTTATCATCTGTTTTTAATTTAGGAAACAAGCTCCCTTCTGCCATCCCTACTTTGCTTGGTAATATACAAGGAGAAGAACTATTGGGTGGTGAATGTGATGGAGGGAGCACTCCAGCTTCCCAAGAAAGTAGTAAAGATGATACAAAAGCTGGATTAAATGAAGATCAAGCAATGATGCAAGATTGCTACAGCAAAATTGTGGAGAAACTCTCTGCTGCAAATCCAACAATGGTATTGCAGGTAAATAATCTAAATGTATGTTACTTGGGTACTTGAACCACAAATATGCGATTTGTGTGTCTTGTATATTGGCTTACTGGAAGTTTGCTGTGTCTGTCTTTTTTCCAACTTGTTCATCTACTGAAATCTGAATTTTAGTTCTTTTAAAAAGGGAATGTTGCTCTATCCAGGTTCAGATGCTTGTGGCTGAGCTGCGCAGAGTTACAGTTCTCTGGGATGAACTTTGGTTGGGAGTTCTCCTGCAGCAGCACATGTACGTCCTCAGACGGATCCAGCAGCTGGAAGATGAGGTCAAGAGGGTCCAAAACAACAACACCTTACGAAAGTATGTCTGTTTCAATAATACAAGGGATAATCATAACAAATGTTTGTTCTTGGGGAAGTAAACAGTCAAATGAATCAGCAGTGGTGTTGTTCCTGAATCCATACTCTCCCAGCTGCTGCTTTGTAAGCCTATGACCTTATTTCAGGAACATTTTATGCTACGGCTACTTCTCAAGTCAAATGAGAGAAACAGTCTACCTGTGCATCCATGTTGTCATTTCTTTAGTAATAACATGTTAGAACCCAATGTATAGTGTATTGTGGATGATGAGATCCTAGAGTTCTCAATTTCCAAGTCAGATGAAATGAGTATAAGCATGTTGAAGGGTGTAATCTATTTAATGATCACTGTAAATGAAGATATTTGGAGCAAACAGAATGTCTTAGTCTGATTTTAGTTTTCAGTGTTGACCAAGTCTGTCTTTTTTCCTTACTTGGGTTCTCCTGTGAACAGAGAGGAGCAGATCCAGTCACTGGGCACCTGGCTAAACTTGAGAATGCCTCTTATATATTGTAATCAGGACTGACATGGAGTGGGAGAGCAGAATGATCTTAATGTGCCTTCTTCTTTATAGTGTGGTGCATCCTCAACAAGTAGTAATAAAAATGTCCTTTATTAAAGGAAATAAGTTGCTTAAAGTGATTTTTGCTCAGAGCTTCTAATCAGGGTTTCTGGTGACGAACAATGCATTTCAAATGTTTTTTTTAAAAAAAGTGGTTCAGAGGAACACTTAAGGTGGAGTGAAATAATATGATCATAACTGAAGACCTCATTTTAGAGAAGTAATAATTTTTGTGGGTTCTTCAATGTCTCATTTGTTGTTTAATGCTGTTCTTCTGAGATAACTTGGTTTTATGGCACTAAGAGGAAGTTTTTGTGTGTTTTTTATAACAGAGAGGAGAAAATAGCAATCATGCGTGAAAAGCACACAGCTCTGATGAAGCCCATTGTGTTTGCTCTGGAACATGTGAGGAGCATCACTGCAGCTCCTGCAGAAACTCCTCATGAGAAATGGTTTCAGGATAACTATGGAGATGCAATTGAAAATGCACTAGAGAAACTTAAGAATCCTTTGAATCCTGCTAAACCTGGAAGCAGCTGGCTCCCATTTAAAGAGGTAGTACATGCAAGAGGAAGAGTGCAATTTAGAGACTCTTGCTGCACCATGTGCTTGACCCTCTCCTTCTCTCGCTGTTCTCTTACCATATCAAAATTGCAGCCTGAAACTTTGTCTTCTCAGCAGTCAGCACAGGCAAACTGGGCACTAATGCACCATAATTTTTGCCTCTAGCCAGTCCTATTGATTGTTTGTTACTGCATTTCTACCTGTTGAAATTACATTTTTCAAATCTTGCATCTTCTGCTGTGTGGGATGCTGTCAGCTTTGGGAGCAGAGGGCTTTCTTTCTTTTAAATACTGTCTTTCTGTAACTCTGGTATTTGAGTTTAGTTGATTTAAGTTTTAACAAGTTAATTCTCTGTTTATCTAAGCATAGTCCTTGGGCTGTCCAGCAGCCTTCAAATGATCCACCCTTCCCAGAGGTCCTTTGTCAATTATGTCATCTTCTCTTAGTTTGTGGGTCTGAGGAGAAACAAAATATTCACTTGTCTATCCGCAGCCAGCCTGGTGTTTTTAGAGCCTTGCTAGACAGAACAGAGGTTTTATATGCAAGTAGACCTTTTCTCCTTGTACTTCTCTTCTGCTTTGCAGAACAAACAAACATTCAGATACATAAACAGGAGGTTGCAGAATGCTGCTGCCTTTAACCACAGCTTAGATATTTATAAATACAGGAGCAAACCTCTTGAGGAACATGATATGTTGTGACTTTGGTTCTTATCACTGCACAGGGTATATTTGCTGCATAGAGGATGTTGTTTAGTTTTTGTAATCTTCATCCTAAACTGTGTCTAAATTAGCAGCATGGCAAGGGTGCAAAGGAGTTTAGGAAAAACCTTTGTTTTCTGGAAGATGATCGCCATTAAGTCTGGTTTGATGTGTTTTTGTTCTTACTGCTAACTGTTAAGGTGAATGTCAACCTAAAAGAAAAAAATTTCTTTGGAATAGGTCATGCTGAGTTTGCAGCAAAGAGCACAGAAACGGGCCAGTTACCTCTTACGACTTGAAGAAATCAGTCCTTGGTTGGCTGCCATGATGAACACTGAAATAGCACTTCCTGGAGAGGTGTCCACCAGGGACACAGTCACCATCCACAGTGTGGGCAGCACCATCACCATCCTGCCAACCAAAACCAAACCTAAAAAGCTGCTTTTCCTGGGTTCTGATGGGAAGAACTATCCCTACCTGTTCAAAGGTAAGTAATAGAATTTTTGTCATACCAAGTATTGTCTGTTGTTATAAATTAGGCTGTGTTAAAGTTAGGAAGACTGCATGGTGCAACTCTAGTTTTATTTGCCCGAATGATACAGAGAAAGAGGCGTTTGAAGCCTTTGCTCTCTCTATTCCCTACCTCCCACTTCACCATATATTTTTCAAGGAATTTTGCCATGTGAAACTCTAAGTCAAATCCCTTCTTGACAAGGCTTTCATCAGAAGCAATGCTGTGCTTGCATATTGATAGGATTAGCTGGATGCAATTTTCCAGAATCTTAACGTAGCCTCTAAAAGAGAACTTTAGAGACTTCTTGTTTTCCCTGCAAGGGAAAGTCCTATTTGTTATGTTGTAACTGTTGTGTGTACTGCTCACACAGCAAGCTGGCATAAACTGGTAGGTAAATGCCATCTAAACACTTTGGTTTTGGCCAAACAACTCATCCTTAATCTACATATTATAAAGATATTCATAGTCTGAAATGTAGTAGGTTTAAAAAAATGGTAAGTTTTGTTCTTCTGGTGAATTTTTTTATCTAGAAGATAAATTTTAAACAAATGTATTGCAGGTTTGGAAGACTTGCATCTGGATGAGAGAATCATGCAGTTCTTATCCATTGTGAACACCATGTTTGCCACGATCAACCGGCAAGAGACGCCGCGGTTCCACGCGAGGCACTACTCGGTGACACCTCTGGGGACAAGGTCAGGCCTCATCCAGTGGGTGGATGGAGCCACACCTTTGTTTGGGCTTTACAAGCGCTGGCAACAGCGGGAAGCTGCTTTGCAGGCACAAAAGGTAATGGCTCTGTTCTGTGCTGGGTAGAACAAGGCAGAAGAGAAATGCTTATTTTGGTTTGCTTTGTGATGCTGAGGCACGTAGTCTTACAAGGATTGTGTTTTGTTCATAATAATGCAGGAAGGTTCTGTGTATTCATGTATCTTGAAGTCAATGAAATTGCATCTCTATTTATATATAATTGCAGTATGTAACATAATGCTGTTCTGGCATGATAATTCAGGAGAACTGTTTTTTAGAAGTAAAATTAACCTTGGTTGAGATTAGTTTAGTTCCATATCTTGTTTACATTCTAAACAAAGTTTTTGAAGTTATATTTATGAGATCTACTTTGGGAGTAGAATTAGGCCAAAACAATGTGTTTTCAGTTTATTTAGACCTTAACTACTGAAGTTTGAAAGCAGTCTCTGAGCTGAAGAAGTCATGCGCATTGATTTCAGATTTCATTCTCACCAAAACTCGATTTGGCATATGTTTCTCTGCTAATACATCAACTACCATTTTTATCTCTTCTAGGCTCAGGACTCTTACCAGACCCCCCAGAACCCTGGAATAGTTCCTAGACCCAGTGAACTTTACTACAGTAAGATTGGACCCGCTTTAAAGGCAGTCGGGCTTAGTCTCGACGTGTCGCGTCGTGACTGGCCCTTGAATGTCATGAGGGCTGTTCTGGAAGAGCTGATGGAAGCAACTCCCCCGAATCTCCTTGCCAAAGAACTCTGGTCATCATGTACCACACCAGATGAGTGGTGGAGAGTTACACAGGTGAGTTAAAAATCTGTATTTTACATAGGAGAGGCTGTGGTTTTAATGGGATGAGGGGCAACAAATGCCTGTGCTGTGGTACTAGTGAGTTTGGAGAGCTAGTGCTGCTGTGAGTTTGGTGAAATGTTGGCAGTTGTCACTGAATTAAAACATGGATATAGACCAGATAAGTCTATGTTATTATACTAGAATTATCAGCCTAAAAAATGAAAACTCTTGTAAGAGACCATCAAACAACAAATAGAAAACTGCTTGGAATAAGTTGGGCTTGATTTGTTTTACACTTACACTTAAAATAATGTTTTAAGATGGTAGTCAATCCAATGTGTTGGCAGAGGATTCCCACAAATAATTTTTTCCTGAAACTCTCTTTTAAGTCGTATGCAAGATCCACTGCAGTTATGTCCATGGTTGGCTACATCATTGGTCTTGGAGACAGACATCTGGATAATGTTCTTATAGATATGACTACAGGAGAAGTTGTCCACATAGATTATAATGTTTGCTTTGAAAAAGGTAATTTAAAAAATGCTCTATGTTATTCAAATAAAAGGTTTTCTTTCTTGGTAATTAAAAGAAACAACTTAATTTTTTATCTTAAAGGGAAGAGCCTTAGGGTCCCAGAGAAGGTTCCGTTCCGGATGACACACAACATTGAAACAGCACTGGGAGTGACAGGAGTGGAAGGGGTGTTCAGGCTTTCTTGTGAACAGGTATGGATGGAGACTTGAAAGCTGAGGGCCATCACTGGCCAAATACTGTCTTAGAACTTGTCTATTCTACATTCTGCTGCTGGTTCATAGAGCCTTCACCTTTCTGCTGTGAGTTTAATTGGACTTACTTTAGCTATATCCTGTGGTAGGTATTTAAGAAACATGAGATTGTCTGATAAATGTACATGCAAGTAGTGGTAGAACTAAAATTTAGGGTGAAAAGGGGACTTTTAGTTGTAGATTAAAATGTTATGTTTTTCCTTACTTTTTTTTTTGAGATGTTTTGCTTGCCCTTTTCCTTTGGGACTCACCCTGTATAAACATGATAGATATGTTTTTAAAAACATTTCTGAAGAAGGGAGATTTTTTCCTCCTTAAGTGTCTGTGGCTTGGTCATAGAGTTTGTGTGGAAGGCTAGATCTTCTTACAGGCTTAGTTGCATTTGTTCCCTCTGTGGTGTTCTTCTGTCTCTGTAGTAGTTAGGGATACATTATGGATTTCTGTACCTACTCAAGTATTTTGCCTCTAAGTTTCCACTATTCTACAAGGATAACACAGAATCAGAGTGAGTCTGTTTAAAACATGATGCAGGTCCTTCACATTATGCGGCGTGGGAGAGAGACTTTGCTTACACTACTGGAAGCTTTTGTTTATGATCCACTGGTGGACTGGACAGCTGGAGGCGAGGCAGGATTTGCTGGAGCTGTCTATGGTGGTGGTGGCCAGCAGGCTGAAAACAAACAGAGCAAAAGGGAAATGGAAAGGGATATTACACGGAGTCTCTTTTCCTCGAGGGTGGCTGAGATAAAGGTGAGTTTATGACAAGAATTTTCAATTTTTAAACCTAAGTAGGCTCTGTGCTTTCATTTTATTTATTTGCATTTTGGGAATGGGGGAAGATATGGTCATATATCAGGAATAGTTCATTAATTTTATTATGATAAATTGAGTTTGTATGAAGGGAAGTGTTTAAATTGAACTTGCAAGTATTTAATTTTCAGTTTCTGCATGCTTAATTCTGAAACATGTTTTAGTGCTTTGCCTGAATCTGGGCTAGGAGAATAAGAGTAGAGGTTCAGAGAGCAGTTTAAATAAAGAATGTTAGGATTTGGCAGTTGTAGCACTGGAAGCAGTGCTAGATGAATGGCATTGTTGAAGGGTTAAGTTCTGCCATATTTTACTTTCTCCTGCTAGTTTGATTTAGTGCAGTTTGGTAACATCTGTGTCTTGATTGCAGGTTAACTGGTTTAAGAACAGAGATGAAATGCTTGCTGTGCTGCCAAAACTGGACAGTAGTTTGGAAGAGTACCTGAATGTGCAGGAGCAGTTAACAGATGTAGAAAAGTTGCAAGGAAAACTACTGGAAGAGATGGAATTTCTGGAAGGTGCAGAAGGAGTGGATCATCCCTCCCACACACTTCAGCACAGGTACAGAGGAGCCAGGAATGCTGTCAGAAGTCTCACAGTTCAATACAGATGGTGTTTTAGCAGTGTACTTACAGGTTAAATGTTAGAAATCCATTTATGAGTGAATAGCTGGGTAAAAACTATTCTTGCAGTAAGCAGATCACTTCTTGTGCAGAACTATTAAAACCTTTTCTTACTGAATAAACTTAGTTTTGCACCTCATACTCCATCAATATAACCTGTGCTAGTCCAAGTTCCACACTTGACCTCAAGGCAAGTGAGGGAATGTTCTGAAAGTGGTGTCCCATCATTACAATCCACATAAGGGAGCTATTGATTAATAGCACAAAAATCCTTAAAGTTTCTAATTTTCTTTAAGTTATTTTTGAAGGTTATTTGAAATCAATCAAGTATTTCAGAATTGCATGAATAGGCACAGGCATTAATTATTTTGTAGGAAAACAGAATTAATTAATAATGCAATATTGTTAGTTGTATGTAATTGGTGAGAACACGTTCATTTCCTGGTTAACAGTTATATTGTTAAGTATTATTCTGTATTCTATATTGAAGTATTTTAAGTATTTTCTTTGTTGTAGTACTGACTTGATTCTGTGGCTTCAATAATTCAGGTATTCTGAGCACACACAGTTGCAGTCTCAACAAAGAGCTGTCCAGGAAGCCATCCAGGTGAAGCTGAATGAGTTTGAGCAGTGGATAACCCATTACCAAACTGCCTTCAGTAATTTAGAGGCAACACAGCTTGCAAGTCTGCTCCAAGAAATCAGCACACAAATGGACTTAGGTACGAAATAGTATTTCTAGGGGTGGTTTTAATGGTTTGAAAATAGCTTGAGTTTAATATCAGGAGGCATTATGAATAGCCTCTAACTTAAAGGCAATGATCTGTTTGTAATAAGTTAAAAGAAAGGGGCTTCTTCAAAAGGTGATTTAGAGCACCTCATGGTTTCAGTGCTAAGCTGTCTGAAGGAACTTGTATGTCTTATCCTACCTGGGCATGAGATTCTCTTACCTTCTGCTCAAAATTCTCAATATCAATTCTCTATGCTTTCTTTATCACAAGTAAAAATAAGTATTTTTGAAAAGGTGTTAATGCTGAGTATTTGTATGGCATAAAACATGTCTTCAGACAAGTCTTTATTTTTAACCTTCTTTCTTAAAAGGTCCTCCAAGTTACGTCCCAGCAACAGCATTTCTGCAGAATGCAGGCCAGGCACATCTAATCAGTCAGTGTGAACAGCTGGAAGGAGAGGTTGGTGCTCTTCTGCAGCAGAGAAGATCCGTGTTACGGGGGTGCTTGGAGCAATTGCACAACTATGCAACAGTAGCTCTGCAGTATCCAAAGGCTGTGTTTCAGAAGCACCGAATAGAGCAGTGGAAAACCTGGATGGAAGAGCTCATTTGTAACATGACAATAGAGCGTTGTCAGGATATCTTTAGGAAGTAAGTTGACAGAATAATGACTTGTTCAAAGAACATAATTTTCAAGCTACTACTCTAATTTTATCATTAAAATAAGTACTTTTCAAGGACCTATCTAATTATAAAGCAAACCAACATTAAGTTGTAATTCTAGAAATTTGGAGTAAATATGAAAAACTGCTTCAAAAATACTGTTCCAGAATTTAATCTGTATACTTCAACAGGAAAATCAAGTAACATTGTCCTGTAATGAACAAATGGAATTCACCTTTGTGGCTTCAGAGTAGTGATATTTTGGGTTTTAGAAACTTCTAGTATTTAAAAATCAATAAGGAAAGTTGTTTAGGGGTTTGGGTTTTTTTTAAGTCTAGTAGATTTTCAAGCAGTTTCTGATTCTTTTTTTCTTAAGTCAGGCTGTTTCAACATTATTATGGCTTGGCTTAAGAGATCATGATTGTATTTTGGGCATTTCCTCTGAAATCTTTCCTTTCTTTTTATCTTCTATTCATTCTTTGCTTCAAGGACAGTTGTCTTATGTCCTTGCAAATAGGTGTGGAAATATGTTGCTTTTTATGACCTTATAAAAGCATTGTTAGGGTAGCCATCAAGCTCTTGTGGTATTTAGAGTTAAGGAGTAGGTGATATGGGAACAGTTAAACATGGAGTGTTTTTCCTGCCTACAGAGCAGAATGCAATTGGTTACCCCCTGAGAAGGGGCAGGGTAGTCACTGCACTTGTGCTTGACAGGTACGAGATGCAGTACGCTCCCCAGCCGCCGCCCAGCATGTGCCAGTTCATCACGGCCACGGAGATGACGCTGCAGCGCTACGCGGCCGACATCAACAGCCGGCTGATCCGGCAGGTGGAGCGGCTGAAGCAGGAGGCCGTCACTGTGCCCGTGTGCGAGGAGCAGCTCAAGGAGATCGAGCGCTGCATCAAGGTGTTCCTGCACGAGAACGGCGAGGAGGGCTCGCTCAGCTTGGCCAGCGTCATCATCTCCGCTCTCTGCGCGCTCACCAGGTGAGTTCCCTCCGGGGAAATTCCCTGGGGGAGACCGCATCCCAGGAATACTCAGCGATGGAGTTCTGCGGAGAGTGCAGCAGCAGGCGCGTTGTCTAAGTGTCTGAATTCATCTAGGCGGAACCTGATGATGGAAGGTGCGGCGTCCAGTGCTGGAGAGCAGCTGGTTGATTTGACTTCCAGAGATGGAGCCTGGTTTCTGGAGGAGCTTTGCAGCATGAGTGGGAATGTCACGTGCCTTGTGCAGCTGCTGAAGCAATGCCATCTTGTACCCCAGGACTTAGATATTCCAAACCCCATGGAAGCATCAGAAGCTGTTCACTTAGCCAATGGAGTATATATCTCACTTCAGGTGATTCTTTTATGTTACTTTTCCCCCCATCCTTCAAGGCTTCAGGCCAAGTCATTCTTAATGGAGTCTTCCTTAATGGGCTAAATGTTCGTTTGTGATGCTTGAGATTTTTTTCATAAGTCTTTCTCTTGATTGCTGTATTTGATTGAGCTGAACAGGCATTTGCTTCTGTCATTGGCATTTTTATTGGTTGAAAGAAACGGCTTTGATCTGTACATGAGAAATTGCAAAAAACGGTTGTCAAGTAACCATGAGGAAGATGTTGGCATCAGCTTTATAGACACACCAGCTTCATGTCTCCTTTTCATTTTTCTGTTCTGTTGCTGGCAGTCCAGATCAACTTCCAAACTCTTCAAGCTGTGTTCTTTCTGTTTTCTGCTCCTGCCAAACTTTACTTATTTTCACCTGAATCAAATAGTTTCTAATAAACTCAGAAAACCTATTGTATAGGCCCCGGGCTCCAATATTGGGTAGGAGAAAAATGCATTTATAATTATGTGGTTCAGAAATGTTTCCACATTAATAAAACACAAAAACCCCATGAAGAGCAGTCTGAGTGAAATATCTGCTGAAGACTAATGTACTTTATAAACTGTAGCTGGTTAAATAGATTTTTGAGGCTTTTGGTTGCATTGTATTGTATTTGAGAAATATTTTCCTGTCAAGCTACATAAGTGCATTTGGGTTTTCGTCACTTTATTTTTTTCCGTCTTTGAAGTTGTAACATTTCAGAACTGTTTCAGAAATGTGCATGGCAGCAGTTTCACTGCATTGCAGTGGGGATCTTTCACCCACACATTGTTGTCCTCCCTGTGAGCTCTTAGATAAGATGAGCTCACTGCTCACTTGGCAGTCAAGATAACCAGTCTTTTTGGTGTGTTTCATCTCCTTTTGGAGACAGAGCACGTTGGTTCTTTCTGTAGCTGCCTTTAGCCCTCTGCTGCATTCTGCTTGGAGGAAATTGCTCTATGCCACTTAAGGTACTGTTTTTCTTCCTTGCATTGATTTCTCTGACAATTTTGTCGCTACCTGGCAAGTTTTTGCTACTTTTCCTTTGTCTACTCTAATCAGTTTAGCAAATCATAAATTCAGTAAATAATTTAATTTGCTCATAGTTATAGAATGGAAAAGAAAAGCTGACACTGATGAAACCAGTTCACAAATTATGAACTCTGTGCCCCCAGCCTCTGCTGAGGATGGCTGTCAGGTATTGCTCTGGTGCTGTGGAGATGGTTTTTGCTACATTGCTACAGATGTCACACCTTTGGCTTTGTACAGGGTTTAATGTATTCTTAATTTCTTCAAAGTTAATGGAAGAGTAGACTTTTGACTCTTGGCTGGCCACCATCATGTTATATTTTAGATAACGTGTGCTGCATGGTGGTGTAGTGACACAAAGATGACACAAGATGTTGCATGTGATACTTTTTGAGGGGGAATATGTCTTACTTTTTCATACTTACATCCCAACAGGAATTGAACTCAAACTTCCGACAGATCATTTTCCCTGAAGCACTTAGGTGCTTAATGAAAGGAGAGTATACTTTAGAAAGTATGCTCCATGAATTGGATAATCTTATAGAGCAGACAACTGATGGAGTCCCTCTGCAAACATTGGTTGAATCTCTTCAAGCCTACTTAAGAAATGCTGCTATGGGTATAGAGGAGGAGACACACACTCATTACATTGATGTTGCAAGGTAAATCACCTTTTTTCAGTTTAGGTGTGAGAGGGTGAAGACTAAAGAACATTAGTTAGTCTAAAATTATTTTTTGCTTGATATACAGGCTTTTCTTGCAGAGTGTAAAATGTGTGCTTGTTTCCTCTCTGCGTATTTGTGTGTTTATCCACATGCATACACAGAAACATGGAGCTGTGGCAATTTACACTTAGATCTGCTTAAAGCTGGCTTTTGGTAGGCAACTTCTTCCAAAATGTGTAGTTGTGATTTTATATTTGAAATTAAAGGCTAAATATAGGAACTTACACATTAGTTTGTGTGAGGAACCTGTGAAAGGGAGAGCTTGTAACCATGGCACTCCTCATCAGGAGGTTTGATGAGCAGCTTTTGCTTAATGAGTCATTGACTTCATTAAAAAAGCAAGATGAGACAAAACACCGAACAAACAGAAAGACTTGTGCATCTTGTAATGTGGGACAGTATGTTTCTGGGTAGGTGCTTGGTACACAACAAACCGAATCAAAATCTTCAAGTGGTGTTTCCCTTGAGCCAGTTGTGGTGGCTCCATCATTGGTACAGTGAATTTGTGGAATCAGTCAGTTTAAGAAAATTCTGTTTATTATGGACTAAATGGAACAATGTTAATTTTCTTTCTTTATCTTTTAAGAGTACTTCATGCTCAGTATGGTGAACTGATTCAGCCAAGAAATGGTTCAGTTGATGAAACTCCCAAAATGTCAGCAGGTCAGATGCTTTTAGTAGCTTTTGATGGAATGTTTGCTCAAGTGGAAACTGCATTTGGTTTATTGATTGAAAAGGTATGAATTTGTTCTTTTTGGAATACTGTTTGAGTCTGAATTAGGAAACCTTTTAAAAACCCAAACTAATTAATTTCCTTTACTTTGCTTAGCTAAACAAGATGGAGATACCTCTTGCTTGGCGTAAGATTGACATAATTAGGGAAGCCCGCAGCACCCAGGTTAACTTCTTTGATGATGACAATAACCGGCAAGTTCTGGAGGAAATTTTCTTTCTGAAGAGACTGCAAACAATTAAAGAATTTTTCAGGCTCTGTGGTACCTTTTCTAAGACACTGTCAGGTAAATAAATGTTATCAAATATTCAGTATGCCTTCCAGTTCTCATCCTGTTCAGAAGAACGTAAAGTGGTCACTTTTGCTGTAACTTAACCTTGATATGTGATAAGGAAGCAGCAACTAAAAACAAATTCCCGTGCTTTTGCTGTGTTTGTAGGTCAGATCTTATTCTTCTAGATGCATCAAATGTTTCATTCGTAACAAAAATACTATTTCTTTCCCTTTAAAAGGAATCAGTTCAGTTGAAGACCAGAATGCAGTAAATGGACCTGTACAAATTGTCAATGTGAAAGCCCTTTACAGGAACTCTTGTTTTAGTGAAGATCAAATGGCCAAGCCTATTAAGGCTTTTACAGCAGACTTCGTGAGGCAGCTTTTAATTGGCCTTCCAAATCAAGCTTTGGGACTGACCTTGTGCAGTTTCATCAGCGCGCTGGGTGTCGATATCATTGCTCAGGTAGAGGCTAAAGACTTTGGAGCAGAAAGCAAAGTTTCTGTGGATGACCTGTGCAAGAAAGCTGTGGAGCACAACATCCAGATTGGCAAGTTCTCACAGCTGGTGATGAACAGGGCCACGGTCCTGGCCAGTTCCTACGACACGGCCTGGAAGAAGCACGACCTGGTGCGCAGGCTGGAAACCAGCATTTCCTCCTGCAAGACCAGCCTGCAGAGAGTGCAGCTGCACATTGCCATGTTCCAGGTGAGAGCCCTGCACAGGCTGGGCGCTTCCAGATTGGCTCTGGGAAAGATGAGCGTGAGTTACACTGTCTGAGCACAACAAACATGGCATTTTGTTGAATAATTTCTAAGGTATTTTAATGGACTTTATAAGGTTTTTTGGTTATAGTTATGGTGTAAACATATAAGGAACAGTGTTATTGCTAGCTTTTCTGGAAGACTAGGTGCTTTACAAGAAGCAAATTTACAAATTCTGCAACATATAAATTTTTTTGAATCAATACATGTAATTTTTTTCAATAGCCATTAAGTTGTTTTTTAGAAAAGTAGGCTTTCACTGGCTTTATTACCAGCAATGCTGTCCCATTCTCCCCCTTTGTCTCAGATTATGACTTTGAGGGAGGAGATGGCTTAGAACAGAGGATATGATTGCTGAATGACATTGTACCTTTCCTTCAAAGTTTTAATGCATTGACTGTCTCCTTGCTCCACTCTTTGCTTCATTAAAAATACAAATAGCAGCAGTATCAGTCCTAAAAAATGCTCTTCTGAAGCTTTAGATAAATGCCATTGTGTACCTTTACATGGGTATCCAGTTGTGTTGTATCACAACTATCAGTGATCTTTATTTTATAAGGGACAAGGCTTTTTCCAGGTCACTTAATAAACCATTTCATAGACCAATAAGCAAAATTGTCTTGGTTTTAAGGTATCACAAGTGAATTGTTTCTGAATATTGATGGCTTTTCCTTTAGATTAAAAAGATGTGTTTAAATCACATCTAGTAAGTTAGTGGACTGATTAATTATATAAACATCCAAGCCAGCAAAACATAATTTTTAACTACTTGTATAATTTAATGCTCTGGAATGATTTGGAACTTTTGAGCCGTGCTGGTACTGTCTGGCATGCAGCCCTTTTAAGTGCCCTTACTTAAAAAGGGTACCAGAACACTGGAATTGCTGTTGGTGATGCAAAGCATTTTGTGCTGAGCAATATCGATAATCAAGTGTTGCTGTTACTTTCTTAAAGTGGCAGCATGAAGATCTCCTCATCAGTCGCCCCCAGGCTATTTCTGTCACTCCTCCACCTCGTTCAGCAATTTTAGCCAGCATGAAAAAGAAACTTCACACGCTCAGTCAGATCGAAGCTTCCATTGCAACGGTCCAGGTATGAGTGTTTTGGGGAGGGTTGTTCAGCAGCACATCAAAATGTGACTAACACAAACTGCAGAATGATCTGCCACCTTCAAATGAAGTTATCTGGCTTGCTGTGTTACACAAATGTGGGGGTATTGTCATTGATCTCTTTCAGTCTGTCTGATGGATACTGTTATATTGTTTGATTTTGCTGTCTCATCCAAAATGTTCTCTTTGGAATAGCATTAAATCTCTTTGAAGAAAAATACAAATCTGTGAAAGTACCTTTCTTTCTGAAGGCTGGTAATGCTCCTTTTCTTTAAGTTTGTATGCCTTAGGTCATCCTTACTATCATTTTTGCTAGCTAAATGTCAGAAGTTCCCTTTGTAGAAATGGGCAAATTAATTCTTCTGTGTGTTAAGGTGTGCTGTGGCTTTGCTCAGTATTTTAGATTTCTTTGGTGCTAGTAATGTAGAATGTTTAACTGTTTGTTAAATACTGCTTAGCTTCCTGAATTTTAGTTTCCTTTTTTAGTTGTGAAGGTACTGTTTATAATAATTTCTTGGATTATTTGCAAGATAATGGAGGGACTCCTATGATATTATATTATTCTTGAAATCTGATTACTTTTGCTTTTTTTGTTGGTGAGTTAAAGTCTAGACAGGTAGACTTTCTGTAACAATCAAATCCTGTTGTGATGTATTCTAGAAATAAACTTTTAAACAGCATAAACTAACATTTGTCAATCATGAATGCCACAGTATTTTACATACAAGGTATAAGAAGGTGTCTGCATGTGTTATATATGCATAATTTATTTAAAGTCAGGCTTAGAATGGTCTATATCAGTATGAATTATCTATATGGGTGTTTTTCTTCCCCACTGCAGGAGAAACTAGCAGCACTTGAAGCAAGTATTGAGCAGCGTTTAAAATGGGCAGGAGGTGCTAATCCTGCACTGGCTCCAGTCTTGCAAGATTTTGATGCCACTATTGCTGAAAGAAGAAACCTTGTACTGAAAGAAAGTCAAAGAGCAAGTCAGGTACTACGGATAAGTACAGTACTCTTGACTTCATGATTGCGTTCACTCTTCATTTCCTCAAGGTTTATGTAGAAGATATTTTTCTGCTCTGCATCTAAAGAGCAAACACAGATAACCAAATACTTCTGGGCATCCCACTTGAAAGCAATAGGAATAATCTTTGTGAGAATTGCTGCAGGTTTGGATGACCCTGGGATGATGCTGCTACTGTAACAGAGCAGTATCTGTGTGTTTAAAATCCTCACTTCGAAGCACATGAAAAAAACACTGCTTGTCTAATAGACAGTTGAAGTGGAATAATTGTTCTCCTCTTGCTTTGATTTTCAGGTCACTTTCCTTTGCAGTAATATCATTCATTTTGAAAGTTTACGTACGAGAACAGCGGAAGCCCTGAATCTGGATGCTGCACTGTTTGAACTCCTCAAACGCTGTCAGCAGATGTGCTCCTTCGCATCGCAGTTCAACAGCTCCGTGTCTGACCTGGAGCTGCGCCTGCTGCAGAGAGTGGTAAGCAGGGCAAAGCAAAACTGCCAACCTTTCAGAATCACTGCAGGCAGTGAGTTCTCAGTTTTGTCTTCCATTCTCAGTGTTATTTATACCTGCAGATGGAGTGTGGCTGCAGAGTTTGTGCTGTCAGTTAAACACTTGGCAGTGCCATCTACACAGCAAGTGAATTTTATCTCTGGGTACAGATAAAGAAATGTTTCCTTTGTTTTTAGGGCACTGGTCTTGAACATCCTATTGGCAGCTCTGAATGGCTTCACTCGGCTCACAAGCAGTTGACCCAGGAGATATCAACACAGAGAACAGTACAAACAGAAAGAGAACAGCAAATAGAAACAGTTTGTGAAACAATTCAGAATCTGGTGGATAGTATTAAAACTGTGCTCACAGGTCATAACAGGCAGCTTGGAGATGTCAAACATCTACTGAAAGCTATGGCAAAGGTATGCCTGAAACATCCTTAAATTTATTCCTCAAACTCATGTCAGTACAGTTTAAGAAAAATAACAATGGTAGCTATGTGCTTTGTAAAGTATCTAGAAATAGCAAAATGTTAGTGCATATGCAGTTTAAAACATAAAGTTCATGTTTAAGAATTCATAAAACTTTCTAGCATTAGCCTTAGCAGGCTTTGGTTGAACTGAACCTTTTCTCTCTCTTGGCAGTTGAAATAGTGTTTATAAATCCTTTTGGTTCTTAATCTGTAAAAAATTTTATAATTATAAAATTTATTTGTTCATACGTAACTACTTAAAATTATAGTTATTTGTAATCAAGTGACAAACTGAAGGACTGAAAGGGCTTAGAAATGCTCCACTTTATTCTCTTAGCCAAAATATAGCAGTTGACCTTTTTGCACATCTTGGTTACAGGATGAAGAAGCGGCTTTGGCAGATGGTGAAGATGTTCCCTATGAGAACAGTGTTAGGCAGTTCTTGGGTGAATATAAATCATGGCAAGATAATATTCAGACAGTTCTGTTTACATTAGTTCAGGTTATGGGTCAAGTCCGCAGTCAGGAGCATGTTGAAATGCTGCAGGAAATAACTCCCACCTTGAAAGAACTTAAAACACAGAGCCAAAGGTAAGAGAGTTACCTTGTCTTGGGTGAGAAAAGGCATTTTGCATGCATACTTTCATGTAGCAGGAACACATCATGGGGCACATACTTGGTGATTTTCTTAGAACTCAGAAATCTTCTTGCAAAATGTGAATTGATTTAATTTTTGGATTTTCAGTAAGTCAAGTAATTGCATGAGTATTTATCAACTCCATTATGTTTCCCAGTGTCTACAATAATCTGGTGGGGTTTGCATCACCCTTAGTCACGGATACAGCAAATGAATGCTCCAGCCCAACTTCAGCTGCTACATATCAGCCAACCTTTGCTGCAGGTAATACTTGCAAAAGTACAAGCATGAAACCACCAGGAATTTGTATTAGAGAGGGTATCGTAGCTCTTACTGAGCTTTGAAATGCAGACAGTTTGCTTAATATAAATAAATTCTTAGCAGTGGAATAAAACTTTTTCTTTATGAAATGAAAGAAATTAGAAAATGGAAAGATTGAAAACTGGTGCAGAGTTTAAAATGCAAATTTAAAATGCATTTATTCTGAAAAACTGATAGGTCTATTTGATACGCATTTAATTATGCTTTTTCTTGCCCCTATAATATGCTATTATTTTGAAGACTTTAAGCACTTCTAAACTTTGTTTACAGCTGTACGTAGCAATACAGGGCAGAAAACTCAGCCAGAGGTGATGTCACAGAATGCAAGAAAGCTAATTCAGAAAAATCTTGCAACATCAGCAGATACTCCTCCAAACACAGTCCCAGGAACTGGCAAAAGTGTTGCTTGTAGTCCCAAAAAGACAGCCAGGGACCCTAAAACAGGAAAAGGTAAATACAAACCTTAAACCAACTAGAAAAAAACCCAACAACCCTACCACTGACAGCAACAAAAAAATACCTCAGTGGGTTTCTGTGCAGGAGTGCCAAGTTGCATTAACTTTATTTTGTACCTGCAGCTGTGCAGGAGAGGAATTCCTACGCAGTTAGTGTGTGGAAGCGGGTCAAAGCCAAGTTAGAGGGCCGAGATGTGGATCCCAACAGGAGAATGTCTGTGGCTGAACAGGTGAGTTGAAAATAAAGTTCCAGTACTGGTCCTTGCTGTAAATGCATGCTAATTAGCAGGTGTGTATGTTGAAGTGTGCTGGCTGAAAATCAGGGCTGAATTCCTGTTGTGAAAGGGGGTTCCTTTGAGGGTGGGAGCTATTGCAGTACAAATCAAGGTTGCTGCTGCCTTGTATTGCTGCTTTTTTTCTTTTTCCTGTCATGCTTTTGTTTTTCATATGGGAGATTTATGTAAAACCATGAATCAGATGAAATTGTCTTTTGTCTGTCAGTAAGCTAGCATTTGTTCCACAGCTGCTGACAGCCAGGGAGAGCACGAGACCTGTACAGCTGCCCAAGGGACAGAAATTGTCTGTGTTCACTAACATAACACAACCACTCCTGTCTCTGGGCAACGGAGGCAGGGGACACAGTTGTCCACGTCTGTTTGAGAATGGTGTGGCTGCTTTCAAGATAGGGGCTGTGAATGAGATGATATGTGATCTTTTTTTGCAGTACAGCTTCCTGTTTCTTATATGGACTACACAGAGTTATGTCTACGGTTACTTTAGATTTTTTTCAGTGAAATATTTGCAGGTGGCATTCGACAGTAAATTCTAAGATCACTTAAACACTTTTGAAATTCTAGCTTATTTTTAATTCCTTGTTTGACCTTTTTAATAGGTTGACTTTGTGATTAAGGAAGCAACTAATCTAGATAACTTGGCTCAGCTGTATGAAGGTTGGACTGCCTGGGTATGAGTAGGGAGACAGCAGCTCGGTCTGGTTCAGCGAGGTCAGACATCCACCAGAATCAACTCGGCCTCAGGCATCCGTAGCCGCACCACAGTCGGTGGTGATGCATACTGGGGCTTAATCTGAGGAAACCTAGGAAATCTCGGTGCACTGGGAAGTGAATCCTGCAGGATAGCTGCACTCAGGGATACGCTAAACACAATGGTCTGCAACCCCCACGGTCAAGGGTGAAAGCTCACCGCTTGAGCAACACGGTTTGTCTTTCTGCTACGGAAGAACTGCAAACGTGTCTGGGGGTCAGCTGCAGAAAGAAATCAGGATGCTACAAACGGCAGAGTGATTTGGAACTCAATTCCACCTGACCCTGTGAACAATTCAGGAAACACCGAACCCTGTTCAAAGAAAAACAGAAAAATGGGGCCATGAAGAAATCACAGCAAGGGCAGATTTGATGCATTCAGATTCTTGTTCCTCTTGTTACGTGGCAGCAGTGCTGGTTGAGTTGACCAGTTAGTACGGGAAAAGGCTACGAAATGTAAACTTCAGAAATGGACTGAAAGCAAAGAGCTGTACATCAGATACACGCTGCATTGGAAGAACTTCTGAGATAGAAGAAAAAGCCTTTGTTCTCTTCTCCCTTTCCTCTTTCCTTTCACTCCTCCCTCCCAGCCTCTCCTTGCATACACCCCTCTTGGCTTATTCTTGTAGGTTAGGCGTACTTCCAATATACTTTTTATTTCAATCCTTCTACTTCACAGTTTAGTCAAATTAACAACTTAAATTCTGTTTGGTAAACAATTTCTCCAAAGGCACTGAAAATATAGAACATCAATGATTACTTATGAGTTGGATGGTCAAATGCAAAATGTAATTTTGGTTAAAGTCATTTTTGTGATTCTATTATGTACAGTTTCTCAAAATTGTCACTGTGCATTTAAAAGTAATGATTCCTACAGGCATTTGATTTAATGTGCACTTCCCTCTGCTTGCAGTGTACACTTTTTTGTAATTCAAATTGTCCCTCCAATCTCATTCTACTGTGATTGCTGTAGTTTCTTTCCTACAACGTAGCTAATCCAATGTAATCTTTACCTTTTTAAAAACCAGGATAGAGTATCTAGTAGAGTTTTACATTGTTGATGACAGATAAACAATAAAGTGATGTTCTGGTGGAGGTAGAGTGATATGCTTTTTACTTCATTTTCCTAATCCTTTTAGTTCACACTTGTAAATTCTAGTGCTTCACTTCACAGGGGTATACATATAATTCAAGAAATGAAGGACTCTCAAATTTTTGTTCAACTAGATCCGTAAAGATTTCTGCAAAGTAGTTTTCCTTTGCCATATTTCATCTATAGATGAAACACAACATTCAGTAATGCATCCATAGGGAATCTTCCACCTAGGTTTTTTAAAATCAGTTCTCAAAGTGTGATTATGGTCAGAAAAGTCTCTCTAAAAATGGCATAATCTTCCTTAGATCAAGGTCCTGCTTGTCTGCTGGTTGTCTAAAAGACTTCTTGCTTTGTTTTTTAAGTAGGACACCTTTAGGAAAAGGCAACTTCCTTTTCTTAGAGCAAACAAACCCCACTGAATTCAGCTACAACTGCAGAACGGTAAAGGTGCTGATAGCTAAAGCAGAAATGCACCCTGGCATTCTGAACCCAGATAAATTCGTTGTAGCTCTGTATGAAAGGTTTCTCTTTTGTAAACTTGGTGAATTCATTATGCACAGTTGCTGAAAAATGTGGGAAGATCCTTAATGCCATTTTAGTCACTTTTCAGAGTAAAACCACACTTTCAATACATCATTTTTTCAGTCAAAATCCAAGTATTAAAAGATTTGAGCCAAGCCCACTACTGGCATAAAATTAATTTAATTGAAAGGGTTTGCAGCAGTTTATTTGAGTAGGAAGCTTGGCTGGTGATTTTTGGATAATGCCAGCAAACTTCTGTTCCTTTCAGTATTTGCACTATGCTGACTGCTCTGCCTCCGCAGTAGGTCTTAGAATTCACTTTCTCCTCTGTTGCCAACTTTTTGTGGACATGCACTTTGAAGTGTAACAGTTTTCAACAGTCATATGGCCTTCCTTGCACTCTGATTGCCTGATTACCTCTAGAGAAGTCACAGGCTTTGCATCTAACAGTACCCGTGCAAACGCATTCCACTGCCACTGCTTCCTGACCCTCTGCCACGCACGTCGCAGGAAAAGCTGTTGGAATGTTGCAGTGAAGAACATTCATATGCAGAACAAGATGCTTGACACTGTTGGTCCTTTTCATTTTTCTCCAGTTAAAAGTAACCTTATGAACAATCTGTTGGAGAAGTGTAGTGACAGGAGTGTGTTGTACCTGCTGTTTTGTTTCTTGGAGCTGGGGGGAAGGGAGGGGTAATGCACTCACCTGTGGCTCATGTATTATACCTCTGCCATCCAGAAATGAAACACTTGTGTGGAGATGGGTTCTTACTGCATAATTTAATAAAGTTTTAAAAAACAAAAAAGAATACGTGTTTTTAATTTCCTTCTATGCAATACTGTGTGGTTGTGAAAATTACAGGCAAGAATAAAGTGCCTGATACAAACAAGTACAAACCAAACCCCAAATTAGAGCAGGATTCTCCAGAGACCTAAATTTGCATAACTAATGCAAAGGAGACAGCTCAGATGTGCAGGAGTTAGTGGGACTGTTGCTGTCAACTTGTGTGCTAATGCATTTTTCTTGGAAATGTTGACAGTATGGGAGGTTGGTACAGTCTTGATGAAACCTAAAATTCAGGTTCTGCTCGCACATCCTGCATAGTAAATAAGATTGTGTTAGTTTCATTCTCTTAAAAGATGCTTCTTACAAAGACATAAGGGTACTTCCTTTATTTTCAGTGACACTGGTGTTTATTTTCTCTGCAGTGAGGCACACCTAGAGTAATGCAAGTCTAGAATCATCTCTCTAAATACATACAAACCAGCTATAGAAGTCAAACAGTTCAACTGATGGCAGTTTTTTGCCTGCTGCTTACCTGCAGTAAATGTTAGCCAAGGGACCATGCTGTAAAGTGATTTCTCAAAGCCAGATTCCACATATGTTCTGCAGTTTTGTTACCCCCCCTCACAATTCTATAGGCTCGTGGTTGAGATGCCCTTTGAAAGTCAAGTTGCTTGTTTGCCTCTCTTCCTTCTCCTCCTTTGTAAACCAGGATGTGAACATGGCTGTGCCAAATGGGTTGCTGGGATGTGTTAAACTGGAGTCATTAGGGTGTCCTAGATTATATTGGTAGGATAATGGCACGGTCAATAGCACAAATTGAAAATGCAGCAGATCTATATACAGTTAACAAATTAGTTTCGTACTTTGTAGGGACTTCATGGTCTGGTTTTGCTTTGCAACAATTGGTTTTGCCCTCAATGATTATTCTATTTAAACAGAATTTTGTCTAATTTTTCAAATGTCTGTAAAAGACTCAAGTCCCCCAAGTTGAAGCTCTGTTTTTCTAAGTGCTGTAGTCTTTAAGGTTAATTTACTTCAATTATTCATCAATATGTTCTGTGCCTGGTACATTAGCCATTCTGTTTTAGTGCACTCAAGTACTTCAAAGGTTTCTTAGCTTTTTTACCTTTTTTTTTTTTCTCAATCTTTTCCTAAAATTAGCAGACCCACTTTATGCATTAGATAATTTGACTAGGAAAAAAGTTTTCGATGGCACTTGCCATCTGTGTGTTTGTTAATGTGGTCCCAAATGATGAAATGCATTTTTTTTCTTTAATGGAGTTGTGAGTTAACATTTTAGCTAAAGAATTTCACAGAAATTACAGATATTAGCTACAACTACTGCTGTGTACATTCTGCCATTCATCAGGCTAATTTTTTATTAATAGCTTAATAAACATGTATTAAGTATGCTGAAAGGGTGGAGGCCAGACCTGTAAACTTTGTGTGCCTGTTCTAAGTGCACAGAGCAATTGTTTTGCCCCTTTTAAAGGCACTTTGAAGCCAGCTTGGGGATTTAATTTCCTGTGCATCTGCTAAGAGAGAATCTTGATGCAGGAAGGATTGATCCCATTGCAGCGTGGACTCTGCCATGCATTGAGGCAAGCAAAACACTTGGGTGTAGCTCAGGTAAGGTGCTGAGCTACTGTGATCCTCTGCCTCCTACCATGGCTGAGATTTTAACAATGGAATTTGTGAATACATGCAGGCACACATTTTTTAATTTGGCGTGGTGCCTTACAAGGCCTGGCTGCTCACGAGGGAGGGGTGGGCAGGTGGCAGGGCCCTGCCCTGTCCTGTGTCCCACAGTGCAGTGGCCCCTCTGTGGCATTTCTGGGCTTGGGGACACCCAGCAACACTCACCTGTCCCTCTGCCCCTCTGGGGTACAGAGCAACACTTGATAGGAGAGACAGGCAGCTCTGCAGGCCCTCGGGATGGAGAAAAGCTGCCAGGGCTCCTGGCTGGGGAGTTGGCCTTTGGAAGACTGCCTGAAGATGGTGAATGTGACGGGCTGGAGATGATGGCAGTGCCTGCTTTTTCCATTGGTGAGTGCTTGGGGTTTCTGTGGTGATGCAAGCAGGAGCTGGCTGCTGGTGTCTCATAGCCAGAGCAGTGTCACTGCAGGGCACTGCAAATATCTATAGGAACTGTAATGCATCATAGAATCACACAGTGGTGGGGTTGGATGAACCTTAAACACCACCGAGTCCCAACCCCCCTGCCACGGGCAGGGACATCTCTCAGCACCGAATCTCCTTGGGCAAACCTGTTCTCATCACCCTCAGTAAAGAATTTCCTCCTAATATCTAACCCCCTTTCCGTTTCTACCCTTTACTCCTTGTCCTGTCACTACAGTTCCTGATGAAGAATCCCTCTCCTCGTAGGCCCCTGTCAGACACTGTAAGGTTCCTATGAGGTCATGCCTCTGTATGGCTCCATACTCTTTTAAAAGATAATAAAATTATTGCTGGTATCATCACTTCCTTATGAAATCACCTTTCGTGTGAGCTTTGCAGTGGTAAAATTACACGTTTTGATAGTGAACTCAGCCATTTTTAAGTGTAAAATGGTACATGAAAATACTGTTAGCTTTTAGCAGCATGTGAATGAATTTGAAAGTTACTCAGTATAGAATCTGTTCTTTACATATGTTCTAGGGTGAGTGAGAAGCACCCTGTGAAAGACCAAACCATTCAGGGCAGACATATGTTTGCTTTTACATTGTCCTGCTTAGTCCTTCTCTTTTTTTGTCTCCATCAAGCTGTTGCCAGAGCAGTTTTGGTGCCCGAGATGTTTTCCTCGCTCTCATTATAGCCTTGCGTGGCATCCTGGGCACGGTGATTATGCTCATTAACACACGTGCCTGAAGCATTTAGAAAGCTGAGTCAGAAACAGTATTTTTATCCCAGTGCCTTTCTCCTGTATTTATTTCCATGCTGCCACAAGTTCTGAAGGAAATAAAACACTTTTTTTTTTTTCCCCCCACTGGGCTTTGATGTTACCAACAGAATTTGCCCAGTGCTGGGCACTGCTGAGGCCACACCTCGGGTGTAGTGTCCAGTTCAGGGCCCCTCAGTTCAGAAGGGACATTGAGGGGCTGGGGCAGGTTCAGAGCAGGGAAAGGGGCTGGGGAAGGGCTGGAGCAGGTTCAGAGCAGGGCACTGGGGCTGGGGAAGGGGCTGGAGCAGGTTCAGAGCAGGGGAAGAGGCTGGGGAAGGGCTGGAGCAGGTTCAGAGCAGGGGCAGGGGCTGCAGCACGGGTGTGACGAGCANGGCTGGAGCAGGTTCAGAGCAGGGAAAGGGGCTGGGGAAGGGCTGGAGCAGGTTCAGAGCAGGGAAAGGGGCTGGGGAAGGGCTGGAGCAGGTTCAGAGCAGGGGCAGGGGCTGCAGCACGGGTGTGACGAGCAGAGCTGAGGGAGCCGGGGGCATTGCTGGGGACACGGGGAGGCTCCGGGGTGACCTCGGGAAGCTGCGCAAAAGCGGCTGGAGCCGGCTGGGCGCCGGGCTCGGCTCCCAGGAAACAAGTGACAGGACAAGGGGACATAGTCTTAAGCTGAGCCTGGGGAGGTTTAGGTCGGACATTAGGAAGAATTTCTGCACAGAGTGATTAGATACTGGAGCGGGCGGCACAGGGAGAGTCACCGTCCCCGGAGGCGTGTTAAGGAAAGGTCCGATGTGTGTCACTCGGTGCCATGGCGCAGTTGACAAAGTGGTGCTCGGCCGCAGGCCGGACTCAGAGATCTTTTCCCGGGCCGCTGATGCTGTGCCTCTTTGGTGGCGGTGCCGCCCCTTGCCCAGAGGCGAGCGCCCTCCCCGCGGGCTCGGCGCCGCCTCAGCCGCACTGCGGCGCGGGAGGGGGGGGCGCGCACGCCCCGCGCTGTTCGAATCCCAGCAGCCAACCGGTGGCCGGCGGTGCGCCGGAGCTGGCCAATCACAGTGCTCAGGCGGTCCGCGGAGGCTATAAAAGGCGGCGAAGCGGCGTGGTGAGGGAGGGCGTGGCCGGCGGTGCGGGAGCGGCGCAAGATGGCGGAGGGGGACAGCAACAGCGTCTACCAGCTGGTGAGGGCGGGCGGCGCGGGCGAGGGCTGGCGGCCGCTCGGGCCTGCTGGGGGCGGCGGCGGAGCCAAGCCCGCCCTGCCCTGCCCTGCCCTCTCCTACCCGCGGCGGTGGCGGGCGAGGGCCGCTTGGCCCCGCGCTGTGTGACGCCGTTTGGCGCCGAGGGTCGGTGTGGGATCGCCTCGGGGCCCGGCGGGGCCGCGCGTGGGGCGGGTGCTGCGGGTGCTGCGGGTGCAGGCCCGGGGCGCGGGAGCGGCGGCTGCGCTGCCGCTCGCGGGCCGAGCCCCCAGCAGCGCTTGGCGTTACCTGATCTGTGGCGGTTACCCCGACTATGTCTGTCTGTCTGTCAGTCTGTGTCTGAGTGTTCGCGTCCATGTGTGTTTGTGCGTGTGCAGCCTCCCTGCTGCGGGACCGAGCGCCGCAGAGATACCGGAGAGCGGCAGGCGTTGGTGATCAGCTTAACTAAACGTGCCAAGATAGGCTTGAATAGTTAAATAAACAGAAGGATATAGATATACATATATAGTTATGCCTGAAGTGGTAAGCGGCTGCTGTGGGAAATGGGAAACTCGCTCTAAAAGCCTGTGAAGGGGCAGAGGCTGGAAGCGTTTGAGCGCTGCGGTGCTGTGCACCCAGGCTGGGCACAGGGAACAGCTCCAAGAGCTCAGGGCTTGGAGGGAGGCTCCAGAGTTTGTAGAAAGTCCACGAACTGTATTGTCCTTGTTATTCTAGTGGCGTCGGAGTTCTCATTAGAATAAAGTGTAGCATAGAGCTGAGAGTGAAACCTGTTCTGTTGCCTCTGCACCGCAGACGTGCATGTCTTCATGACTTCACCTTTTAGTGTTCGGGCAGCAGTCGGGTCTGTTCACGGTTTACCTGAGTTTTGTAATCTCTGCGATGCCATCTCCCACTGAGGGGAGACTGTTAAGCTCTGTTAAATGTGGAACACCTCAGGTGAACTGCTTAACAAGCTGATGGCAGCACAGGTAGGGCCTTCCTTGCAGGAGGAGGTGTAGGGAGGAATGTAGGAATCACATAGGAAGTGGGCCTTAAAGGTGGTCTTGGGCAGCTTGTGGGAAGACTTGCTGTCCAAATGTGATCAGTTGGATAAATTTACTGTGGATTCTGAGTCTTTATCTACCTTCCTCATAATAAACTGGTGTTGGTCAGCAGCTAGAAAGCTTCTGTTTAATGAGGTAGAGTTGTCTTGGAAAATACATTTATTTTTTAACAGTTCTCATATTACAGTTTTCCAGTCATTGACACTGAAAACTTGAGAGCTTTAGCTAGGTTTTAAAACCTGACTTTTTATCTGGGGGATGGGGTATGGTAAATAGGAGATTAAGGGAAAACACCTTGGCAAAATCTGGGAGGAACTATTGTTTGGCCTATACATGCTGTTAGGATCTTGACTATTTAAAGGCATCACTGCTACTATGTCATAACTTAGTACAAAACTCACAATATTATTGCTAATTTATTTACTCAGAAAGATTTGTGGCTAGGATCTTTAATTATGGCGCTGGGGGTTTTGTTAGCTACTTCAGTGTGGGAATTAATTTGATACTCTGATTGGTTAAAGGAGTTTTCTTCTCTTTTTGTGTAGGCTGCTGAAACTGCAAGCCTGGAAGAGCACTTGCAAGGATGGGGAGAAGTGATCTTGATGACGGATAAAGTTCTTCGCTGGGAGCGAGCCTGGTTTCCTCTGGCACTGATGAGTGTTGTTTCCTTTTCTTTCCTGTAAGTACCTTCTGGAGGAAGTCTGCAACATCATTGCATCTTCATGGCTGGTACCAAACCTACTAAGAAAATTAGTAGGACATCTGGAGAAGTCCAGTAGAAAGGCTTTTGCTCCAGGTTCTTTTTCTTAAAATGTGTGAACTTCGTGGGAAATTAAAACCAGAAGTAATGAAAACAGGAAGTAACGTGATTCACATCCTGCTCAGAATGGTTTCTGCAAAAGCTGTTTGCCAGCAGTAGCTGCTGGGTTTTTTACTGTGCTCAGCTGAATGTTCTTCAGTGGTGCATTCATGTTCTGCCCTCATTCTTTGTCCCCTGCTTCTTAGTCAGATCTCATGATCTCCTTTGGCTTTTCCCTCCACAGCACCAGCAGTGTCCTTACAGAAAGCTTGTTTCCATAGGGCAAATTATCCTATTCTGCCTCTTTGCTGTGGGTTTAGGATAAGTTCAGGTATTTTTGCACAACTAGGTTTTTTTAATATTCTCTGTCATGCCTTTTGAGAAAGTAGAGGGAAGATTGCAGGTAACTTCCAGTCTGCAGGGTAGAAGGATGTTGCCTGTCTGATTGGAGGTGCTGGAGGCACTTGGATGTGCCTTTATGTAACTTGGTAGTAAAGGTGACCTGACTGCCTTGCACAGACAGCTGTTTTGCCAGCTGTGCAGTTTGCCAGTTGTATCTGTTCCTGCAGTAAGGAGAGAAATTACAAAAATAAATGTTGAACCAGGTGAGGCAGGGATCATTGGTCTTTTGGCTAATACAATTTTTTTTGCTTTCAGGGGAGATGAGGAAGAGGGAGATCAAATGGAAACTGAAAAGTAACTTTTAAAAGAAGTAATTGTGTGAAGCTGAGGATATTCTGTTATAAATTCTGTGATTATAGCAGGAAAGATCTTGTGCTGAATAATACTTTGTGGAAATGCAGAACTGCTTCAGGTTCTGAACTCATCAAAATGACCTCAAACATGCAGCACAGTAGCACTCTGCAGCTGTACAGAACACATGGCCCTGCAGTAGCACTCTGCAGCTGTACAGAACTGCCCCACTGTGCACTGGGTCATTGCTTTGCTTTTTACTGTTTTGGTTTTCAGGAAGTTCTGTGAAGTGCAGTTGAATAGCAGAGGGCCCAGCTGGGTGTTATCAGACACTTCGGAGATCAGCTGGTTCTTATCCAGTTGCCTTTCTGCTGTGTTTGAGTGATGGCAGACTGAATATGGAAAATGCAGCACTGCTTTAAGTGGAGATTGATGGCCTCTTGTCCAGAATAGGTTTGGCTGGCTCTCCCAGGAGAGACAGAGCAAATGACAGCTTCTAGTAGGTCTGAGTTCTGTGACTTGAGCAACAGAATTAGAGCTTTTACTCTGCTGGTTATTTCATATGTTCATTCACTCATCCTCATCCCTCAATCAATGTTGAGTTCACTGTTGGTCAATTTCTGAGAGAATAATAATGATGAATTTTTACTTCTACTGGACTTTGTACCTTATTTGTTTGTAGCATATTCTTATCTGGAATATTAAGAGAAAAAGGCTTTTTTTGTAGTTTTGTTTGAGGTTAGGCAAGAGAGTGGGTCTGCTGTTGGAAGCTCTGGGCCAGTCTGAAGAAATGACTAAGCATGTCTAGTATTTAGCAGTTTGAGCACTCAGAAATGATTTCTCTTCTTTCTGCAGGATGATCTACTATTTGGACCCATCAGTTCTCTCAGGCGTCTCCTGTTTGGTTATGTTCCTCTGCTTGGCTGATTACCTGGTTCCTGCTCTCGCTCCTCGAATCTTTGGCTCTAATAAGTGGTGAGGAAAACTTCAATTGAAACAGTTTCTTGAGTGTAATTGTGATCAAAATGGATATCAGATTTGTGGATATCGAATAGTTACTTTGTAGAGTCATTGTAGTGAGATATCAGCAATCTCTATAATACATGAAGTGAGGACAGTAGCAACACGTTCTTCATTCTTTTTCTGGAAGATTACTACTACTACAACATACTTTTATTGTTCCTTTTATTCTGGAAAAATCATATTTTTTTAAGAAGTAGGTGCATTCTTTACTCTCCATTAAGCATGCTAGTTAGTTCTGCTAGCCTAGTTTTTAGTAATTAATGGATAATAGATACTAAGAAGTAAAATTGTGTGGAAGAGTACTGATTATGTGTTTGGAAAGAGGCAGTAGTGAATGTGATTAAAAAAGAGAGTTGTGCAGAGAGTATGAATGTGATTGAAACAGATTTGAAAAAAGGCAAGGCTTGTATAAAAGCAGTAACTTGAAGAAGAACCTAATTTGAACAAAATTTTGAGATAAAGGTGAATTTTAGTGTATCTACTTTAGGATAACTAATGGATAAATGTTCTTATGTTGCTATGCATTATTTGTGTGTATCACACTGGTGTCAGGTTAAGGTCAGTAGTCTTTGGTTTGGATGTGGTTGCTCTTTGGGAGTGAATTTAACTGTGTCAGCATACAGGAAAATGACATGGACACTTCCTTGCAGTGCTCAATCAGGTATCAAGCTAAGCAAAGCAAATGCTGGGATAAGCACTGTGTACAATTTTACTGCTGGAAAAATCCCATGGGACATTTTTTAAAATTTTGAGTTAAATCTTGAATTCTTATTTCTGGCTTTTTCCCCTCTCTTTAAAAAAGGACCACAGAACAGCAGCAAAGATTTCATGAGATTTGCAGAAATTTGGTGAAATCTCGTCGCCGGATTGTTGGCTGGTGGAAGCGCCTCTTCACTCTGAAGGAAGAAAAGCCTAAAATGGTATTGAGTTCTAGGAATTAATCTCTATTCTCTTAAGATTTTGTCTGATTTAGCTTTGTCTGAAGTATTTTAGCAAGGCATGTGCCTGAATGAGCTGGTATTCCAAACCAACAATAGGCACTTCTGTCTGTGACTTGATACTGGTCACACATTTATTCAGACCTGGAGTGATAAGATACAAAACTTAAAAACTTGCAGTTCTGTGTAGTTTAGGAGCATAGACTTGATAATAAGATAAAGCAAGACTGGATTTCTCTGAATAGGTAATTTTTTGGGAACAAGCTGTTTCCAGTGTGTACAAACTGTCCAAAAAACTGAATCTTTAGTAGTGTGTCAGCTGGTACATGAGCTCCTGAGCCACTGTCCCAAAAACAGCTTTGGGTGCAGCACTAGGGATGGCACAGTCTGGCACTGAGGGATATCTGGGCAAAGAACAGGCACCCTGTCCAGCTGATGGTCTGAGAATAAGTGAGAATATACAATTACAGATCCTGTCATCTCAATTTTAACATGCCTGTTAAACATACCTGTTAGGTATCACGTGTGGAAGAGCTGGAAAGCTTCATGCTCATTTTAAGTTGAAGTTCTCCCAAATACTGAAGGGAAGGGAGAATCCCCAACAGGTCTGTGGTAACTCTTCCCTTTTCACTTCTAGTACTTCATGACCATGCTCTTCACTCTTGCTGTGGTTGCCTGGATTGGACAGCAAGTTCACAATCTCTTTCTGACCTATCTTATTGGTAAGTGCGGGCATGCAAAACACAAGGAACTCTTTTGTTAGCTCTGAAGTGGATTGAGACTAGTAGAAGTATTTTTTGATTAAGTGTGGTGGGGTGTTTTTGTTGCAGGGTTATGTTTTTCTCTTTTCAAGCAATTAATGGGGCTTAAGGGAAGTGCAAAGAATTGCAGAGTGACAGAAGCTTGTTAAAGGAATATTAATTCTTTTTTTTCTCCTTCTCCTCTTCAGTAAGCTTCTTGTTACTGTTTCCTGGACTAAACCAACATGGGATCATCACAAAGTACATTGGAATGGCAAAAAGGGAGATCAACAAACTTCTCAAGCATAAGGAAAAGAAAAATGAATGAAGACTTAAGTGCTGTTCACTCTAGTAGAAGGTTTTCTTGGGAACAGTTTTGAGAATTAATGTATAATTAAGACAATAGAAGTTGTATTGCTCACTGACTTTTTTTTTTTAATTGGCTCCCTGATTAAGTGAAAAAGTCATTCCAGCAGCTGCTGTGGGCTTGTCTTTTGCTGTGCTGAGTAGGGTTCTGCAGCCTGGAGCTGATCCTGTCTGAGAGATCCTCTTCTTTGATGTATGGAGCTTGTTAAGTGTCTTCATCAAACTGAGACCTTGGGCATAACTACCCCAACAGCAGAGCTGTAATGCCTGATAGTGTTTCTGTGACTGTGTTAGATGTGCTGGTCATTAATTGTGGCTACAGCAAGTGTGAGAGGCAGTTCTGAAGGCTGATGCCTCTTGGAGGCTTGTTACTACTGATCCTTGTGGCAGGAGGACAATTAGCAGAGTGAGAATGGCCATGGGTGAGGGTGCACATCCAAAACGGGGCAGGAGGTTCTGTTGGCTCACTGAATCTGTTTGCTCCTGTTGTGTGTACCTGAGAATGTGTGCAGTAGGGGTCTGGAGTAGATAAATTTGTAGTTATTTAGCTGTAAACTCATTGCACTGAGACTGTAGGAAGTGAGTGAAGGTGTGTGTAACCTTATCAGCTGATTGTTCTGGAAACTGCTGTTGTCATGGAGCCTTGTAGCACGTTTGGTTTTATGAATGTTTGTCTGTATACAAAATCACTCTGGATATGCTGAGTTTGACTCTGTAAATAAGCCTGACTTGTTTGTGCTTTTCTATGATCTCTCCCTCCTTTTTTAAAACTGAACTGTTTTTCTTTAAAAAGCTAAAACCTGTGTTAATGTTTTAAAAGTTTACTGTTTTAAATGAACTCTCTTCAGTGTCTATTGTAACTGTTGAATAGGTCAATACAGACTAAAGACAAACTACTTGAAGACTTATTCCTCGTCAGTGTACAGAAGAGGGTGTCAGTGCGTTTTTCAGTGTAGCGGGAGGTCTGGGAAGGGTTGAGGAAGTGCCGTGCAGAAGGCACAGCCTGTCGGTGGGAGGGACCCTGGGTGTGTGCGGCCGAGCGATGGCACCGCGCGGTGTCCGGAGCTGTTCCCGAGAGTGGAGAGTGCACTGACACCGGCTTGGGTGCTGCCCGTCTGCTGTCACAGCACCGAGTGGGACCTCAGCACAGACACAGCCCGTCCATCAGCCGGGGCTTTGCTCCCCGCAGCCCCGTGTCGCGGTGTCCCCGTGTCCCCGCTCCGCTGTCCTGGGCCGAGGGCTCTGCCCAGCGGAGCGCAGCTTTTTGTCCCTCGCGCCCCACCGTAAGGGCGCGAAGCGTCCCCGTTCCTATGGCAGCCAGGCGGCGGCGTCGCTCCGGAAGTGCGGCGCGCGGCCTCGGCCAATGGGGAGGGCTAAGCTTGAGACGCGAAGTCTCGCGATATCTCCCCCCGCNCCGCCCCACCCGCCTGGCCCGGTTTGAGCCGCCGGCACCGGCCCTGGCGCCGTCCGGAGCCCCCAGAATGCGGGGTGGGGGCCGGCGCCTCCCGCCCGTGGCCCCGCGCTCTTCAGCGCTGCGCGGCGGGGAGCCGGAGCGGCGGCCCGGGCCGGGCCGGAGTGCGGGGAGCTGGGCCGGGCAGGGAGCGGGGCAGCCGCGGAGCCGGTGCACTGTAGGGCGTGCGGAGCGTGCGGTGAGGCCGGGGAGGAGGTAGCGGAGCGCGGGGGAGCGGGAGCGGCCCGGAGAGGAGGCGGCCCCGGCGCGGGGGATGGCGGCTCTCGCCCGGGGGCGGGAGTTGGCTCGCGTTGGTTGGTATTGCAGAGGTGCAAGTCCTCGTGTGCCACAGGGGCAGGGACACGTCTGGGATCTCTGTCAGAGAGGGGTGGCGGTGCCAAGTCATCCCTGCCGTGCTCCTCCGAGGCTCCTTTTCGCCAGCATCTGGGAGCTGCTGCCGGGTTTCCCTTCCGAAGTGCTGTGTTTGTGCATCCTGCAGGTTTTTTGCAGATCAGTGAGCCGAGCAGCATCTGTTGATTTGATACCACGTAGGATCTAGTTATTGCACAGGATTAGTACTGTGCAGTTGGGTGTTAGTTGTGTTTTAAGACCAAACTGGTTTACCTGAGGAGATGTCATACTGCTGACATGGTGCCTGGATGGTGGTTTTGAAATCGTGTGTGTGCTTTGATAAAGCCGAGTTTAACTGTCAGATTTCCTGACGTGTTGTGGTAGTGGTGACTCTTCCTGATCACAGCTGAGCGTGTGACTTGGTTCACTTATTTAGCTTGAGAGTGCTTTTTAAGGTTTAGTGGAGCTTTCTGTCAGCGTTGGATCCTTTAGAGCTAAAATGATCCCTGCCAGCAGCTGCTCAGTGTTTGTGTGCTGAGGAGCCGGTGCGGTAACTGCTGCCCTCCCTGCAGGCACCATGGTGCGGATGAACGTTCTGGCCGATGCTCTCAAAAGCATCAACAACGCAGAGAAGCGTGGCAAACGCCAGGTGCTCATCCGGCCGTGCTCCAAGGTGATCGTCCGCTTCCTGACCGTCATGATGAAGCACGGTGAGTGCCGGCCCTGCTCCCCCGCGTGCCGGCGGGTGCTGCTGAATAAATCAGGGTGCTCGGAGTCGTTAGGTGCAACATAGTTAATTACTTTTGTTATTGTAGCTAAGTGTTCTGTGTGTGTCTGTCTGCTGGTCTGCTGCAGGTTACATTGGTGAATTCGAGATAATTGATGATCACAGAGCTGGGAAGATTGTTGTCAACCTCACAGGCAGACTCAACAAGGTAGGATTTGTCTTCCTGAATTCAGTTTTCTAAAGCGGTGTTTAAATGAGACTTTTTAAAATTTATTTTATGTTTGTTTGCTCCATTTCTAAAAGTACTGCTTGTAAAGAAGGTGGAATTTGTTGAATCCATGTAAATAAGAGCAGCATGGATGTTATCAGTTAGAAGGGTGGTTAATTTGTCTGGATTCAAAGTGATATGGGTCACTAATTACATTTCTTTTAAACGCTGAGTGTGTAAGATATGCTTTTAGGGAAGCTGCTTGCAAGTGCTGTGTATTTCTCTCTCCAAAGGCTTTCTGGCTACCTGGTGCTTTCTCAGTTTCTTTGATATTTAAGCTATCTGAAAGACTTGTCTTAATAGTTGCAGAGTTGGTTTCCAGTTGATGTTTGATAGCTGCAGATGTGGAGAAGACAAACTTTTCTCCTGCTGCCAGGTGGGCTTTGCTTCCAGTGAGGGAAGGTTGAGTGTTACATTAATTGGTGCCTGTGAAGTTCCTGGGGCATATGAGGCATTCGTGTGTGTTTTGGAAATTTTTAAAAGCTTATGTCTTGAACTGCAGAGCTGTGTAGTTCTCTGGTGACTTGCTGTGCATCATTGTTGACAGTTAAGCTCTTCAAGTGAGAGTTGGCTCTTCAGTAAAGAATAAAAAAAATTACTTGGTTGGAATGTGTTGGGGTCTGTCCTCATGATGAATAAATATGCCATCTGAAAATTGCACAAGTGTATAAGGCAGATAATCCTGACACCTCCAAATTACCGTAGTAATTACAGTAGACACAGTAATTACAGCAGATACAGTGTTATGTGTCTGTAATAAAAGTGATGTAGGTCAGGTTTGATTGTAGTGTTCCTTGAACTCTTCCAGGATGATGGATCTTCCAGGCTGATGGAGATAATGTTTCTCTCAATCATTGCAATAAGGGAACAGTGTTTAGTTCTGAAAAATGTGCATAGTGCAGGAAGGTGTGCTTCTGGTTTGGTGTTGGATAGTTGTTAAGGTAATTGGAGCCACTGAGGTAACTGGTGGTGGTACTGGTGGCCTTGGTCAGTAAGACAGTTACCTTGAAAATTCCAGTAACTTCTATGTGTGTTAATTTCTTCCTGGTTAAAATCTGCATGGGGTTTTTTGTGCTAACTGTGTATGATGGTTAGAGGTAGAATATCCCTGAGCAATCCCAGGAATTTTGCTGATGTTACACCATGCTGTTGTGCTTCCCCCAGGAGTGGGCATTACGTGGGTGGTGTAGCTTCAGCAGCAGTGTAAGGCTGTTCAGGTGAGGAAGAGGAGGGAGTGAGGCTGAGGCAGTAACGGGTCTGGAGTTGCTGGCTGGGAGGGTCCTGGGCCAGAGGAAGCACTGCTCATGCTGCAGGTAACAGAGTGTGTGTGACACTTGGTAAAGTCCTTCAGGCAGGGAACTGGGATCACATGTGCAAATCCATAAAGTTCTTCAGTTTGTAATGGAATCCTCTTTTACAGTGTGGTGTAATCAGTCCCAGATTTGATGTGCAGCTGAAGGATTTGGAAAAGTGGCAGAACAACCTGCTGCCTTCCCGTCAGTTTGGGTGAGTATGAGGAAGGGTCAAATGTGTGTTGTGTGTAAAAATATTACACTCACAAACTGCCTGAGTTAGACTCACCTGCCACCTTTCCTCTGATCAGCCTGGAATTAAATTCCAGTGTAAAAATCCATCCTCCATGTAAGTGCCTTTTTAAACCAGTTTTACAGGGGCACTGCTAAGCAAGATCTGTTTCTGTTTGCCTTTGGTAAAATCCTTGTTTCACCATTTCACAGTTTAATGGAAAGTAGGACTTTTCTCATACTTGTTTTGGTTTTATGAATGGCTGTTCTTAAATGGGGAAAGAGTTATGTAAGTTACCAGGTCAGTGGAAGTAGATTGTACTCCTTGAATTCACATGTCCTGACTGTGTGCAGATTAGGCAGATATGAAGTGATGTGGGACTTGGAGCCTCTGTGGAACAAAGCTCCACAGCACAGGAAATCTTAGTATTATGCAGTGTATCTTTTCTTCACAAAGTGTATGGAATTGAGAGCTGTAATTCCCAGTGCACCAGGATGGCAGAGCTGGAAGAGTCTCCAGGGCCTCAGCCAGTCTGTCCCATAAAAGGAAGGATTAACAGTTCTCTGCTGTTTCTGTTCTTAAAGCTCCAGCAGTAACTCCTGCTTCAGCTGGCCCTGTGTATGTAGCTACTGTGTTGTCATTGGGAGTTTTAAGAGTATTTGTAGAGTGGTGGGACAGGAGGTTCTCAGACCCAGAGCTGTGTGGGTGAGCTGTGTTGGTAATGCAGATGTTGGCATTAGCAGTAACAGCTGCTGCAGATGCACATCCTGCCCTGCACCCAGCAGTGTTCAGCACCGAGGCAGAGATCCCAGCTGAGGAGTGTCTGGCACTGGGGCACCTCTGCCTGCACTGGGGAGCAGCATCTGTGGAGCACACAAGTGGGCTTGGTCTAGAAACCTGTCCAGCAGCTGGACAGGGAGTGCCCAGTGGGAATATGCAAGGAAAGAGGCACATCATTGGAGAACAGAAGTCTGTCACTGCTCTGTGTGTGCTGCAGAGCTGTGCTCGTGAGAGGAGTTGCTTTTGCGCTGTTGATAATCAGTCTCACTGCACTGGGCCCCTTCTTACAGGAACAGGCCTTGCTGTTTGTGACACAGATGAAGTTGGTGCTGTCAGCTCTGCAGCAGCCTGGAACAGGGAGATAAACTGAACATTTGCTCTCTCTTGGCAGGTATATTGTACTGACAACCTCAGCTGGCATCATGGACCATGAGGAGGCGAGACGAAAACACACAGGAGGCAAAATCCTGGGGTTCTTTTTCTAAAACTTGTAAAAAAAGAGGATACTAATAAATTGTTCAAATGGACTCTGGCGTTTCCAGTTGGTATTTTAATGGCTTCAAACACTGCCTGTGATGGTGCTTGTAACAGCTCTTCAATAGTGCTCAAAGTCCAGCTTCACTTAAGTGATATTTGGGTTCCTCACCATCCCTGGTCACAATTCTATTTCTATTAATAATATAATGTACTTCTGAAAGTTACCACTGGAGTGGCATTTTGGGGTCACTGTACAGCAGAGCCTCAGCAGGGGAGCTCTAGTGCTAAACTAATGCTAATCCCAGCTGTCCTGCTCGGGCTCACCTTGCAGGTGTTCCTTACATGTGTCTCCACATGTTACCTCTGTGTGATTCTAGAGTTTCACCTTTTGCCTCAGTAATACAAGATGCCTTGCCAGAAGGTATTTCCTGTTTATGGTTAAAAAAGTGGGATGTGGGATTCTGGAATAATGGTTAAAGTTTTGATTTCAGATCACAAACTTATTCCACATTATATGGTGAAAGGAGTAACTGAGGTTGGGAGGTGAATAATTCTTTTCCTTCAAATTTCTACTTTGAAAGTGTTTTGAAACACCAGAATTTTGGGTAGAGTAGTTGCTGTGCAGCTACTTTGTATGTTGGCACAAAGAAACAACTATTTGGGGTTTCTTTACGTTTTCAGAGTGAGGAGATAAGGTTGTCTGAACCTACAGTAGGGAACATTTAGTATTGAATGAGTTGGTGTTTGCTCTGCACACGACAGCACAGTGTCCTTGATGCAGAGAAATCAAATGTTTGAAGGCAGTACATGGAGCTGTACAGCTTGGTAGAGGATGGGAAGCAAGCTGGACTGATTGCATTGTCCTCCAGTGACAGCTGGAACTGCCCTGCCTTGTTGCACTTCGTTTGGAGTCCTACCAGGAAGGAGCCTTTGGAGATGTAGCAAGTGTTTCAGCACACTCTAAACCAACCTGTGAAATTTGTGATTCTGATAAAAACAGTTGGAAACCAAGTTTTCCTTCTTGGTGATACATCCCCATGCCCCGCCGTGTACGGTTGCTTGAGCTGAAAGTGTGCCTCGAAGGTGATACTTCATCACAAACCCTGGCATGGAAGCAACTCTTCAGGCATCAAGTGTGAACTCAGTAACTGTAACCTCTCTTGGTTCAGTCTGTTACTCTTTATGGAGAAAAGGAGAAGGTGATACTGTTAAGCAAAAGGTCTTTACTCTGGGCAGACACTGCATATCAGCTGATGTGGTGCTTCCCGGGGAGCATGAGAGCCAGCAGAGCTCTGAAAGTGCTTACAGGAGATGTGGTGGCACCAGCATCCTGACTTGAGCCTGCCTGAGATGAGCAGGGGCTGGTTTACCTGCTGGGTCGCAGTCATGATGTGGGTTGGAGACAGCATCAAAACATTCAAATGGGATCACTGGTTCTCAGTTTGGCTGGAAACAAATCTGCTTAGCTGAAGATCTGTACCCTGAATTAGAGTAGTTACAAAGTGGGGAGTCTGTTTCAACCCCTACTTTGTTGTCAAATCGAGCTATTTAGTGACAGGTGGGGCTTTTCCTATCCTTAATGGATTTCATTCTGCAGTACCAGGCACTGACACCTGAGATTTTGTACTTCTTGCTCAGAGTAACTCTGAAGATTGTATCAAGATTTCACTACTCTTTTTTATAAGATACTGATTTTTATCAAGACTAGAATAGAACACATTTCTCATACCTAGTGGAAGAAGGCCAATGAGTTTCAAGGCTTCCTTTAGATGAATTTACTGTGTAAGTTTCCTGCTACTTTGACAGTTGTGTTTTAAATCAGTTTTACACAGGACATATATGGTAGTTTTTCTGACCCAGTTTAGCTGTGTGTCCTTTACTCCCAAAGACTCCTAAGGTGACAATTTCTGATGTTCTCAGTTGGCAGATCAGTTGGGAATGAACTGTAAATTAATTCCACAAGTCAGCCCAGCAACTTTTATAGAATTATTAAATGGAAATTAGAGCTCTGATATAACAAGAACTACTTGGAGGAAAGGAAGCAGCAGCAGCACCTTTCCCAGAGGATATCTACAAAAGTAACTGCATCCAGGCTTACCACGTGTGGAAGCTGATGTGGCTGATTTGGGTTCATGAGATGATCTCTGAGCTTGCACCTCACTGGTGAGAGCTTCACTCCCCAGCTGCTGGCTGAGAGCCATGAGCTTTGGAGGGTGGGTTTGGGAGCTGACAGGAGAGATCAGGACAACGCAACAGCTTTAAATGGGTTTGCAGGAATTCTTGCTCCCAGGTACGTTTAAAATCTGAAAGTGATGTATTTTTTTTAACCTCGGTGGTGTTTAGCGGGATGAGGGCATGGATTTGCCTTGAGCAAGCAGGTTGTAGGTAAAAGCATTTTGGGCAAGAAAAGGATTGATAGAGGTGAGAAGGGAAATGGCACAAAGCTGAAAGCGCAGTGTGGATTACAGCAGGTGACCAGGGCCAGGTGTTAGTTCAGAGAAGGGGTTTGGTGCCTGTGGGGCAGAGGGAACGTCAGTGTTTCAGGAGTCCCCTGTGGGACAGAGGCAGCTGACCTTCACTGGGGGAAAGCTGGCAGGGTGGGTGTCCCCTGAGGAAGCCCCTGAGTTACCAGCTTGCCCTGGTGCTGTCCTGGGTCCCTGTGGTCTAACACTGCAGTGGAAGTGATGGTGTCACCTCTGTGCCCTGCACACCAATCGTGACCCTCGTGCCTGGTGCTGTGGAGCAGCCGCTCACAGGAGCCGGTGCTGGAGCTGCCCTGCCTGCAGCCCCTTCCTGCTGCTCACAGCAGTGTCAGCGTCACAGTCCAGTCCCAGGGGTAGAATGGGCTCAGAACCTAATTTAGAGGTGCAAACGAGTACATTGGCAGCAGTCAGGAGAGGGTTGGTGATGCCCCTGTGAGGTGCAGCCCGGTCTCAGGTGCTGTCAGATCAGGGGTTTGGGTGCCATTGCTCCTTATGCCGTGGCTTAAGAAGAGCTGAAGGATTTTCGAATTAACTGCCTGCTGTGGATCCAGAGAAACACCTATTTACTGGTGCAATAGAAGATGTCAACAGAGGGCAGCATTCACCTGCAATCGCTGGAGATTGAGGGAGACTGTGTGAAGAGAGGAGTATCCTGATTTCTGGGCCCTGGTCCACAATGAGAGTTTTTGTCTTTGATGTTTGAGCCTAGTTTAAGGTAATATTGGAGGTGAGAATAAGTGTGGATCTTCAAAATACTGCAGAAGGCTAAGAAGCCTGGTGTGTGGCAGTGGCTTGATTGGAATTGTACCTTTGCCTCCTCATCCTTTTGCCTAATGCTATTTAGCTAATTTAGATTTAAGACAGGGCTATGTCTTACTGCCAATTACTGTAAGTATCAGTCTCTCAGTAAATATCTGGGTGGATTTGACCACAGTTTAGTCTGGAGAACTATTCTAGTGAAGTCAAGGGATTTCAGAGGCTGGTGGCCTCCATTCTTGTTGTGCCTCTGATGTTTTCTCTGCTCAGGTGCTGCTCTTGTATTAATGCAGTAATGAGCTGTAATTTTCCTGATCCTCAGGGCAGCCCATCTGATCAGGCATGTGGTGGAGTTGGGAACAGTGATTCTGCTGGTACATTTGTGCTGGGGCAGGATTCAAGTTCCAGTCTAGTTTAGTTACATCTTATTGAGGCTTTTATCTGCTGGTGCTGCACTTAATCATTGTGTATGCCTTCCCGTGGCATTGTCTGCTTTTGGATAAGGTGCTCTGGCAGGGTATGTGACCCCCCTTCCCCCACAACTTTCATACTGCTTTTTTAACAGATTGGGGATCATTCTGGGTGAGGGGCATGGAAATGGAGAGCATTCCTGCTACTCTCTAATCCGTTGCTATTTCCTCTTGGACTTTTTAAATTTATGACTAGGGGTTGATTTTTTAATATTTAATTCACTTGATTTATTGTTCCCACTCTGTGAACAAACCATGCTACACATTCTCCAGAAGACTTTTTCCAGGAGCTTGCAGTCCCCTGCCTGTCATCTCTAGATGTCTCTCTTGCCTTAATATAAGAAAATACAAAAAAGACAAAAGTACTGAAACACTTGGTATGTGATCCTGGATAGAAATGTGTATGTTCAACACTCCTCCATCTTCACCTCCCCAGCTAGATTAGAGAGGGATTGGCCCCTTCATTTGTGGGGAAGGAATGTGGCACAACCATTCTTGTTGTCTTCCACTAATGCAAGTTAACTCTGCTTTCAGCTGGACCAGGCTGTAAGCAGGAAGGGGCAAGGATTATGTCTGGGAGAGGGGAAAAGTAGGTGATGGATGAGGTTAGAGAAAAGCTGCTGCTGAAGCCCACCTCTGGGCACGGTCTTAGCCTCATTAGCTCCATGGATGGAGCTCAGTTTGTGTGTGGTCCACTGTTCTGTTTGTGCCAGTTTAAAAAGCAAAGTCCAAGAACATCAATGACAACTTTAGGTTTTCAGTATCTTTACAAATCAAGCCTTTAACCATAAGAATGAAAAAAGGAGAGAAATTAAAGGTTATGTTTTCCTTTTCTCCCTACCTCTCTGCAATTCACATGGATGCTTGTCTCTCCACTTGCTGTAACATGCCCAGCTGTATTCTTGCATAACAGGATCCTCGACACTGATGCCCATGTCTGTGTGGGCTGGTAATCAGCTCTGGCCTTCCTTCAGTCCTTGGATTCCTTCCTTAGGGCAGCAACATCAGCCCCTCAGCTGAGCACTGCACTCCTCATGTTTGAAACCATTTTTACCTCACTGGGGCAGGCTGTGGGTGTCAGAGCTGACTGCTCACCTCACAGTGTTTGTGCTGGGACCTGTGCTCTGTTCAGGATGGGCTCATGGATCTGCCCCTCTTGGGCAGAAGCCAAAGCCTTGCTTGTTTGCCATGACTAGTGGTGATTTCTGACTCGGTTCTATTTCCAGTTTAACATTCCTAGCCCAGCCCAGGTAGCAGGAGTTGGGGTTTTATGTGAAGCCTTGTGCAGTGTGTGTTACATCAGGCGAAAGAGGAGATGTGTGTCATAGGACCACTGAGTTCATCTGCAGGCAGGTGTTTGCTCTGGGAGGGAAGCAGAAATCAGGAGACTATTTTTAGCTCTGAAATACTTTTCTTGAATGACATTCAGTCCTTGCCAGCCTTTGATGAGCACAGAAATAATCCCTGAAGGGAAGAGCTGGAGGTGCCTGGATCTGCGCTGGGCTGCTGGCAGCTCCCGGTGTGGCTGTGGGACAGCTCTTGGGACAGCTCCTGGGACAGCAGCCACCTGCAGCCACCACCCGAGGCAGGCATGGGCTGAGAGCAAGGTGCTGGAGTGCAGGAAGGCATCTGAGCCTGAACAAAAATGATTCTGAGCCTATTTTTCTAAAAACACCATGCCCTGTGGAGCAGGATGTGGGGCTGAGAGCCACAGGCCCATGGCACATCAGGAGTCAGCCCAGGCCCAGGCCAGGGAACCCATCTTGCAAATTGCTGAATTACAAACCCAGTGGTAGGTGGTGGCTCCAGAAACAGATACAGAGATAACACATAACACTCCCTGATAGCTGAAATAAAAAGAATTAAACTGTACAAAAGTGTGCTTTAATTGCTAACTCTCTCCTGTCTGCTTAAATCACTGAAATAAAGGTCTCCTCTTCAGTGATGAGCAGTTCCAGGCAGAACAGACGTGATGGGGGAAACATGTTTGGAATAAATACTGATGTGAATGAAGCTTATTAGCTACAGTGTGGCATATTTATTTCTCTGTAGTTAGCATAATAGCACAGCTTGAAATGAGAAGGGTTCTTTACTTGTGTCTGTGTGTGCGTGCATAAAAATAACAATGGGTTGTTTTGGGCAGAATGCAGAGGATTCTGCTGTCTCTGCAATTAGCACTGTGTTTGGGTGGTGTGGCAGTGAGTGAGGGGCCCAGGCACGGCTGTGCTTTGGGCAAACCTTCCCTTCCTCGTGGCAAACAGGACAGGAGCCAGAGCAGCACGAGGCTGGCTGGCTCTCCTCCTGTCTCAGTGCCCAACAGCCGCCTGCCCACGCTGGCTCTGCTCTGCTCTTGGGTGCTGCAGAGCTCCTACAGGGGTAAACACCCCCTGCCAGCCTCCCCAGGGCTCCTGGCAGGGGCACCACAGCCACCAGCCTTAACTGGAACTGTGGCTGGACTGGCAGGGGAAACATCCTGGTTATCTGACAGGAATTCAGTCCCAGGTGTGAGGGTGTCTGGGTGAAAGCTTTGTTGTCTGCTGAGGAGCCCGGTGGAGATAAGCTTGGCTGCTGGAATGTGCAGGTCACCTTCCCTCCTGCTGGTGGGAACCTGCCCATCCCAGCCTCGTCCTGCTGCTCTGTGGTTCCCGGTGCCTGGTGCTGGGTGGTGCTGGCTGTGCCGGGCTCTGGCAGCCCTGCCCCTTCTCCTTCCGCGGGGTTTGGCATTTCCCACCTCAAGGAGTGAGGGCCTGCAGTAATTTTAATTTAAAATTAGTAATTTTAAGGTCAGTGAGGGCATCACACTATTGCCGCCGTATCCTCCCCAAGCTCCTGGAACAAGGAGGGAGGGCAAGCTTTGCTGGGAGTCTGTGTTGGGCAGACACTGCCAGCCAGCACAGGCAGAAAGGTGCCCTTGCAAGAGCTTCCAGACAAATCTGGCACGTGAGTGGTTCAGTGGGCATCATCTTTGTGTTGTTGCTTTCAAACAGCAATTTCTCTTCTCTTCTGCATACATTTTAATGTAAGAATGTGTGGGTATGGACAGTCTTGGACCTCTGCTGTCCTGCTTCAGCTTTGAGTGAAGATGCCTGGTGGATTGCACAGCTGCTTGGGGAAGGGAAGACAGCAGGGTGGACAGACAAAGGGACTGCTAGAGCCCTCTTTCCTTAAGAAAAGTCATGAGGCATTTCAGAAGCCAAGGTATTCTCAGGTGGGCTGTGAATGCTGAGCACTGTCTCAGGAGCCATCTCACAAGCCTTTTTGTTGAGGGGAATAATTATACTGTGGTAAAAGTATTTACTTGCTAGGTATTTCCCTGCCTTATTGTACTGTATTCTTCCATTGCTGAAATGTAAGATGGAAAACCTGGGAGTAACAAACTTTCTGTTTCAAGCCTACTTGATTGAGTGCTTGGTTCAGAAATACCATAAAAGTGCCAGACCAGAGCTTGAAATATCACATTACCAGGTGTCAGGCTGCTTATAACTTCCACTCTGGGATTGTTGAGGATTTTTTTCCTGTTGGTCTTTTAATGAAAATGCCAAAGGGGGAAAAACTATTACAAAAAATAAAAAATGCTGCTTTGATTGAAAATAAAAACGCTGAGACAGCAGCAACTTTCAGTAGCGCTTGCTCTGTTGCCTTGCCCTGACACAGATTATTCCCCAGGCCTGGGGCATGCTGTGAGGGTCTGGTATGGGCATGGTCCTGCTGGTTTTGGTGTGTGGGAGGCACTGCAGAGAGTGAGCAGGCAGTGTCAGCAGAGGGGCTGGCAGGGAGGGAGAGCTGCCCTGCTGAGGATACACTGCTGGCTTGGCTGGAGACACACCAGTGTCTCTGCAGAGCAGGGCACTGTGACAGCTGAGGGAGCCTTGCTGCATCTTTTGTGGCTGCTGGTGCCCCATGACAACGTGGGGACCCTGCTCTCCTGCTCGTGCCTTCTCTAAAGCTTGTGTGCTCTCCCAGCTCTGAGAGAGGTGAGGGAGCTCGTGGCACTGCCAGGCTCTGTGCAGGGGTGTCAGAGCAGGGAGGGACTGCCACTGCTGGGCGTCCTGACAGGTGGCTGAGGAAGCAGCTTTCACCTGTGGCAGGTGGCTGAGGACGGGTGCTCTGAAGCATGAGCACCCAACAGTGGTGCTAGGAAAGAAGCGTGGGCAAGGCTCACAGAGTGCTGCTGGAGAGGTGGGGAGGGCATCTCTGTCTGAATGGAGGAGGAAGATGCTTAGTGAGAGTTGAAGATTCATGTGGCACCTCAATAAACCTGCTGGGGTGGACAAAATGATGCTCTAGAAGGATAGTCTTGGCCAGGTCCACTTTGGGTGGCATCTGTGCCTTTAGTCCTGGGCTTCAGCAGTGCTTCCCTGCTGCCTGGCATTCTTCAGTGGAGTGGAGGATCTCCATCCATGCTGGAGAACGTGCTGTCGGGGATGGAGGTGTCACAGGTTGTACACCAGCACTGGGACATGCTGGCTGCTGGGAGCCTGTGATCCCCCTGCTGTCCTGTGCCCTGGCACAGGAAGGTCCCTCCTGCCTGGGACACACAAACAGAGGTGCTGGAGGACCCCAGGAAACCACCACAGTGCCCCAGAGCAGCCTGCATTTGTGGGGGTTTTCTGGGGTCCTCTCCAAGGCTGCTCAGATTGCTGCTCTGGGCCTGCCAGGGGCTGCAGTCCCCTCCTGTTAGGAATGCTGGCACTTCCCACAGCAGGGAAGGGGAAACGCTGAGACGTGGCAAACAATTTGCAACAGTTAAAGCTACACGAAAAGCATCTTGCATGGAAAATCAGACAGAGCAGGAAAAACAGCACTTACCATCAATATAACACAGCTGAAATCTCTTCCTTGGAGATAATCATCTCTGACTCCAGCAGTAAAAATAAAGGACAGAAACTGGAAGAAGCCAGAAAACATGGTTGTGGGAGTGAATCCCGGTGAAATGAAAATTAAAAACACAATGAAAAGCATAGAATTGCCTTAAGTAAAACCAGCTGGCAGCCCAGAACAACACCCAGGCTTCTCTGGGAGGCAGGCAGGGTGTGGGGAGCAGCTGAGCTGGGGCTGCAGTGGGGCTGGGGCAGTGCCAGCGCTCAGCTGGGAGGGCACAGGGGGAAAGCAAAGGACAGGCTGAGAAAGATTGAGATCTCAGGGCTCCCTTGCAGCCTAGGAGACATTCAGGTCCTTGCCTTTAGCACCCAGTGTGAAGGATAAAGCAATTTCACAGAATCACTGGGTTGGAAGAGACCTTAAAGATCATTGAGTCCAACCCAGCCCCAGCACCTCAACTAAACCCTGGCACCCAGTGCCACATCCAGTCTGTTTTTAAACACATCCAGGGATGGCGACTCCACCACCTCCCCGGGCAGACAATTCCAGAACTTTATCACTCTTTCCATGAAAAACTTTTTCCTAATATCCAACCTATATTTCCCTTGGCACAGCTTGAGACTGTGTCCTCTGGTTCTGTCAGTGCTGCCTGGAGAAAGAGCCCAACCCCACCTGACCACAGCCACCTTTCAGGGAGCTGTAGAGAGTGCTGAGGTCACCCCTGAGTCTCCTTTTCTCCAGGTAAACACAGCCCTCAGTGGTTCCTCACAGGGTTTGTGTTCCCAGTCCCTCTCCAGCCTGCTTCCCTTGTTTCTGGCCTGTCTGAAGGACCAGGGCTGATCCTGGCTCCTGCCCCGAGCTGCTGCCCGTGCTGGACAGCCTGTGCTGAGCTGCTGCTCCCCAGCAAATCTCCCCATCTTCAAGGGCTGTGCAAGCCAGCCCCCATCCCGAGCTCCAGCAATGGAAGGGAAGGTTTCTGCTGGCCCAGGTCCAGCCCCACCAGGCCCTGCTGGCCCAGAAGCAGCACTGCCAGCTGGGCTGATTTAAGAGCAGCCCATGGCCCTTGTTATTGTCCCTGCTATGTGGGAGCACGGGCTTATGCAAATCAGAGCCACAAAACGGAGCTCTTTATGCTGTTTCCTCCTTCTTTTTTAAGTGCTACAGGAGATGCACAGCCTTTTGTCAAAGGATGTCAGTGTCTGGTGTGAATATGTATGTCTTTTGACTATTTCAGGCTGACCTTGATGTGTTTGTTATGCTAAGTGTCATAAAAATCAAACTGCTAAATTAACTAGCTGCTATTTCCACAACACCGAGGAAGCACCTGGGGCCCTTTTGCTCCCTGTAGACAATGGCTGAGGGAGGCTTATGCAACTCCTGCTCTGCTGGTGGCTGCTCTCTTCCAGAGCTGGCATGGTATTTTTAGATGCAAAGGAAAAGTGTCTCCTAACTATATGCTAATCACATTTTCAAAGCTTCAGCTGATATTAAAATGATTCAGCCGTGTCCTGAATTCACATACTTTTGTTTGTTGCCTTTTGTATGCTCTGTGTAGCTTTTCATATGACTCTGCCTATTTTCAACCAAAATCATGGCTTGGGAGCTGCTGTATGACAAAGGATGTTTTTATCCTTTTTTGAAGATCTTTTGAGTTATCCTTAGCCCCAGCTATCTGAAATACAGACTCATGCATATATATTCTCTCTGCAGGCAAAGAACAGAGGCAGGAGTAGACTTTACAGCTGTGATTCTCAGATTTTATTAAAGGGCTGCCTGACCTTCAGGGGAAAGGAAAGTATTTGAGAGCCATCATATCTGATGCCGCCACCCTGATGTTCATTTATGGCCAAATAACTTTTTGATGGGATTTTTTTATTAGTTTTTCTTGCCCTTTTGTGTGCTCTCTTGCCTGATGGGAATGTGCTCAATAAATGTCTTAGTGTGTGTCTCCCATGGCACCCTCGGGCTGAACTTGGGCCTGCAGCCCTGGTGTGCCAAGCTGAGGAAAAAAGTCACTTTTCTGCAGACAGGCTGGTGAAATTAGTCCTTTTTTAGCAAAAAGGGGCCACATACTCAGCCCAGGACATTGTCAGGTGCTCAGGAATTGTCCTCAAATTCAGTCCAGCACACAATGAAGTCACCAAGTACTGATACAACAGGGAACACAACAAGAGAGTGCTGCAGCTTTCCTGGTGAGGCCTGCAGCTCCGAGCAGGGCCCTTGCTGGAGGGGTCACTGGGAATGCAGGGGAAGCGATGGGAAGACTCAGCTGGGCCTTACTGGTGTTCCTGAACCCAGCTGGGCTTCACTGGTGTTCCTGACCCCAGCTGGGCTTTCCTGGTGTTCCTGACCCCAGCTGGGCTTTCCTGGTGTTCCTGACCCAGCTGGGCCTTACTGGTGTTCCTGACCCAGCTGGGCTTTCCTGGTGTTCCTGACCCCAGCTGGGCTTTGCTGGTGCTTCCAGGTGGGGCAGAGGAGGGCCACGAGCAGCTCTTCACAGAGGTAGGTGGTGCTCTGGGGATCCCCACATGGGGTGGTGCTTCCAAAACCTTGAAAATGGCTTTTCTGTGACCGAGAAGCACCTGGGTTTGCTGTTCCCTCCTGGGCCACCTCTGCCCGTGGCTGAGGGGACACTGGGCCCCTCTCCCAGGGATTTTGGGATCTTTGCCCTTTCCAGGCTGCTCTCCTGGTACTGGGTCTGGCCTGTGGGCTCAGGTGGGCCAGGCATGTGTGCAGGCCCTCATGGCAGATGAGGTGGGAGTGCTGATGGCCCAGCACAGCTCCTGGCCCACCCAGGGTTTAAGGGGCTGCAGGCAGGACTCCCCAGCCCTGCCCAGCTGGAGCTCCCCATTCCCTGTCCCAGCTCCCCATTCCCTCTGTCCCAGCTCCCCCATTCCCTCTGTCCCAGCTCCCCATTCCCTGTCCCAGCTCCCCATTCCCTCTGTCCCAGCTCCCCATTCCCTCTATCCCAGCTCCCCATTTCCTTCTGTCCCAGCTCTCCATTTCCCTGTCCCAGCTCCCCATTCCCTCTGTCCCAGTTCCCCATTCCCTCTGTCCCAGCTCCTGCTGTCCCTGTAGCTGAGTGCTGCTGGACGATCTGTGCTGTGCCCCCTCTCTTCCCTGCACTGCTCTTTTCCCCCTCCTCCTCTTTTAATCTCTGTCTTGCTTGGATTCAACTTTTTTATCCTGGTCTTCAAGAACCAACACAAAATGCTTCCAACAGCTCAGGAAGCTGGTCAGATTTGCATTTAGCATATTTAAATATTTAATGTTGGGGTTACTTTGGGTCGAATTTAAGCAAAGGGAGAAAAATTTGGGAGCAGACTGAAGAATGAGTGTGTATGTGCACGTAGGGAGGAATAAAGGCAATGTATGCAGATAAACAGGGAAAATAAAACATGGGAAAGGAGACAGAGAGAGCCTGGTCCTTCTTTGTTGTCGTACCAAGCACGCTGTGACTAATGGTGATAATTTCCCATACCCCCCCAGTACCCTAATAGAAGAAAAAACCTAATTGTCATCTGCCACCCACTGTTTGTAAAGCAGCTTCTCTTAAATAGTTCTTATGTATTGAGTCAGCTGTCAAAAGGAGCAGCTTTTTTCCATGGTCTGCAGGATGCATTTCAGTATGAACACAGCTCAATGCAAAGGTCACCCCATCAAAAATGTTTCCCTCAGTTGTGAGCATAATGGCAAACCCCAGCATTTTGCAGTCTGTTCTCACAATTTTACTTGATAATTTTAAAATGTTAGACAGCTGGAGATTAAATTCCCTTTGATGGGCAGAATTTGAGGGAGAATGTTTTGTAGTATACTTTGGGTTTCCCCCTCCTCTCTGCCATGCTGTGGTATGGGCTCTTTAGTAGCTACTTATGACAGGTAGTATGAGCCATAAAAAGAGCAGGAGACAGAGGAAAATTGCCTATTGTTCTTCAGATTGGCTATTGTTCCTTAGGATATCAGTATGTGTTCCTGCGTGTGCCAGTGTTTTAGTGGTAGCTTGGATTCTGGATGCTTAAATTACTCTCCCTGTCAGTGTTTCCATTTACTTGACACGTTCCGAAATGGAAAGACTTTGGGAGGTAGCCTGCAGTGTGAGGGAGACCACAGGAGCAAATGTCACTGCAGACAGTGGCAGGGGTCACACAGCAGCAAGAAGGAGGTTTTCTGCTTACACTTCCCCAGGAGCTGGGGTTAGGCAGATGAAAGTTATAATTATAGGGGTGCCTGCTCTCTGTGTGTTCTCTCCCACATAACCTGGCAGGGAAAAATAAGACGTGGTCAGACCGGCTTCTGCTGAGCATCTGGGAGTGGGTGTTACATCTTCAGGGATGTAACTTGCATGTTTCTTCCACATTTTTACAAAAACTTTGCTGTGTTATTGAGTTGTGGAGGAGAAGGTTGGAAAAGGCTTTATTTGCCCCAGAGGAAATGTTTTGTGCTGTTGTGCTGCCTGGATTAAGCTGTGGTGACTCTTGCCCAAAGGACTGTGTGTGGACCATGAGAACAATGCTCTACATCAGCTCCTACCAAATATGTGTGGAGTGATCTTGTTGGAACAGCTTCTGAGACAGCAGGGACAGCTGAGATAATGCCAACAACACCTTGTCTGCAGGAAATGCTGCCCAAGACACCCTGAACAAGTTATTTAGTGGTACAGGTGTTGCATTTTCTCAGCCATGCATTAGGACTGAAAACGTCATGTCTCTCCAGGCCTTATTCTTCTTGTAAATGTTAGATTCCCCTTTTTAAAGGGCAACTGTACCACATGTAAAAAATCTTAGTTACAAGTGTGCTTTGAATGCAGCAGAACCTGCTTTGTTCTGTTGTACTGGTAAAAATGTCTTGACAGGGACAGGCATCGAAGCCCTGGCCTGAAGAAACTGGCCTGGAATTAGGCAAAGGATGTTTTGCAAGGGTGTTCCAGTTGGGAAAAACTACACAGTCTGATCTCTTCTTGCTTCTATGTCACTGTGCAGTCCAGAGAGCTCCTTTGTTTTAAGCTGAGTTGTTCATGGCTGAGTGACAGGGTGAAGGAGTCTCGGGGCCCCTGTGCAGGCGACAGTGCCACGAGGTGGCAGTGGCCACCAAATAATGTCTGGCCAGAAGCAGGCTGTCGAGGGAGTGCATTTGTTGAGCTATTTGCTCTATGATTTGAGAGTGGGAGCACAATCCAGCCCCTAAATACCACTGCTCTACCTTATAGTTGTCCTTTGACTTTCAAGTAGACCCAAATTCCAATTTCGCCATTCCCACGTTTTTTGAGCACCTCATCGAAGTCAGGGTGAGAGGAGGCCAAATTCTTGATGACTCGTGCCTTGTTCTTCTGTGTACACCCTTCAGAGCCTTTCTGCTCCTGGAGGGCTCACTCCTCTTCAGGCTGCACATTCCCTGCAGGATTTATTTTTGGTGTTTAATGTAATTGTGCTGCTATCCTTTTTCCCAAGTTGTTCCATTTCTGGTTGACACTTTGCCCTCCTGTGCCTGGGCTGCCTGGGATGGACAGTGGGAGTTGCAGAGCAGATAAAAGGTACATTGCTTGAATGAGGTGGCTCCACTGCCTTCTCACAGGTCTCTGTGTCTGAAGGGGCAGAATTTTCCTGCAGTTTGCTGAGACAGAATTTTAGAGTAATAGAATCTTTTAGGCTGGACAGAATCTTTAAGATAATTGAGTCTAACCATTAACCCAGCACTGCCAAGACCACCACTAAACCATGTGTTCCACACATCTTTCAAACAACTGCAGGGATGGTGACTCCACCATTTTCGTGGGCATCCTGTTCCAATGCTTGACAACTCTTTCAGTGAAGAGATTTTTCCTAATGTCAAACCTAAAACTCCCTTGGTGCAACTCGATAGATAGAGACATCTCTACCATGCAGTTGATATTTTTTGCCATCTTTGGTGTAACTAGTGTAAAGCAAGAGCCAGTCTCTCTAAGGAGAATGGCTGAGAGAGACAGGATTTTGCATTCTGCAGTCAAGTTACTGAATAATCTGAAGGCAGGCCAGGAGGGTGGAAAGAATGCAGGAATCACCTCTATTCTGCTTTTTTTCTGCTGATAAATCAAGCACAACAGCAAAAGTTAATAAAACACTGTGACATTTTAGATAGGATATTGCACATGGGTTAAATGAGTTGCCTAGCTGTGATGGGAGGCCTCACTTTCCATCAAGGAGCTCTGTTGCTGTGACATCAGAGGGGTTGGTAGGCTCTGTGTGCCATGGATTTCTGTAGGCACACACTCCATTTCATGTTCCTTTCTGTAAAATGGATTTTGCTTCACCCAGCAGGGGTGATGTGAGGATATGTTTGTTGATGTTTTTGGGGTCCTCATCTATTTTTAGGAGAGCGCCATGAAGGGCTTGAATGGCAAATTCTTCCTGTCAGAGCATAGCCGTAATTAAACAGGTCTGTTTATCCATGAGGCAGGCTTATTATTGCTTTTTCTAACCTTGATCTAACAAATTGTGCAATGTGATCTGCCACACATCTGCTGCTCTGTGCCTGCTGGGGAGGGTGGACACCTGGTGTCAGTGAAGGAGGAGCAGTGGAGTGGAAACAGTGGCCTCCCTGGGAATTTCCTCTGAAGGCAAAAGCCCTGCATGGCTATTTGTGAAACGCTGCAGCATGGGTAGGCTTGTTGTCAAGCAAGAGACACTGTAAAAGCAAATAACTGCAAATTGGCCAAGTGTTGGATGAGGAGCTGTGAGTTGTGACAGGTGAGCTCATCTGGCAGCAGCCCTGGCTGTGTCACACGCTGGTGGCTGCCTGGCAGGGACACATTTGTGCAGGTTACCTGGTGCACGTGGTGCTGCTCCTCAGTGCCAGACATGGGCTGCTTCTGTCACACTGTCTTGTGGGCTAGACAGGAAAATGACATCATGTGCAAGGACCATGACTGGTTCTGCTCTCCTGAAGCTGAAAGGAGAAAGGGGAATGTCCCCTTGTGGACAGAGTTGGGTAGGAAGGGGAAGCAACTGGTTGGAAGAAGGGTGGATGCCAGAGCACTGCGTCTGCCAGTGTGGACACTGGAGCCTTTGCAATATATAAATCAGGGAAAATGTGTGTGCTTTTCTCATTGTGTCAGTCAGAAAGCCCTGACCCAGCTGGAGGAAAATAACAATTTAAACAGAGATGTCATCAAGCAAGAGGTTCCAGCTCGTTAGAAAACATCTTACAGTATGCTTGAAAGGCGCCCACAATGCATAAAAAGAAACAGCTCACTCCTGCTCTGGAAAATCTAAAGCAGAACAGGCAGATATGACCTCATCTCTTAATGAAGGAAAACTACTGCTTCTTAACTTGATGTTCTTGCTGCCCTAAAGCAGTTACTGGGAAGTCAAGGATTAGGAGCAAGTGTAAATGTGGCTCAGTTGCTTATCTTGTTCGAGCAGTCTCTTGGATGTAAGTATGTGTAATGAATAGAAAAACAATTGAACAAGCAATATTGTCCCCCTTTTTTGCTGGCTTTTCCAGGTGTCTAAAGAGCTTGGGAGGGAAGAATTTGAAGTGAGCTGTGTTGCCCGACCCTTGCATTGAAGGCAACTATGGTCTTGCTATTCAGAGTACAAACTTCTGCTCGGGTGCCCTAGCAGTCCACTTGGGAAGCACATCCCAGTGACAGACACTGCCACAGTGTTTAGGAAAATGAGCCAGTTCCATGATGCAGGCACAGTGCACATTCTGGGGATGATCTAAGTGGTCTAGCAACAGATGGCACAGGTGGCTGTATCTGTCTGTGCTCCCCTTGTGCCAGTGCAGAGTACCAGGCTTTTGCTTTGACTGCAGAGCTGGGGCAGACTTGCAGGTGTGCTCAGCTCACAGGCTGTGTGCTGTTGGCAGGGGACATTACCTCTCTGTGGTGGGCTGTCATTTTGGGGGGCTTTTGGCTGGAATATGACCTTTGGGAGATGACCCTTTTACGAGGAAAGACAGCAAAGCCCAGCATCTCTGGGACCACAGCCATTTCCAGAGAGTGCACCTAGTGAGAGAGTCCTAAGGAAAGGAGAGAGTGGTGGCATGGCTGAATGGACCTGCGATCTGCCATGTGCTTCACTCATTAGAGCTTGAACATAACCTTTTATTCAGCATAATCCACAGTTCTAAAAAACCCAACCAGGATCTGTCTCTGAGTATAAAAGCTCAAGAGCTCCAAGCCTGGAGGTCCCCAGGCTCTCCCTGTCTGTGCCAGGGCAGTAAGAGCTAAGCCCTGGCTAGGGAAGATGCTCCTTGGCTTCAGACTGCTGTTTCACAGCAGGACACAGGTATGCTAAAGGATGGGACCCCTGCACAATGTCTGTTTGGCACACTTGGGTGTGCAGGGATAGGTGGAGCAGACCAAAGGGTGTCACCCAGCAGGGACACACTTCCCAGTCTGCCACTTCCCCAGGGAAGCTATGGTTTAATTACTCTCAGTGCTGGGAAACAAGCTTTTTTTTCGAAGCTGGATTTCTATGATTTCAGTTTCTGCCCATCAGGCCCTATTTGCTGAGGCCCACTCTTGGCTCTTCCCTGTGCAAGTACTGGTGAGTATCAGTTGAGTTGTGCCTTTGTTTTATTCAGACACATGAAATTCCTTACGTCTGTCTCTGCAGGAATGGTTCTCCAGGTTCTTCTTTCATGCTGCCTGGCTCTTCAGTCATGCAAAAATGACAGCAGCATTGCAGAGACCATTACTTTCTTCTCTGAATCCCCTTTTTCTGTCTTGTAAAGAAAACATTGTCTTTTTAGATCCCAAATCTACAGCCTTGTGTTGTACTCTGCAGAGGTAATCCAATGTCATGTGTGCTGACCTCTGCAGACAGCACAGCAGGGCTGGTTGGGGTTGTGTGGGTCTCATGGGTATTGGCACAGCCTGCCAGGTTGCTGTTTTCTACAGACCTGTCGTCTGGCACTCGTGGAAATGGGCAAGCTCTCCCTATGGCCTCCATTTCACAACAATTTGCTTTGCAACTGAATTGGTGTTTGTCAACATTAGAAAACTCCCAGCTAGAAAATGTCTTCAGGCTTGGCGAGGTTTCAGCAAAGGGGGGAACAGGAACTGCTCTCTCTCCTTTGGCTGGGCTTTTGCTGGCTGCCAGGGGAAAGGTGAGGATGGGAATGTGGAGGGGAAGCTGTGTCTAATACCCACCATGGAGGCAGGAGGGCCCTGCTGGGGTGGCTTCGTTTGGGTGTGTGAGGTTTTATAGGCACTTCCAGAGAAGAGCTACAGAACGTGGTTCAAAGCAAATGTCTCCTGTTGGCAGGCTGTGCTGTGGTTAGGGGAGCCACCTGTGGTTTTGATGAATAATTTTCCTTTGCAATAAACTCTCTTTTATTTGGGAACTTACAGCAAGAATTGGTGAGCCTCTTGAAAACTCTCGGGAGATGGGTAGCATGCCCAGGAGCTGATGTTTAAGTAAAAGTTGAATTAATGTATCTGCCTCCTTTTACAGTGTAATCCACTGAGTGAAATCTAGGGGGACTGGAGAAGGCCAGGTGTCACCTGCAAGACCCAGTTTGCAGATCAGAATAGTAAATGTCTGAAATAATCAAACAGAGCTGGCATGAAATGTAGGTCTTGTTCTTCCCACCTATTCTACATCTCTACTGTCTGCAGTGTCTGAGTCTCCCTAAACCTGCTGGGATTTCAATGCAGTTCTTGGTCATATGCATGGCTTTTAATTTCTCAGATTCAGGAGGGACCTGTGAGATTTAGGAGGGAATATGAGATCCATCAGCAGGAAATAAGGTACAGAAATCCAAACCAGAAGGCAGGGTATCTTTTTTTTAACATAGCTTATATTTTCCTGTTTAAATGCAAATATTTGTCCTTGACACCCTGCTTGTGGACAAATAAAGTGATTGCTCTTTGTGGCTGTGCTGATTTTCTCATTTGAGTTTGCTGATATAATGGCACTCAGATTGAAAAAAAAAAAAATGGCAGATGAGATGGGATGTTAAATGTTGTGGAGAGCATGGAAACCCTGTGTCAGCCCGGAACTTGTAAAAGTAAAACCATCTCTTGGCAGAGACAGCTTAATTGGCTTGTAAAGTCTGGCACCATCAAAACCACGATTTGGGTTTTATCAAAGCATGGCAGTGGAGCCTTGAGAAATGACAGATGTATTATCTGTCTCCAGATCATTCTGAGAGCAACATCAGGAACAGGCTGGAAACAGTTCAGGAAATAATTTTATATTGAGGGTTTGCTGGGGGCAGGAATGTATAGGGAAAATCGAAATGAAAGAATTAATAACAGTATCAATGACCTTCCTACCACAGCTATCAGATGTGACATGAAAATTACTTGAAAGTTGTCATTTACTATGTATTTTATTCCCATCAGGAAGATTTGAAGGATGAGAGGAGAATCCAAACAAGGCAATTAGAAGATTGGAGCATGTTGAGAAAGGAAGAAATGACTAGTGTGGAAAACCTTTGAATGCAAATGTCCCTGCCAGACCTAGAGGCTGGGCCAGATTCTGATACAGTGGAGCAAGTATTGGAGAGTGCAGATTTATGGAGTGGCAGCAGGGACTGCAGTGTCACCTGGTGTACACAAGGGTGGTCTGTGCAAGATGCTGATTGTTGCAGCAGAAGATGCAGCTCTTCCTAGAGGTGGATCCTAGAGGCTGAAGATCCTAGCTAGAGTTTCTTACTCACCACCAAAATGATTTAAAATCACTGCAGTTATTGCCAAGATTTCCAATACTTTTTCTGGGCTGTGGACCAATCCTGCTCAGTGCTGTCCAGTTTGTGTGAGTGTAGGGGATGGTAAAATATCCTATTTTTTTTTATCACTGTATGTTGACTCACTGTATGAGCCATTTGTACTCGTTCTTTTGCTCCAAGATGACTTGACTCCCAGCCAGGAGTTCAGTGTACTTGTCTCGAGCTTTGGGACTCTGGACTCAAACTAGAATTGTCCATAGCTACTGGAAAAGAGAGCCCAGCACGTAGGTTAAACCACTTATAAATGATGGCATAGCAGAGGCAGCCAAGCTCTATTTCTGCAAGTGACATAGTCACCTAAGAAATGAAACCGCACTGGCAACGCTCCCCTTCCCGTGGTGCAAATGCTTTTCAGACATTACCTAAGCCTTGGGGCTGTGATGGGACAGACTACTGGGATCCCAATTGCCAGTTCCAGGTCATTAATGTGCAGAGGAGAAGGGATTCAATTTTCAGACTTTCTCAGAGACAGCAAGTTTATACTGGAGTTTATCTTCAAACTTAACCTGTAAATCATCCCGAATTGGTGTTGTTTTTTGACCTCTATTTAGGTATATTTTTTGCCACATAGCTGGCCAAACTTGTGGTGTTTCCAAGGGAAAGTGGAAGAAGTGAAGCAGTCTCCATTTTCTGAATTAGCAATTGTATGTCTGAGAGGAGCTAGTGAAGAAGAGAAACCACTTTCAGGATTGATGGTGAATGCTAAGGCACAGGCTCAGTTGCACAAGGCTGAGAATACAACAGTCTTTATATACAGAAGAGAAAAATTATAGCTTGCTTGTCACTTTAGGAAGCTGGTCATTATTTTTTGTTCTCAGAGCAGTCTGTCTACAATTAATTGGTTATTCCTTCATAATGGAGACAGATAAGAGGTTTATGCTATCAGGTGGGGCATGGTCACTGAGCTGAAAAGCAGGTCCTGTCTGTGCTGCAGGAGATGGGCTCAGGGCTGCCCAGCAGCTGGAAGTCACTGGGGAGCAGTCTGACAGCTGGAGGGAGGTTGGACATCTGTCTGCAGCTCAGTTCTCTGCTGCACTGGTGACAGGACCTTGAGCTGTGCTGGCGACAGCACCCTGGGCTGTGCTGGGCACTGCAGGCACACACAGTGTGTGGTGATTGGGAGTGGGGCTGGGCTCAGCCTCATCCCCAATGGGCACAGCTGTGAGCAGCAGGTGAGCAGCACTGACAGCAATGAGCCAGGGAGTGCCCAGGTGTGCTGAGCAACCACCAAAGGGAACAGAGGGCACACAGGTGCAATGCATGAACCATCAGGGGTATAAAAGGTTGGGCTAAAGAACAAGAGGAGTAGATGTTTGCAGCCTTATGAGGTGGAATGATGTTGTGCTGTATGGACAGACACCTGAAGCCCTCTGATGAGGTAAGGTGTTACTCTGTTTGGGGGAATGCCTAAGGCATTTTGATATTGTTTGGTGATGCTCTGTGTATTGTGGCTGTCTTGACTGTGACATATGCTGTAGCAGGTGACAGCAGCCTGGGCTGTCCAGCCCCAGCCCTGGCCCAAGTGTAGGAGCCTTGGATGTGCTGGTGCCCAGAGCTCTGGTAGGCACGGCCATCCCTGAGGGATATTTGTGCTGCTGAGGAGCTGGAGTTGCTCTCAGGGTGAATGTGGTGTTCTAAAGCAGAACAAGGCTTTCTCCATGTCTATTCCTGTCCCTGTAAGCCTGGCAAAGAAGGAAAAATGCCTTTGCATGGGAAAGTACTCTGTGTATTCGCTGGTCACAGTGTTTGGTGAGCTCATTTGCCAAAGCAATCCATGCATGCCCAGAGTAAGAAAAGACTGCTGTAGCACTGAGTCTGTGATTCTAGGTCCTTTCTCCCTTTGAACATTTGCTTTTCTTTTGCAGTCTGTAGTTGCTTGGGACTTATTCAAAGGTAGCTTCAAAAGATCAAAGGCAGATGCAGTCTTTATAGCATTCATGCCTCTGCCATTCAGTTCATGCAGATATTAATGAGGTGTGTTTTATATGGCCTGACATTCATGTCTTTCTGTTCACCCTGATGAGATTATTCTGCTGTCCCTCTTCTTTTAATAAGCAACAGAGTCTTCAAGATCAAATTCTAAAAGGATATTTTTCTACCTAAAGTTTTTCAAGAGCAAAACTAGGAATGATAATTTTAAAAGGCATAAACCACCGAGCTCTTCTGTTTCATGCCTTCAAAGCAGTGCATTCTCCTCTGCCTTGCCTACTCTGAATTGTCAGAGGTTTCAGGCTAACACATACATTTCTTGGCCTTTTATCTCTCTAATTGTTTTCACAAGTTCATTAATGACTTTGCAAAAGCTGTAGCGAAACTAAATGACATGCTCATAAACCTTTAAAGGAGAATATACCCATCTGGTGATGGGAAAAGTGTCATTAGTCTTTTCAAATTGCTCCCAGCAGGTTCAGACTTGTTAGGTGCAGATTCAGATTCAAACTTGTTAGGTGCATAAATATGCTTCTCTAATTGAATTGGCTGTGCTGATTGTGTGACAATTGAAGTTTGCTCTGCTTTTAAGTAGCCACCAAAACCACCTTTCTAAGGCAGATGTTTTGAGAGCCAGAAGTGTTCTGAAATCTGAGGGTTTTTTAAAAAATCTGTGCAAGTTTTTGGGTTACTGATGTCACCTATGCTTTTCTTCCAAGAAAATCCTGTGCTAGCTTTTTGGAAGAATGCCGGGTTTCTCACTGAGCTGGGAATATTGAGGTGATGATGATAAAACTTTTGCAAGATATTTTCAGCGCTAAAGATGGTGTGGGATTTCTGCTGGGATATGGACTAAATGGTATGTTATTAATGACCCAGTGATTGGTGGTCTCTGCAGGGCATGTGTTCTGACAGATGTGGCAGGGCAGGGAAGAGTTGGCTCTGAATGAAGGTGGCTGCAGCCCCTGCGGGGAAATGTGCAGGGTGTCCCAGGGGACACAGCCCAAACCTCAGCCAGCAGGGCCCTGGCATGCCTGACCCCACCAAGGAGATCAAGGAAATTAAAGGCCTTTCTCAGAGGTGTTCTTCAGTAGGGCTTTGGGCATCATCGCTGATGGGAGGCAGAGCCTGACGTAGCAGTTCCAGCACAAAAGGGAAGGGGGAAAGGCTGGCCTCAGCCGAGGAGAAGGAATGAAGCAGTCTGGGTGCAGATGAGCTGAGGGGAACTGGGGCCAGAAGGTTCAGTGCTTCTGCAAAGCGCTGGGGACACCCTGAACTGCTGGAACAGCACATCTCCAACCTCCTTCAACTCAAATCTGTTCTTTCTGTGCTGAGATAAAGAATGAAAATGATTTTCAAGTCTTGAGAGTGCTTTCGTTTGAGCTCATTTAGATGAGGATATTTCTACCACACAAGCCTTAATTAAGTATTTGATTTCACTTTTGTATGTGGAGTTAATTTATGTGACATGATTAAAATACATGTTATTTATACAATAAGAACTTAGAGCTGGAGTAGATGATTAAAACAACTGAACAGCCTCTTCTGAAATTCTATCATTGCTTTATCCTTTGACAGGATATTATAGTTGAGCACTTTTGAAAGTTAAGTTAAATATAAGGATGCATTTTAGATAAGTACATGACCATGCAAGCTGTATTTTATACCTTATACTAGAGGGCTCAAATTTTGATTGGTGTAAGCAGAGGATACTGATACAAGTTTTGGGCCTTATTGGTCACAGTTGCCTGAATGAAGCTGAACTGTCTGGTAGTGTTACTTCAAAGGGATGAAGCCCCTCTGGCTGTGCTCCTTCTATGTTGTGTTGTCACTTCTCTATGTGAAGCTACTCAGCACCACCCTGGCATTCTCACATTAGAAGGTGAGGAGACCTTGGTGACACAGAGAAAAACAAACCTCTTTCCTCAAGGAAGCAAAATACACACAACCAAATGTCCATCAAAATCGGAAACCAAAATGCATTGAGTCAGGTTTGTGTCACTACTAGTGACAGAGTGCCCTGCGTGTAGCCAAGAAATCAGTTTTCAGTAACAGGGAGCACAACTGTTACTGTACCTGTGTCACACAGGCCTCTCTGAAAGGGGATCCAGCTGTAGCTCTATTTCTAAGGCCTCACTTTGTGTGAGACTTTGCTGGGGTTGTAAAGGCTGTTTTTGGTGGCTGTAACCAACAGCTGCTGTCACCTGCACTCTTGCACAGCGCTCTGGATCATGGTGGAGTGCAGCAGTCAGCCTGGGCTAGCCCAGGAGCACAGACACATCTACTCATGTTTAACCTCGCTCTACTGCAAAAAACAAAGCCTTTCCTGGGGTTAATTGCTTGGCTGAAATGTTTTGGGCTGGAGGCTGCCTGAGCAGGACTGTCCTGGCCATGGTGAGCTGAGCAGGTGGGGCTACACGTGACCTGCAACCTGACTGTGCCTCAGTGTCTTCTGCAGGGTGATGGGCAGGGGGCTGGGCTGGGCTGGCTGCTCTCTGAGCACAGCTGGGGTTCTCCTGCTCTTCCAGGTCCCCTGTGCTGCTCCCCACAGCCCTGTGAGGGTCAGAGAGCTGTGGCCATGCTCACCCCTGGGGCACCCCAGCTCGGTTTTATCATCTGGATGATTCTGACTGTTGTAATTCTCTGGAATTAGAGTAGGAACTCAGTGTTTTCCCAAAAGGGAGGTCACAGGGAAGTACTGGTTCCTGCAAGTCTCCAAACCAGATTTCGCTGGTGACGGTCTGAAACTGCAGAAACAGGATTCAAAGTTTTCTTTATAAAATGTTTGGCAAATCTGCTTGATTCTGCAATACAGTATTCAGGATAATCAATGATACCTGAAAGCTTGTTGGTGTTTGCTTGTTTGTGAAAATGTTGATGTCTTGACCTGACCTCTTGGGATTAACTAGGGAAGGGGAAATGTCTTTTTTTTTTTTCCCCTTGCAGGACAAGAAATGTTTCCCCCACAAATTGTTTGAGCTCTCATTATCTGAAGATCACAATTTCCAGTTACTCTTTACCTGGGGTATTTTAGTTACTTCTTAGTGCCTAGCTTTGGTTCATTGTTTTCAGTTTTTGTAACAGAGCAAGTTTCTCCTTTCTGACAGTGTAGTTGTGCTGCTGCATTGCTGTGTGCAAAGTGTTCTGGAACTTTTGCATAGGAGGTACAGCTCAGTAGAAAATTCTTCTGTTATACATGAGAAATTAATTTGCAATTAATTAAGTTGTTGGATGAATTCCTCCTTTGTTCTGTCTGAAAATGGCCTGTGAGCAGATTGCAATTAATTTTTTGAGAATTTAGCAACAAATGGTGAATTTCTTCCCTAAATGATTCCTAGTCTGACCAGAACAAACAGTTCATGATGTGCAAGTGGAATTCATAATTTCTTAGTTTCTTGGGCAGCTAATATATGGACCAAGGTTCCTAGTCAGTGTGAACTGCAGGTAGCACAAGATATTACTCAAAACTTGCTTTTAATCTGTGCTTTGATACTGAGATGTTGGGTTGTGACCTGAATTTTCATTACTGTGAGGGTCTGAGCCCAGAGAACAGAGGGGTGTGGTGTTTAAAGCTGCCTTCGGGTGGGTATTTGCAGAGGGCAGGTGGCTGCCTGCAAAGAGGGCCCATGTGCTGGGGTTTGAGCAGGGTAGGATTAGTCTCTGGCAAAAGATAATTTTAAAACTCCAAAATATTATCAGAAGAAAGAAAAAAATATGGACATATTCTTTGGTGGAGGAGGGGGAAAGAGCAAAGGAGAAATGCTGGGAGCTGAGGTCCCAGGCAGCCTCGGGATGGGAAGCCAGGACAGACTGGCCACGTAGCTTGTGTCTGGCAGTGCTGGTAGAGGTTGTGTGGCACAGCACTCCAATGCCAAGTCATCACCCAGCCTGTCCAGCTAGTAAATATTAGAGGAGTTGAAAAAATGAATGGGAGCATAACAGCAAATGTCACCAGCTGTGCCAGCAGCTGAAAAGAGCTGGCTCAGTGCTGTGGTACTGGCAGTCCCTTCTGCCACTGCTGCAGCTACAGCTACTCCATGATCCTTGCAGGCAGCTCTCACGTAGCTCCATCTGCATTCCTTCAATCCTGGTATTTGGAAACACCGCAGGATGTTAAAAAAAGACACCACTTTTTGCTTTGTTGCACTGTGTTGCTTTCTGCCTGTGGAGGTTTTGTTGTGTTGTGTAACTTGGTATGAAGGCTGGCATGACCATTTTCTCTGCTGTGCTCTAAATTTTGTTTTCACAGCACTCTTCTTCTCACAAAGAGTTGCATATGGCCCCACTGCAGCCTGCCTGGCTGGCTCAGGATGGGCCGTTCACACAAAAGCAGCACTGCTGATGGAGATGGAAGTTCTGGCATTCACACTGCTGCTGCTTCACTCCTCTGCTCCTGCTACCTCTGCCCCCATTAAAACCAGCTCGATAGCATATGTCACAGTGCTCACTTTGTCAAAACGTTGGCCGTCCTTCTCGATTGGTGCAGCTCCCAGACTGACTGACTGGCATCAACAATTAGTTCATTCTGCCTCTGTTAATCAAAATAAACTAAGAGTATTGCATGTTACTGTGGCTTTCAAAAGTAGGCACATACTTGTGTCTATCAGCCTGTTCCCATAGCTGAGCCTGGTTGACTGATTTGAGTTGTATCTGTGCAATGGCTGCTAAACCTGGAGTAAGGCAGGAGCAGCAATCAGTGAAACCCGGAAGATTTGCTGCCTCTCAGCTGTCTCTGGCCGGTGGCAGCTGTGTCTCTGTCTGTCTGGCGTGAAGCGCTGCCGTGAGGAGCGGTGTCCCGCTGCCGGGCGGTGCGGCGGGAGCAGCAGAGTCGGTAGATGGCACTGTCACACCTGCCGTGCCGGGACAGCTCTGGAACGGGGGTCCGTGCTCGGACTTGGCTTCTCTCCTGAGCAAATTTGCTGTAAATGACAGGTGGACCTTTTGTCCCCTTAATCTCTGCTGCCAGAGTCCCGAGATCGGGCCGGGGGAAGTGCGGCCCGTGTTTGACAGGGGATCCCGCGGGAAGGGTCCAGGCCCTGGGTGTTCTGCTCAGGCCCTGAGGCAGGTGGGGCAGCTGCGGCCCCACAGACACCTTCCATCTTCCTCCTGGCACTGAAGTGTGGGAGTGCCCCGATGGGCTCTGTGAGGGGAGAGCTGACTCTTCAGTTCTGGTTTCTGTGATGGTCACTGAGGAGTTTCTGAGGGGCAGGAACCAGCACGGAGGCCGTGTGCTGTGGAGTGCAGCACTGGCTGCTCTATGTGAGCCTGAGGTGCTCTCAGTGGCTCTCCAGTACTTCAGAATTGCAATATGGCTTTACGGACTAACCCGTTCTGCCCTGCTGATGAGATAGCCTCATTTCCTAAGGGATGATTCCTAGAAAACTATCTAGCATTGCTGTGAAATGAGGATTTGTGGTTTAATAGTTATCATGGGAGCAGCTCCAGGAATCCCTCTGCAGCACAGGCTTCTGTTCTCCACACAGTGCTTTTCTTCCAGCTTCTGGAGCAGACATGGAGCTTGACATCGTGTTCATCTGCCCATGTACCATAATATTGCCAGTGACATTCAGTACTTCAGGGATTTTTGGCTGCTGACTTTCAATGACATTAGGAGCAATCTCCATAGCCAGTGTGCGATCCTCCTCTGTGCTGAAGAATATAAAAGAGACTATTGCGTTTAATATATTGGAGCACATGAGACACAGCAGCAGTTTGTGTGATTTATTGGGTAGACAAAAATGCACCGTGGCATGTTCTGTAAATATAAGCAAAAACATATCATGCTACATCCCACTGTAACTTTCCTTTACTGCTAAAGTGTCTAAATTAACGAATGCAGGAATAATGGCCTATTTCAAAAAATAGGTTCTGTCACAAGCTACTTGGCCATTAACATGGGAGCACATTCAACTGTCCTGACAAGGACTTCAGATGATGGTGACATGGAACAAAGCAGTATGTCCCTTAGGCTATGGCCTCAGAAGGGATTAGTCCTGAGCAGACTGCAGAAAGGACTGCCTGGGTCTCTGTGCTGTAGGCCACCCTCTCTCACTTCTGCATCTTACAGAAAAGACTAGCTTGCAACTCTCACAGGATACCCTCCCTTCACCTGACATTGTTAATGTGTCTCAGATATAAGACAAGTGATTCCTATGTTGTGTCTGAATTCCTCTCATACTAGATTCTTAAGTGCTTCTGGTCTCTTTTAATCTGGAGCTTGGGAAAAGGGAGAATTACTGTTGGTTTCTTTGGACAGATTCCCAAAAAGGAAGAAACAAATAAGTAAATACATAAATTTTTAAAAACGGCAATAATTTTTTCCTTGTGATGAGGCTGACAGGAGCTGGCTGATGGGAGGCAGTGTGGCAAGTCTGTTATCACATCTCATATGAAGTTTGATGGAGCCAGCTGGCAAACACCAGCAAATCTCCTGAGTTCATAGCTCACCCTGTTTGTGTTGACATTTCTGGCAAGGAAAGGTAAAGAGCTATCCCAGCTGCAATAACCTGTGGGCTCTCCCTGTGCATTTCTCTTAATTTGGCTGAAATGAAAGTCTCCCTTGGCAGGAGTGAATCAAGTGCCAGCATTTGCCATCGTCACTGCTCGGCTAGAGGACCTGCAGGAGGGGGATGGCACCTGGGGACATCCAGTCCCAGATCTATAACTGCACACCAGTAGCCTTGTAGCTCCCACCTTCCTTTCCTGCCTGTTAAAACCTGACTTGGCTGTCACTTTGCTCCCTCCAAGCACAGCACAGAGCTGGTGTGAGGTGCTGCAGCCCCCAGGGAGCAGCAGGCTGAGCCCTCCCTGCTGCTGGAGAGGCAGATGCACCCACACTGCTGTGCTGGACTGCACCATTGCAAGGGGTCCTGAGGGACAGACACACGTGGGAGCCCCTGCTGGACCATGCAGGGAGTTGTGCTGAACCACTGCTGGACAGATGCCTTGTGAAGCCCTTGTTCTCTCTGATCAGCAAACAAACATACTTTCTAATCCTTACATATGACAGTTTGCCTTCACAGAGAGGAGAGGAAATTTAAAAATCAATGGAAACCCAAATGATTTGACTCTCGTGCCAGCATCCTACGTTTCCTTGGGCTTTGCTCCAGTGTTTGCTTTGTCTGTACTGTTAATAACACTGCACTTCCCTAGAAGCTGGCTAATTTTTTATTCTTGCCTCTTTTTAAAAATTTGACCTTTTGCATTTGAGCTTTCATAATTGCTGTTAATGTGTTCAATAAGGAAAAATAATAGAAAAGGCCAAAATAATAACCTGGTCTGTGTTAAGTCTTTGACCACTGTTTTCTCTTTAAGACCTATTCTCCTCACCCTTGGGAATGCTAACCCCTCCTGGAGCACTGCTGGGAGCACAGGCTCCTCCTGCCTGCATCCACTGCATCTTTGTGTGTTGGAAAACACGCTGCCTCTTTGCATCAGTCCATCAGGTCCTGCCCTTCCCACTGCCATTTTGACCTGGTATTTGTATTCAAGTAGCCACAGTCATTGTCCAGCCCCACCTCCCAAACCCAAGAGGCCACTGTGTTCCCTGGAGAAATACCTGAGGTGCTACTTTCTTATTCAAAACCTCAGGTGCAAGATGATATTCCTGTGATCAAAGCTGGCCCTTAACTACCTTGCACTTTGTTACATGCTTCATAACTTCAGAGTTTTAAAGCTCCAGATATTTGACTGATGGGAAGTTGTTTATTTCAGCTGTTTCCAAGTAATTTCAGTCTGTCATTGTGCTTTTCCTGAGCTGGATCCAGACTAGTCCCTGTCCACTGAGTGTCCTCTTCAGAAACACCTCATAGGGTACAAAGTGAACAAACGTTGAGCAGAAAGCTGGAGGCAAGAAAATAATTCATTTCCTCTTGTTTTAGCCATGTATAAGATGAGAGAATCTTTCCAGCACCTGATGCTTGGATAATTCTCCTCTTTAATGCCTGACAGCTCCGCTCACCTCTGCCTTGCTGGCTGGCTGAACTCACACTGCTTACATCTCCTTTCAGGATGACAGCCAGGAAATTATTACAGTGCAATTTAAAGACCATAAAGTACAGGATGAGCAGATGGCAGGTCACGTCTCCTGCCCATGAACAGCCCGTGTCCCTGTGACACTGCTGCAGTGCTGCAGCTCACTGGGTCCAAACAAGGAGCATCACCAGTGAAGATGATGTCTGTCAAGGCAGCATCCCAGCAGCACAGACCTTACCACTGTGGCAAAGAATTTGGGCATTGGCAAGAAGCTTTAGTGACAATGAGCTTTAAATACCTGCTGTTAAGATAATCACAATAATCTGTCTGCCAGCTTTTTCCTAATGTGCGTTTTCTAATTCATTGTGGGAGGCAAAATCCTTTGACTGGTGGAATGAAGACATGGCACTGTGACTATAATTTACACTGTTAAATAAGTGGAAGGAGCAGCTATCAAAAGCTGAAATCCCACCCAAAGCAGGATAGCTGCCTTCACAGGCTAATTTTTTTTTTTTTTAAGACAAGAAATCAGTGTTTTCATAGAAAGGAATCCTCAGTTCTGTGAAAGGGATTAAAAAAGTAAATACTGTATTTGCAGGATTTGCTGAGGTCTTGATCTTTTAGAGTCTGCCCTTGGAGCAGGGTATCTTACCCTCTGCTTCTCATTTACTGCTCTGTGGACTGCTGTGCTGCATTGGAACAAGAGGCTGAAATAGCCATTGTGGTCATTCCTGTCATCCCAAAGAGGATGCTTTTGAGAAAATTAATTTCTCTTCTATCTAATTGGGAAACTCAAATAGAGATATGTCATGTATTGGCCTTTGGTGCAGCAGTCAGGTTGATCCCCCTTATCCTCTCAGCATTAATTACAAACCCCCTCTGCTGCTCTGAGCAGCCCTTTGCCCAAGAAGCTGTGTGTTACCTATTAATCAGCAGCACAGCTGGGAGTGTTTGGTGCACAGAGACACACCACAGTGCTAATGTCATCCTGCCTTTACTACTCGTGGTGCTGGAACAAAAGACAAATCTGGGATTAACAGAGAATTGAGTTAAAATTTTGATAAGGAAGAATCTTCAAAAAAAAAAAAAACCCAATTGAGGAAAACACTACATCTAAATGAAGCATTGAGCCTGAACAGCAGGGCCAGCAGGTAAGTAATGTGTACTGAGAGAAGCACAGCTATCCAGAAATCATTCCTTGCACAGTTTATTTCAGTTAATGAAGATGATTCTTCATTTTCTACCTTTCACACTCAAAGCCCTCTCTTTTTTCCTCCTTCCCCCTGAGGTGAGTGAGGAACAACTTGTCACCCTGCTGCCCAGGTGGCTGCTCTGATCCTTGGTCCACCAGTAGTGCCTGACTTGCATGAGACCTTCTCATGCAGATTCGCATAGAGCCTGAAAAACACCTTTTCTTTGTTCCCCTTTAGGTGAAATCTGCTGTAACCTCGCCTCTTTCCCTGGTGAGCACATCTGTGCCCTGCAAAGGCTGCACTTGATACCCTTGTGGGCAAAACCCTGTGAGGCAGATGTTTGTGGAGCTGGGACTTGCAGCTCCCTGGTCACCTCTGGAAATGGCTCCTTCAAGGACGTTTTTGAAGCATGTTTGCAGAGGCTTGCATTGCTGCTGCTCTGTTCATGCTGAGGAATAAATTGGATTTGACTATCTGCAGCTGCTTTTGGCACCTTTCACTAGTGCAGAAATTCCTGTTGTGATCTGTGAAAAAATAACCACCAAAAATCCTTAATTTTAGCTGAGGTATTCCTGGGGAAAAATGTCACTTTTCACATAGGCTGGCTAAACGTAGCCAGTTGTGTGTTTATTCAACAGGGAGCATTATAGTTTGCATTTTGCATTTCTAAGAATTGAATTTGCTAAATGGAGCACTTCCCACTGACAGAGCCAGCTCTCTTTTCTTTTCCTTGCAACTAGAAACCATTTTTGCTTGTATCACAGAGCTTCTTAGCCCTGTTGAATCTGGCTTAGTGTTTCTCAAGGGACAGGCAGGATTACTAATAGCTTTCCAACCCACTTTAGTCTTTCCCTTCATAACACAAACTCTCAGCAAAACAGACTTGAGCGAGGTCTTTGTCCTGGATGACTTTTTGCTAAATAAGTTAGCAATGCTCTACTTAGCAAAATCTCTTATCCCCCGTGGATGGGTTCAGCCTTCCTGGTAGACTGCAGAAGGGCTGGGACAAAGGGAATGTGAGTACTGAGAAAAGCTGTGGCATGTTTAAACCTTAATGCAGCCAATACCCACCGTGTGGCCTCAGACCTGCTGGGGACATGAAGAAGTATTTTGATCTGAATCAGAAAAATCTGTCATTTTCTCACAGAGAATCAGAAGCAGGTCCCTCTTTTTCTCTCTTTCACAGATGAACAGACAGAATAAGCTGTTCACTGTCAGAGTATGAGTTGACTTTGCATTTCAAGAAGAACATTTGTTTCTTCTACGTGAAATTTATTAATAAATGTGGTTTTCACAGCAATCTTAGTTCGTAAAAATATGTGTTTTAGGGTTTGTTAGATTTTTCTAAAAACTTCTGTGGAAGTTGGATGCTGTAGGATCATGCAAAAAAGAGCAAGTATATGTGAAAACTTATTGTAAATGCTTCCAGATTATATTCTTTTACTAAAAAAAAAAAAAAAGCTTTTTCTTATTCTTATCATTCAGTGAAATGAATCTTTAGATGACAGATACTGGACTCTGACAGGCATCTCATCTTGTATTGAGGCTAGTGACAGTCCGAAAGAAATTGCTCATCTGAGTCAACAGCCAGCTTTTCTGACTGTGTTTGTCTTTGGGGCTAATTTCATTTCTTTGCTCTGTTTTCCTGGAATCTGGGCAGGCACACTGACCTGATAAATAACCGGAGCTGGCAATAAAGATAAAGGAAAGGTCTACACTTCAGAGGTCAAGCTAGCCTCCAAATCATATTTGCTCTAATGGAGAACAAATTCAACACTACCAAAAGTCAAATGAATGTTTAGTCACCTGAGAAAATACCATTATAAGCAGAAATGAGCTCTCATTATTTTTTCCATTTTATTTCTTTAATTTCTCCTTGGCTTCTGCTACAAAACTAAAAATAGGGGCATTAGTCACAGGGTACTTCAGAGGCACCCTCAAGGCAGAAGCAAGGTTTTAAGGTAAATCATAGCTGGTGACTCTCAAAATGGATGAAATTGCTTGCATTAGGCCTTCAGGATGCATATTTTCATTTACTTGATTTATTCCTATTGTTTAAGCTGTGATGTGAAGTGGCACAGGCACGATGGAGCCAGGCTGATGGGGAACTTTATAGTGAGCTGTCAGGGCAGAAAATCCCATTGCAAAGAGATCCTTTCCTCAGGGCTGTTTGTGAGGATGGTGCAGCAGAAAGCTGAGAGAATGATTTAAAGGGGGGGAAAAAAGAACAGAAGATGGGGAAATAGGCAGGTAAATTACCTGACATGCTGCTGGCACCAAGGCACTGGACCAGCCTGGTGCAAACAGCTGCAGAGCTGGGCAGAATCAGAGCCAGGCTACCCTTCCAGGAGGTGAGTAGGATGTCTGAGCCCCTTGTCCTGCTCTTCACAGAAGCTGGTTTGTCTCCAGATGTATCCCACGCCAGCTGGCCCCTTCCTCTCTGCCCAGCCTGGGAGATGCTGGTGACTTGTTTCCCAGTTATACCTACAAGCTTCCTTCTGCCTTCTTACATCCTTTGAGTGTGTGAATGTGGAGGCTGGGAGCTGTCTAATGCAATATTTCTGACAGCCAAACCTGTTTGTTTTGGAGCCCAAAAGGAAATTCATAAATATATTTTTTTTCTGCTGCTGCAGATGCATCAAGTCACATTCTGTCATTGTATCACCAGCATCCTAGAAAGGACCTCCTGGATGAGGCATCTGGGCAATAATGAGGTCTTTTATTGGTAAATATGCTTCTTTTGGAGGAATAATGGAGCCAGCAGGGCCAAACAGTACCTTAACTGCATGTCCAAGACTTCCTCTTGCAATTTGTATTTGGAAATTCCTTAAACAAGGTTTATTTTGTGAAACATGGAGAGAGAGTAAGGAGTTACTGTGGAAGTAGATATTAGCAGGGTCTGGGAGAAAGCAGAGAACCTTTTATGTATCCCACTGTGCCTCGTAAAATCTCAGCACTGTCTTACCTCACTTGATATGTATTTTGTGGGCAGGCAAATCTTAATTGGTTATGAGAACTTTTCTACTCAGTTTAGGTGCAGCTGTGAAATTCATCAAGGGCACCTGCAGAGCTTAAGTCTGTACACAAAGGATGGAATATTTTGTTTTCTGTGGGTGTCAATTATTTATTATAGAAATATCTATGTAATGAAACTTCATCTGATTTGTTCTTGATGGCAAAAGTGATTGTGGATGATTGACTTGTGTTAATGTGATACATGAAAGTGTGGACACATCAGCAATGTTTGAGTTTCTGTGCTATAAAACATATGTACACCATAATAGAGCTGTCAGCAAGTTGTAATGAAGCTGACTTTGCTTAAACTGATCTTTTTCACCTATGCAAGATACTGTGTGGGTTTTAAAGGAAGTTACATCGGATCAGCTAAGTGAGGGCTGTCTTACTGTATTTTGTGGCTTTTGTTTATTCATTTGTGCTGCTTTTGTAATGGGAATTCATTTGGTAGAGCTTTCCTGTAAATTGCAAATGCAAAATCCTCAAACTAAATCCCTGAGCAACTCCTCTCTCCTGCTTCCACAAAATAAAATTAAATTCAGAAGAAAAAATTTATTTTAGTCAAAATTTTCTTTTCAGGAAGAAAAATCCAGGGGATATCATGGTTTGTTTCAGTATTAACAGGTATTGATTTATCACACATCTTAGGTTTTGGCCAGCTGTATACAGAGTTCAGCAAGAGTTGTGGTTTTTTTCCTATTTCCTCTATATAGGAGTCAAAGACAGCTCCATGAAAGCATGTGACTTTCTAACAAAATGTATCCATAATGACAAAAGGACAAATTCCTTTTTGGACAGGTAGGCTTGATGCTTTTCAGTTGTAATGATATATTTGTTTCAGGGCTAAATTTGGCCAAGTGTTTATAACACTTTTACATCACGGATGTAAATGCAATGTATCTTGTTTGGCTGGGGGAGAAGGAGTGCTGCTCCTGGCACAAAAACAACCAAGGGGATGACTCTGGGAGTTAATTTGCTATCCTGGGCACTTCTCCATGTATCAGTAGAGGGAAGAGTACTAAAAAGGCTGCTTCTCAGATTTTAATAAGGTCTGTGAAGATTGCATTTTTTGGCTTATAGTACAATATTTCATTTTCCTCAATTCTTTAGAATCTTTTCTAATAATGCATCCATGTGTACATTTTGTGGTGGCAAACTTGTTTTAGGTCACTCAGCCAAGTGATATTAAAAAAAAATTGCTAACAACAGATCTAAAATGTTGCTAGTAGATGGGTGCAATAGCTCATCTGGTAAACAAGCTGTTACTGAAAAAATGTTACTGGTACTGTGGATGACAGTTATGGCAACTGAAAATATTAGTTCAGCTCTGTGTCACCAGTGCCATCAGCAGGCAGATGGCTTCAAGGTGATCCCAGCCTGACTGGCCATGTCTGTTCCAGCAGCAAAGATAAAGTTGTCTTTCCTGTTCCTGTGTTTAGCATAGCCCACACCAATCCAATAGCCTGTTGATAACTGGTAATAAATCTCAAAAACTCAACCATTCAAAGCAAATCCTTAGCTCTCACCTGGCACTCTTGCTTGATCTTGGAATGGAGCTGTGTTAAGTGCTGGGCTCCTATTCCAGGCATGCACTAGAACCAGATTTCCTGGAAGCTGGAGGCAAGAGAAATTCTGAAGTGGTGTTGGTCTGAATTTTCTTCCCAATATTCTGATCCTGTCTGATCAAATATTCACTACACCAGCGTGGTGGGAAAATATTCTATCAATGCCTGAGCTTAGCAGCAGCACCTGTGTCAGCAATCCCACTTGGGTGGGAATGGTGCATTCTCTACAGCAGGCAGCAGGACAGGCAAACCTGCAAGTGAAAACTGCATCCCTGAAAATTGCTGTCACTCTGTCTGGGGTGGCAAAGAGTGACTTCGTTTTCTTGAGCTGAAAGCTCAGAGCTGGCAATTGCTGCTTTAACTCAGAGTGTGCAGAATTAGGCAGAAAATGTTGTTACTTTTATGTTAAGTGAGTAGAAAAGTGCAAATAACAGAATATGCAGCAGTTTTTTAACTGTCTTGATGAGAAAATAGATCTATGTTAAGCTCTGCTGTAGCTTATTTACTTGTTCATCTTCCATTTTACTCTTCATGGACACCTCTATTGCCAAAATTTAATTTAGGAGTTTTTTCAATAGAAGAATTTTTTTTCAATAGAAGAATTTTTCAATAGAAGACAAAATCTTTCTGTGGTTCTGATGAAACAGCATATGTGTAAAGAACAACCAAAAATGACTTTAAGATGAATCAGAAATGTTCAATTCAGCTGGGAGAATTGACATTTAATAGCCAGTGACACACAGAGGTAAACTCAGAGCAGCAAACAGCCACCAACAGTTCAGGTTCTCTTTATATCCACCTTGGGAGCTGTCTGCATTCTTGGGTATATTAAGCAGCTGTGAGTAATGAACAAACACGTAAAAATTAATATGGTTTTTGGAGGGACAGTTAATGAGCTGAAGAAGGGCTACATTTATTGAATAAGTAATTTATTTAATGAACAGTTTGACTCAAAAGTATGATGCTTCTGTTGTAGCTTGCAGCTGGACTTAAGGGGCTTTTTATATTTTACTCTGGTATGAACTGCCTCCTGTATATTTCAGTGCTGCAGCAGCCTTCTGGCCCTTTCAGCAGGATGTGAACAGTTAGATAATGACAGCAAGCAGAGTGGAAGCAGTGGGGTTAAGTTCTGGAGCAGCACCACTGCAGCCAAGATACAGGAAGAATAGAAAGGGGATTGAACTTGTAATTGAAGTAGCAAAACCACCCTGAAGGCTAATGGAAGGGACCTCATGTGCTGTCCTTCAGGCTGTAAATGGAACTTTATTAGTGGCTCAGGTGAAGCTTTTTTGGAAAGAGAACATGAGCTCCTGTGTGCTGCTGCAGCCTGTCCTGGAGGGATCTGAGGCTGCCTGGTGTCCTGTGGCTGGATCTATGCAAGCCAGAGGCTTGATCTGTTTTGGCAGTTCTCATGCACCTTTTTCTCCTTGCAGACAATTCCAGAGCAGCCATGGTGCAGACATGGATAGCAGAGTGTGATGGAGAGGCAGCTTGTCTGGTCTCATGACAGGTTGTTAACAATTAGCTTTTCCCAAGGTGTCTGGGCCTGGTCAGCAAATGCTTGACTTGGCTGGTGAATCCCATACAGTAATTCCTGTTTTCAGCCTTCCTGTGCTTAAAGGTAGATCAACTGGGAGAAAAATTTGCATTTCTGTCTATTTGCTGATGCCTGCAGTGGTGTTTCAAAGGAAATGGCTGACCATAACTCACACACACAAACCAGGCAGAGCAAATCCCCAAATAAACTGTGTGGGATTGTGCCAAGGAAGGCACCTCCTCCATCTGCAGTGGGCAAGGGGGTACAGCACTGCCATTTCCCAGCCATGGGAATGCTTGCTCCAGGTTAGCAAACAGGACGAATGAATGATTTTTTGTTGATTAAAAACACATAGTATTTGTGGACTGTTGAGAGAATTAGTGCCAAGATGAAAATGTACTAAAGTGCTTTTGGCCCTGAGTGGAGGTGCGGCCTTTGGAACTGGGAAAGGATATGGTAAAGAGTAGAAAACAGATCAATAAGGGGATCTTGGGGAGGAATGTTTGGTGCTGGTTAAATAATCAACCTGCAGGGAGCTAGAGAAGGAAAAGCTGTATGCAGAAGGATGAGGACAGCTGTTACAAGAAAAAGGGATTTAGCTGTTAAAAGCAGGACCATACCCAAATAATTCTTTTTCATATTAAAAAACAAAAACCAAAAAAACCAAAAACCCAAAGTGAATGAAGCATCAATTTTCCTACATTTTAAATGAGTTCTAAAAAAGAACTCAGAAATGGTATTGGTTGCCATGGTGTTTAAAGGTGCAGCTCCACAGACACTTCAAATAACAGGAGATGCTTTTATCTGCCTATGTGGCTGAGTTAATTTTCATCTGCTGGAATTATTCATTTAGTTTGCTTTAATTATTCTATATTGGCAGTACCATAAAAGGGCTGGATCCTGCCATCTTAATGCAGGCAGTTCTCTTTCTGTCTCCAGAGGAAGAAAGAAAGATTGGATGCAAGCTGAACTCCTCAGGAGATGCAAATGGGAAAGCTGTGGCTCTGGGCTTGCAGAGGTGCCCCAGAGGTCTGCTGATACAGTGGTTAGGGCAGAGAAACATTGTGCAGGCTCTGCGGGGGGAAGGTGCATGGAAAATCCACAGAAAAGGTGCTGTGTCCTGTTAGCCACAGGCACTGGTGCTCTCTCAGCTCTTCTCAGGGGGATTGTTGAGGTCAGAAGATTGTCTCTTGTGTCCTAGCAGGTTTTGCCCCTATTTTGCTAAAGCTGTAACATCCCCAGCTGGGCCAGGGGACCTTGGTGAAGCTCACGAAACCTGTCCCTTGCTTTACTCACCTGCAACCTTGCCCCAACCAGGCTTCTGAACTGAGTCCTTTTTCATATCTTCTGTGGCACTGGCAGTGTTTATTGACCAAATAAAAAGGCTACTAGTTAGATTGCCAAATCCCTAAACTTTGGTTTGAGTTCTGAAGTGCCAAGCACTTGACTTCTCCCTTGGTGTCCCCCTTGGTACCTGCTGGGAGGTTGTTGATGGCAACACCACTTGGGTGAAGGCTAAAATCCTGCTCCTGTACTCCAGGTTGCAGCAGCATCTCTATGCCCACAAGGAGCCTGTGACTTGTTTCAGATCTTGGCTCACGCACAAAGTGTACTGATCCTGTGCCTTACTACCTTTGTGTCTCACCAGCTTAGCTCCCTCTGTCCCCTTGCCTTTTAGCTAGGAGCAGCCATCAGTACTGGCATTGCATCTCTAAACACAAACACCTCTTTCCTGTGCTTGGCTTTACTCAAAAAAAAAAAAAGGGATTGACCCAAAACAGGAAAAGTTAGAAACTGGTGATGTGAGATGATGCAGCCCTGTGTAACTATAATGTGGCTGCTGTTTGAAACAGGATATCAACACATACATTGGTAGTGTTTTCTCTCACAATATTGGTTGTGACATAATCTGCAATGAAATGGCATTCAGAGTCTCAAGATCTTTTCCAGCACCCTGTCTATGCTTTATTTTATCGATATTTTCCCTTTTTCCCCTAGAAGCATGAGTCAGGAACCTTGTGTTATTAAAAGCAGTCCCACTTGCACATACCTTTCATTTCCTTTGGATTACATTAATTGCCTGACAGCTAAAAGTGATCTGGGTTTTCCAGTCTTCAGCTCTGGACTGCAAGAAATATTTACCAGCTACAGCAGATTTATAAAGATGCCACCGAGATGCCTTGAGACTAACAATCAGAAAACACAGCAGCAAAACAACACTATTTTTCAAGGTTAAATGCTCAGAATGCTAAAAAAGGAATTGCACATAATAAAGGCAAGCAAAGGTTTGGATTCAGCTCATATTTTCCTCTACTTTTGTCACATAAATAAAAGGTGCCAGTGGTTTAAAAATGATTACACAGCATCATAAGACAATTAGGAATTTAATAAGGGAGCTTTAATTCTAATTTAGTTTTGGTTTTGTAGTTCAAATGTCTGTTAGTGTCAACCCCCTGCCTCTATTGCACAGTCATTTCCCTGCTGTGCATGCCTGGCTCTGTCTCTATGTGAGAATGGCTGGATGGTGCTGTATAAAGACATACACAGTGTATAAAGTGAGGGAAGGATTGACCAGGCTGATCTTGGCAGCCTGGAACTCAAACCTGTCCTGCATGACTCTGAGCAAGCCCTTTAGTCTCCCTGCACCCTGTTTCCCAGGCACCATGGCACAGGGTCAGGAAAGGGGTTTGGACAGAGGAAATGCCCAGTAGATGTATGCTGGAAAGGTAGTGATACCAAATTTGCAGCTTAAATTCATTGTCAAGTTTGCAGCTTTGCTTCAGTGACAAAGAAGATAGGTCTGATACTCATTCAGCCACAGACACCAGTTCTTGTGTATAAAAAGACCTGTCTTAAGGCCCTGTATCACTGGCAGAGATGCTGCTCCTGGGCCATGGATGTATTTGGGTTTTTTCCCTCCCTTGAAGCAGGGACTGGGGTTCCCATATACACAATATGAAGATGTTCCCTGCCTTGGAGTAACTTTGTGTTTTTCAATTGAAAAATGAAACTTCAAGAAATAGAGGTTTACTGATCTTGGTGTAATTTATAAGCCAAAATGCAATGCTCTGAGTACAAACACTATAGGATTGAACCATTTAAAAGTGGTCTGCAAAGACAGCAATAGCCGTTCTTTACTGATACCCAGTGAGAAGAAGTGATGTAAAGTATTACAAATTCTTGTCTGAGTGACCTTGTAGCAACTGTCTGTGTTTGCCAGTGTTCCAGATAAATGCTGCACACTTACAAATTTATCAGTTATTGTCATTTGAAGGGACAGGGCTTGCTCATAGGGGATGACACTTGAAGCAGCACACCTGATCCATCCTGCACTTCTGAGAACCAAGGAGAAGTGAACTACCTCCCAAGGCCAGTGGGGATTTTAAGCAGCAGAGGTGTCCACATCCTGGCTCTGCTGGCTTAGTTTGGAGGCCATCAGCATACATTGACAGCAGCAGCGAAAATCTGGAACTGGTGGTTTTTTCTTCCTATCAATGCCTCACTCTGAACCTGAGAGAGGCTCTTGTGGACTGCCAAGCTGGTCAAGTAAACCATCTTCCTGGGGATAGACAAAACTGCCCCCAAAGGCAGCTTAAGCTTTCTCAGTGGTGAGGAAATTGTTGAGCCCTTTGCTGGTGTCTGAACTACATCTTTATAGCACCACAAGCCTGTGCTGGGAGCAGGCTGGATGCTACCTTCACAAGGAAAAAGGGAGGTGAAAAGTTCCACAGTGCCTCAGCCTTCCACTAACAACAATTGAGACATCACTGACAGGCACTGCTGTCTTTCCAAGCCTTCCTTGAGATTTTAATTTCCCTTAGGAGGGGGATTAAGCTGAGTCCATTTGCTGGTAGTTTTTCTGCAAGGTGCTGTGTCTGCTGTGGGACAAACGGGGAAGGTGGACAGCAGGCAGCCCAGTTTGGGCGAGCTCCTGGTCCCTCAGCAGCTCCTGGAATGGGTTTGCAGCAGGCAGGGGATGCAGGTGCTCCCAGCAGGGCAGAGAGCTGAGCTGAGGGAGCCCTGCAGGCTGTCTGCAGCTCTGCACAGTGATGGTGCATGGTGCTGGTAGCACTCAGAGCAGGGCCAGCCTTCACCCATCACAGGGCAGAGCAGTGTACAGGGAGCTTCACACTCTGGTTAACATCTCTGCCATCTGCCTGTGTGTGAGCATGAAGTGTGTATCCCAACTATTTCAGGGAAATATGTCAGTACTCTGAATTAGTAATACCTACAGGGGTTTGAAAATTTGGTTTAAACTCTTGTACAAATTGCAGAATGTATTAATTTTGTGTGGGTATATCATGTTGTGACTCCAGGTTTATTCTTCTGTAATGAATATGGAAAGCAGATTTTCAGTTCTAAATGCACTAGAACATCACACCTGTTATTTTCTTACTTTCCTCCCTCTGCCTTTCAAGTTGGAATGAAGCCCTCTACCTTGGAAATGTGTCTGTGTGGGCCTTCAAAGCCTAAGGCTGGCTGCAATAATCCTGCTATATCCATTTTTTTAACCCCTAGAAAGAGCTAATCATGTGAATCACTGCTCATGTGAATCTGCAGTACTGATTTTGTCATTGTTCTCAGTCCCAACTTTCTCTGCTTTTGATGATTCAACTCAAAGTCTTATCACATGTTCACATTTAGTAAAAGGCTTTGGGGGACTTAAATTCTTCTTTAATCCTACCTCCAGCTAACAAAATACTCTGAACCTTTAGAACAGAGGAAGAGAGTGTGTGTGTGCATGTCTGCGTGGGCTGACCTGCTGGAGAGATCATTTCTGCAGGCTTTGCCTTATCTGTTTGCAAATTCACTAAGGCCAGAGAAGGATTATACCCAGTGATCTTTGGCTCCAAGTGTTTAAGTCATCTCTAAACCAGAGATGCCTCGGCAGTAGACAAGGGAATTGAACCATTGCTTCTGCAAGTACACTTCAAATGGTATATTTTCCATATAATTCATTGTTAAAACAAATTGCTTTCCAGATCAGGTACTCAGGAAGAATACTTGTGTTTGTGTGGGCCTGCCCATGGGGACTTTCATCTTGGTATTTTTTGTTCACCTGTTCTATTAACTTAAAATCATCAGTTAAATTGTTTAATCCCTGTGTATTGGGGGAGGATGGAGAGGAAATGGTCTTTAAGTTTTGCACAGTTAATCAAAAATCCTCTGAGGCTTTGAAGAAATCCCTGACTTTGAGGTATCCTCCTCCTTCACCCTGCAGACGAGCAGAACAGTCCCAGCAGTCAGTTCTGTGCTCTTTTGTGTTCTCAGCAGCAGATCCCTGCATCAGACCCCTTCTCCTCATCTGGGCTGTGCTAGGCAGGAAAGGAGAAATCATTCCAAGTGCGCAGGGGAGAGTGGGGATTGTCCCCTGTGTGACAGCAATGGGTGCAGCAATGCCCTTGAGGAGCTGGGAAGAGCTCCACGAGCAAAAAATATCCCTTGTTTATTCAGTACATTTTCTCTACTTTAAGAAAATCAGGAAAAGGTAGGAGATTAACTTACTTCCCTGTCTGAGAGAAACAATGCTCCAGGGAGAAGAGATTCAGTCTCCAGAGCACTCCTGAGACGTGAGGGCTGCTTCTGATCTTCCCAGTAGGGTGAAGAAATCACCCTTCCCTTTCTGAAGCAAACCAAATGAGCTTCTCACTGAACAATTTGAAGCAAATAGCTAATAAAATCTAAAATAAATGAGATTACTGAATCAAATCATAGAATGCAAAATATTTGTGTAATTGTGTAATTCAAAGCTGTTGCAATATTAATGAATTCTATAATAGAATGATTAAACACAGGATTCATTTTCATTTTGCAAATGTGCCTAAGCCTTTAATCTAGCAGGGTATTACAACGCAGGTAAATTTTGTTAAACTTTTCTGTGAAAATATTTTGTTTAAAGAACCACAACAAAGCTCTTCCCATTCAAAGCCCTCATCATCACTCATTATTTTCTTTAGTGTCCTTCTCATTGTTTTCTTTATTCTGCTTCTTCCCATGGTTTCTGGCTCACCTACTGAAGATAAAATGAGACAATATGCACCTGACACACTGAGCAGTCCAAGGATTCAGTTCAGCACAGCTGAAGTCCAGTTGCCTAAAGCACCCTTTTATTCAAATCCTGACTTTTCCTATAGTCTGATATAGCCTTTGTATAAAGAGTTTTCTTCTCTGAATAATCTTGCTGTTCACCACAAACTGTTTCAGGAACAAGGTCCTACTTAATGGCAGGAAGCATGGCAAAAAGTAGCCCCAGGAGAAACACAAAACTCTTTACTCAATCCTCACTTATCTCAACCGCTATTTATTTAAATTTCATTTATACACGCTGAAGAGCCAAGCTGTGGGATTTTTTCCTATGAGGTTTTTTGATCATCTTCTCTTCAATAGGTTAGAAAAATGATGCTCAAACGCCTTTGTGTTTCTTTTGAACCTGAGGAAAGTTCCAGAACTTCAGTCCAGGCCGAGCAAAATTGATTACTCCTATCTTCTGTCTGGTAACTAATGGAGCCTTGCTTTAAGTTGCTCTACAGAGCTTTTGTGCTGCTGTAAATCACTGCTGTTGTCAAGATGGAAAAGTTTTGAGCTTTCATGCTCAGCAGTGCAAGGCTGCAGGCTGAGCTCTGCTTGCTTGATGCTGGCGAGGAGAGGCACAGGTTCCTGCAGTGCAGCATTTGTGTCAGCACATGACCACAGGCTGGTTTTACCTGTGAAGGGGTAAGGCTGAGGTTTCCCAGCCCTCTGGGCACCCCTCCCATTGTTTGTGCTTGACTCTGCTCCTGGCCAAGGCACAAAACTGGGGCAGGGTGTGGAAGCATCTCTCCTGGTGACTGGAAAACCAGTGAAGAAGGAATGGATGTATCAGGCCTAGAAATGTGTGTACATTTTTGTTGCCAGGAGAATTAATTATTGGAACAATTTACTTTGGATTGTGCTGGATTCATTGTCATGTGTAGCCCTTAAAACTGGGTGGTTCTTCTGAAAATAAGATCATCTTTGCTGAGATGGTGTCTGGTGAAGGACTTACTGAGGGAAATCCTTTCACATGCAAGGTGGAGAAATCAGTGACCATTGTAGTCCCTTTTAACAGTAAAATTGATATGAATCAGTGTGTGAACCTCTCCCACCCCTGGGCCACCCAGAAATTAACAGTGTGGTGTTGCATTGACAGTGTGAGGTGTCTCTGTGCTTTTCACTCCCCACAGCCATCCTGTACTGCAGTACTGCCCCATCTCCACTCCTTTGCGTCTTCACACACCTGCAAAGAAAGGATTGGTTGTCCTTTTTATGCACAATTCCTCCAAAAATACAGTGTATCATAGAGATGACTAACATCATCCCATCCATCTTTATAACGTTGCAACCACTGCACCATCCTAGAAAGGTGTGGGCACTTGTATCCAAGACAGGCTTAAATCATAATGATTCAAATAATACTGAGTGCTTTGATGCAGGAGAATAAAAGCCTCCCTGTAGCAGCTGTAATCCTTGCTGGGAATGTTTTCTGTCATAATGGAAATGTAGCCCATTGTTTTTAATAGCAGTAAGAAGATGTGGTAGGATCCATTCTTTGCAGGTTGATGAAAGGATCTGTTGAAATGACTTGATTCCCAAACCAAATTGAGATGTCTGTAGATCTAAGCTGTACATGGATCTGCATCTCCCCTTTCAGTCCTCACAGTAGCAGAGCAGGGGTAGCTGTCATTTTCTCTCATACACAAACAGGCTTTTGTGCATCCATTTGTAAATGTAAAACAAGATTTTGGTTCCTGGCTTCAAACCCTGAACACACCAGCGTGGGATTCCTTGAAAGACAGTGGGTGCTGTAACCATGCTATTGCCTCTAATGAGGACAACATTAACAAAATAATTCTGGAGGAAATGCAGGTAAAAGGAAACCCAACATCATTCCAACCCAGATGTTTTATTCAGCTTGAAATGAACAAGTAATTTTATTTTCAAATGATCTAAGCCTTTTGCTTTTGCTGCAAAAAGAAAAGAACAAAATTTCTGTGGAATGCAATATCAGTAATGAATCTTGAAAATATAAAGTAAGGCCAGCAGGCTTTCAGTGCTTCTCCTTCTTTGATTAAGTGCTTGCTGAATTCAATCCAAATTTACAAAGTGTGAGTTTGCTGTTAATTCAGTTTTCTTTAGCCCAGCTTACAGCAGTGAATTACAGGTAATAGTTCAGTGCTTGCTACCAGCAGACAAGGAGGTCAGGAAGAGTCTGGGGCTGGCGCTGGGTTGTGGGGACAGAATGCAGAGTGAGCTTGGCCCCTGCAGAGCTCCTTGCTGGGCAGTAACAGCATTGTGTGCATCAGGGTTTAGGATCAGCCATGTGGTTTTGTGCAGCTTTATGTTTAACAAAGGTCTGGCAGTGCATTAGGGACTGTCCAGGCTGCTTGCCTGGGTGAGGTTTGACTGCACAGTGATGTTTGATTTCCCTGTGCCAACACTCCAGACTATGGTAGTAGCAAATTCTATTTCCTAACAATGATTTTATGAAATAATTTTTTCTTTTTCCCCCTCAAGCTCAGTTTTGCACTAGAAATTACACAAACCAGTAAATTAGTTGCAGGAACAGATGGTACTAATTGCACCTGTCTGACAGTGCAAATTTTAGCTCTCTGAGCCTTCAAAAGGCTGTGGATCCAAATCACATCTGCAAAACAACTCATGGAAAGCCTCTCTGAAAGTCAGGTGTTTACTGGGTATAACTGGGCTCTTCCTGGAGCTGTTAAATCAGTGACAGGTGATGAGCACTGCTGGAAATTAGGCTGTGAGAATTTATATGTCTTAACTGTGGGAACTCTTATAGAGAGGCCTCTGGAGCAAGTATCCCACCCTCACACACAGCCACCACCTTCTCAATGCACAAATGCTCAACTTAGATGTTTTCCTTTCAACACACATTTTGCACCAAAGAAGTATTTGAACATTCCTGTTATGTTTTTGCACTTTTCCTCATTGTGTATGCCCACCTTGCCTCTGCAGTTCTGGTTGGGTGGGTTTTTTGTTGTTATTCTCTCCCAAACCAGCAAACCCCTTGGGTGGGCTGTGTGTCACCTGTGCTGTTCAGCTGCAGCAGAGGAAGAAAGGCGAGGTGGGAGAAGAAATTGTGGAGGGGGCAGCAGGAGGTGGGAACCAGAGTGGGACCTGGGAATGGTTTGAAGGAGACCAGAGCAGCCAGGCAGGGATTAGAAGAGAAGGAATTGCAAGTAACAATTTGAATATGCAATCCTTTCTCTTTGTGGCCAAAGTGATTCTCCAGAGTGGCCCCATCAGGACACAGGAGTGAACAGGAGTGAGGGTGGGCGGACCCTGTGACAGCAGGACTGTCCCTAGAGTGAAGGGATGTGTGGTCAGCCTGAAACCTGGCAAGGGAGGAATGGTGTGGAAAGCCAGAGGTGAGCAGAGCACTGAAGGTGTTGAGATGATGTATTTACACACGGGGATCTTAGAGGATGAAGAGGAAGAGTGATGTGGTCAAATCACCAGGTAGCTGCCTATGGGGCCAAGTCGAGAGAACTTTTTCCCCTGCATTGGCCATACCTAACCTGTTTTATTGATGTTCTGTGCTTTCCTGGCAAGGGGCTGTGTTTCTCTTTTGCTGTGGTTTGTGTAATCCGTGCTGGAGTACTCCTGGGCATCCTACTTAGCTGACACTAAATTGTCCTATCTTTGTGTGATCTCCACAGCTGGGAGTACTGGGCATAGATCACTGCTGGAAAAGGGCTGGTTTTGTGTGTGGCACTGGCAGCCAGAGGAGGTTCAGCTGTGCCCAGGGTGAGGGGCTGTGGTGTGGCTGGGGCAGAAATCCAGGGAGGGGGAAAGGGCAGGAATGTTCACAGCCTGCTCTGCCATGGTAGCTCTCCTGTGGGCTCTGCTGGGTCCTGTGCCTGGTGCTGCCTTGAGGCCAAATCACCCATCCTGAGACTTGGCATCTGACACAGAATTTACATTTTCTCAGCATTTTAAGGCATGTGCTCTAAGGACAAATGCAGCTTCACTGTAAATATGGCCCAGCCATAATTTCAAATGGGAACAGAGCACCTTCAGGATGAATTGCATTCTGCTGCTCCATTGAGGTGTTAAACTGTTTGGTGAGAGTGTCAAAGCTGAATCTCTGCCATGGTTAGTCCCTCTGCACACAGATCATGCCCTGTGCCCTGTCAGCACAGAGTGTGGCTCTTCCACCTGAAACTCCTCACCTTGTAGCTTGTTGTTTGGATTGCTTAGACTTAAGCATGACTTTGCATTTGGGTGCTCAGTTTTGAGATGGCCTCTGATGTTCAGACACACATCCTAACGTATTTATCCCCAAAGGATGTGGTCCTGTGGCTTTCTGGCAAAGGAGCTGCTAGTATTTCCCAGACCTGGAACATCTAAGCACACAAGTCATGTTGGAGAGCACAGGCTCTCATCCAGCTCTCCCTGTCATGCTAAATAACTAATGCTAAGTCATGCTAAAATAACTAATTAGTATTTCTTTCATCCCAAAGTTTTGAGAGAAGATGCAATTAGTTTAGGAGGACTGTGACTGTGCTACCTGATATGAGGGAGGGATTGCTTCCTGCTTGTGTTTTATCAGAGCTGGAATAGCCTACAAGAGCTGACAGGTTTGGGCAGGAGAAGAGCTCAGTGATAAGAAGGAGCAGTGACAGCCAACCCCCTCTCAGCAATCAGGCACAGAAGCAGTGACATCCATTCTCCTTTTCTGAGGCAAAAGAAGGATAGAATGTCAGCAACTCGTTGGATGACCAGGGTGCTGTGAGAGAGACATAGGGGGTGACACACTGAAAGTGCTGCTGCAGTGACAGTGGAGAGTGCCTCAAATTCAGGAGAGAAAAATCAACCTGTTTGCTGCAGAACTGCTCTGCTGCACTGGGCTAGCTCTCCTCCCTTGGAAGTACTTTGATTTTATTGACAGCACAGTGAGACCTAGCGTTAGAAACAGTCTACCTCTCAGCCAGCATTTTCCTAGTAGTGGAAGCAAGCATCTGTGTAACCACCAAAATCTGTCTGTGGAAACCATGACCTCATTTGAGATTATTTCATTTCACAAAGCAGACACTGTGCCTTTCTCCATGGCAGTGCAAATTCCCCTTGAAATCCTGTCCCTCACAGCTGTATTGCCCCTGCTCAGACTGTGGGCTGCCTGTTTCAGCTGGATTTGCTGTGAGCATTTGTGTGATGGTTCCCTCATTTCCAGGCCCTGGCCCGAAGGCTGTCTGTCATCCACAGTCTCATTTGGCATGAAGATGTTTTCCTCTCAATTCCCTGGTCAGATATTTACCACTGGAACTCTGGCCACAGGAAGACAGAATTAATGTTTCCTCTTGATGTTACATCAGGGTATCACATAGGAAGCTGAGAGTGAAAGGCTGGAAGGAGCCTCCAGAGACTTTCTAGCTCAAGGTGCTGCTCTGAGGAAGGATCAAGTCAGCCCACACAGCTCCCATGACATATCACAGTTTCACTGCTCTCCACAGCTGCACTGAGGGGATTTTTGCACATCCAAAGGCAGTGTATCTCAATCCCCCATTACCTTAAGAAAATATTTTTCTTACTGTCCAAAAAGAGCCTTTGCTGCTAATAAAGCCTTTTTTACTTCTTATCCTTTCTTCCTGCTTTTTCAGCCACTAGGGCAGAATATAACCTAGAATTCATCATCCTTTAATAATGATGTTTAGTGTATAGAAAGACTATCAAGCTGTTCCACTGGCATTCTTTTTTGTAGATCAAAAAAAGTGAAGCCACTCATTAGTGCTGTTTTTTCCAAATCTTTCCCCATTTTGGGCTTTCCCAAAAAGCTTAAATCTCAGAGGATGGTGAAAGGTGAATGAAGCATGATGAAAATGCATGAAGCGTTCTCTTGGTTACTGGGCCCCATTCATTTAAACTAAGACTTTATTTTCTTTTCATTTTGAGATTGTTGAACCTATAAATATAAAAGGGAAAATCTGTAAATGTAAAACACTCGCAAACTAAATTCTGTCTGAATTGATAAAGTTTGAGCAGCTCATCTTCCCATGCTCTAGCTCTTTCAGACACTGCAAGAAAGTTACTTAAGGCAAGAGCTATTTTCTTGGTCAGCTGGCTTCTTTCTTGGAGCCTCCACCTGCAGGCACTGCTGTCTGCAAGCCCAATGTCTTCTTCAGCCTCGCTCTTCATTCTCAGCTCTGTCCTGGGCATTGACTGCCAGCACCACTTGTTTGTTTCTGCACGTAATCCATACATGCTCTTCTTGGAATGACAGTTTAAAAACAAATAGCCACACCCTAGCTCTGATAAAGGCATGATTTTAACATGGTGTTTGCCATTTTTCATTCTGTGTGGTGATATTCCTTGAGCATCCTCATCTGCAATGGAATCCTGAGAGATTCCTGCAAACACACTCTCTACTTAGTGAGTGCACTCTGGGGGTCCAATCCTTTTGAGTGACAGTGATGGATAGCCTTATCAGTAATCCTCCCACTGCATCCCCTGACTGGCTGAATGCACCCCAGAGTGGTTAGAAAATTCTTTGCTGAAGAAAGAAACAATTATAAAGCATTTTTAGAGCAGCGAATGGAATGTTTTTCACAGCTGGCAGTTCTTATTTATGACAAGTAATAATTGCCTCAGCTGAAAAAGGCTCTGAAAATGAAAAAGAAGGTATTTTTAAAGGGAATTTGGTGCCCTTGGATTTGCAAGTTGGATTCTGCAGGTACTGGCTAGCTTCAAGAAAAAGGGTGCTGAGGGGGAAGGACTGGATCTGCAACAAGGCACTTCCTCCCAGAGCTGGTGCCAGACCTACAGACAGGTGTAGCCATACCTTCACCAGATGAGGATGGAAATAATCAGATTTTTTTGTGTTTGCGTTGGGTTTGTTGTTTTTGTTCTGTTTTTTTTTTTTTTTTTTTTTTTTTTTTTTTTTTTTTTTTTTTTTTTTTTTTTTTTTTTTTTTTTTTTGCGAGGCTGGGATGAGGATTCTTGGGTTTGGGTCTCTCTAGAACATCCAGGCATGAAAGAGCACCTCCTATACAGTAGTGTATAGATCCCTAAGCTGCTGAGGATATAATTACAGGAACTCCCTCTGAAACTGAAAGAACTAGACACTAACATGGTGCACTAGCTCCCAAGCCTGTGTTTTCTGTTAAAGGAATTTACAAGGTGTATTTGCAGCTAATGGATGCATCTTAGTTACTCACATCTGAATAAATGTTGGAATTCAAAAGACATGAGCTCCTGTGGCTTCACAGAGATTTTTTCCCAGCATCATTCTTTTAAACTACAATTTTCTTTAAGAAATTATAAGACTTAAAATATATCTGTAATGCTAAGATTATAAATATCATGGCCTTTGAATTTGGACTCAGCAGAACAACTGTTTCTGTGTATTGTTTCTCAGTTGGGTGGGTTCTGTGAGTACTGCTTAAAATACAACACATTTTAAAGTGTCCTGGCAAATACTCTTATAAAAAATTTCCCAACGAATCACCTGACAACACTGACAGCCAACAATGAGCAAACAGGGAGATTGCTTTTCGGGGTGGAGATTAACTTTCTCCAGTTCTTTTGTTGAGCTTCTCTTGGTGGGAAGAGAAAATCTACCAAGGCATGTTGTCCATAGTATCTCTAACTTGTAAAGGTCTTTTCCTTTCTGCTAAAGACTATTTATTTTTGTGCAGAGAATGTTACATAGCCTGTTTTAGATGGAAATAATACTTTTTATATATCTTTGCTGTATGGCAAGCACGGGTTCCACGTAACCTTGGCTGAGAAGAAGGGTCCTCCAGCTCCTTGGCAAGGAAGACAAAAAAGAACTGCCAGGACAATCCTGCAAATGCAGAAATGCTCAGGGAGTGCCTCTGCTCTGGGGCTGTGTTTCCAGGCACCACACTCTGACTTTCTTCCCAGTCTCTGCTGTGTCTCTTCCCGTGCTCAGGCACAAAGGAAATGAAAGGATCCATGTTTCTTGCCTGGGTTGTGGCATGTGGGTTGATAACACCTGAGAAGTGGCTGGCAAAGTGTGAGCACCCAGTGGGGCATTTGGCTGGTCTTTTGTTTAGACTGTGAATTATTGTCTGCAGAGATCCTGCATCCCATCGTGTCATATGACATTCTGGGCAGCATTTCAAGATAAATAAATAAATAGAAACTTTAATAATTCCCTTGCACTTTTCTCTCAGCTGCAGGATTTTGGGAACCCCCAGAACACATTTCTTCTTGGTCTTCACTTTTGAAAGTGCCTAGAACAGCGAGAAGAAAAACAAGCATTTGGCTCTAATGAAAAAAGGACAGTTAATCTTTCCAGCAGATCTCACACAGACAAATCCCAAAGCACCCCAATTTCACATCAGTATTAGCAAACCTATAACAGCAAGTAGTTTCCTGGAATTTAAGACCCTTTGGGCTCTTTAGAAAGAAGTCAGCAGGACTTTCCACATGCTGCAACTAATATGTTCTATGTGCTTTCTTGGGCTGAGGAGTCTCATCATTGTTTTCTGCTGACACCTTGGAGATTTTCTGGATCTCTGTGTTCCGTTGTACAACCAACTGCTTCTGAAAAAGCCATTTTATTGACAGTCTAAAAGGGCCATCCTTGGGAGAGAAATAAGTAACATATTTGTACACCCCTTTGTCTGCAGGGCTGTGTGTGGGGTCACACCTGACTTTGTGTTCCAGGGCTATCAAGACACATTTTCATCTGACATCTTGGGCAGGAGTCAAAGCAGAGCTGTGCCTGCTCACATCAGCTGAGGATTCAGCCTTTATAGTGAGCATAAGAAATTTCTTTAAATCTCATGCTGCTGCAGCTGCAGAAGGGGATCAGAAATGGTCAGGAATAATGCTCTGTTGCTCTTTGTCTTAGGCTGCACAGGTCTGGGGACTGGAGTCTCAAACAAAAGAAACTCCCCACTGACTCTCTCCCTAGAACTGGATTTTCAGAGGCAAGAGAATCCCAAAACAGACAAAACATTCTGGTGGAGGGAAGGAAAAATAAATGTAAGGGCCCAAAGTATCTGAAACTTTTTTTTTTTCTGTGAGAGAAATTTCTGTTAGAAAGGGCCCATAAAATAATGAAAAGTTCTTCAATGTACTAGCATGTGATTTATTATGCCCAAGTGTGCTTTGTGTCTCCCTAAAGGCAGCTAGGCAATGGCTTCTACTATTAGGATGCAAGAGTTTAAGCTTGAAAAAGAGAAGTCTGAGATGCATTTTGGAACCTGGAAAGCAAAAATTAACTGTGAAGGGGGTTCTGTGCTTTTTCTGGGAAGGCTGGCATGGGGAGGTGGGGCATGGATGGAGAGAGGAGAATTGCCTGGCAGCAGAGCTGCAGCTCCTACCCCTGCAGAGGTGACTTGGATCAGGCTTTGCTGCCCACTGAGACCTGGCCTGGGGGTGCAGGGGTGTTGCAAAAGGAAGATAACAACCAGCTGTGGTAAGAATTGTCTTGCTGGAGGGGAAACTGTGAAATAGTTTCAATTATATCTCAGGAACCAGATATTATATGATGGGTTTACCTACTGCACTGGGGTTTTCCTGTTTTGCTTAACAAATACTATTTTTCAGCATGGGTTGCTGTTTGAGACTGGGGAAAGTAAGCCACTGAACATTGCAAAGAGTTTTTTATGACTTCACAGGTTTCTGGATAGACACCTGAGCCAATGGTTTGCTTGCAACCTTTATAAGCACAACCTTTTGGCAGTCAGCCAGGTCTTGGCAGGAGACTTGCAGTTACTTATCACAAAAGTTTTCATGTAAGCATGTCAAATTTAACTACACTTTATTTTTTTTTTATTTGGCCTTGATTTTGAATTCTCTCCAAATAAGATTTTTTTAACCTCTGGCTAACTAAGTCTCCTGGATAATTATTTCATTACTAGTTAAATATAGTTTCTCATGTAGAACACATACAGTTGGTTTACACTTGATCTAAATATCTGTCACATTTTTTCTTGCTGTATTTTTTGCTAGGGCTTGTATCTGCCACAATATGATTTTGTGTCATTTTCAGAGCCAGTACTAATAATTCATCAGGGATCACAAAAATGTCAATGCACAAGTGATGATGCAGGCTGACACTTGGCTCTCTTTGGGAAAAGGAGCATCTCCTCAGAAAGGTGATGCCGAGGTCGGTGCCTTTTTTTGCCTCTCTATTTCTCCTGTTTCAAGGGGAGGGATGTGCCCGCGTGCTGGATCTGGCCCTCATTCAGGGTTTCATGCCTGCTTTGGGGGAGAATTTCAGATGGTTTGAGAAGGGTGTGTGTGTCACCTGCCTTGTGCCTGACTGCCTAATGCACCTGTAGCTGTTCCAAGGGAGAAAGTGTTGACAAATGCCAGCGCTTTTTCAGAGCACATTGTAATATAAAACCCGAAATATATTTGCTATTGTTTTCTGCTGCCCTGGGTATAGGTCTGTTCCTGGAATATGTATCAAGAGCAATCCCTCTGTTTACAGTTTAAACATGAGCTATAGAGTACTTACTCCAACTGCCAGTTTCCTGGGAAAAAGGTTTGCAATGGCCATCTATTATCTTGGCTGCAAAGAAAGCAAACTCTTAACCGCATATGAAATTAAGCGATTCTTTTCTAGCCACTGGAGTTTGGGTTTGGTGATAATAAGTGTGGGTTTGTGATTTAATAGGTCATTACCTACTTTGCCCATAATCACAAAGTCATAAATAACTATTGGCAAGATGGATAATAGCTAGGTCTGAGAGGCATGAAAAAAGATAAAGCAATAGGCACAAAAGTGTAATTTATATTCATAGAAAATGGGTCCTAGCCAAGAACTGCGATCTAAACTGATAGGAGAGCAGATTTTTATTAGATGTCTCTGATTTGGGGAATGGCTGAACACCTACCTTCACAAGAGCTAGTTGTCTTTCTGGTTTATAAAATGTGTTTTGGACATGTTACGTGGGAGTATCCCTTTCTGAAGAGGTAATTCCATATCTCACTCATGGTCCCATGGACCTAGGCTTCCCCTGAAATACCACTCCAGGCTTTTGGGCCCAATAAACTAAAAGCTGCCAACACTTCACTGTTCATTCAACATCTGTTGCAGCTGTTTTGAGTTGTTCTGACTTCGGGAGCACAAGGTGCAATTCTTCATCCCTTCCTTTCTTGTGATACCTTACTCAGTTCATGTCAAACAAATAGTGGCATCATTTATAATTAATGTTTTCCCAGCCATTCTTGTTCCCTTCTGTGCAATGTGATAGTCATATTATTGCAGCATATCATATTGCATCAGTTGTGTCATAAACTCATCACGTTTTTTATTATCTCTAGATATGCTGTGCAGAGCTCCAGGCTTGCTTTGTAGCGTGCAAGAAAATACATGAGAAACTGAAATCCAAATGTGGCAACAAACTTCCCCAGGGCTGGGCAGGGAGGATGGTGTGGTCATGGTGCTCATCACCAGCTCTTGAGCTCACAATTTTTTTCTTCTCTGCCTTTCCTCTCCACTTAATTGGTGCCAGAAAATGAAGATGCAGGCAATGTGTAGATGCCTTTGATGTGGTCTAGTTTTGAACATGTGAAAATACAGTTGTGCAGCTCTGAGCCTGACATCAAGGTCAGCTGGTGCCTTTGTTCAAATTTTTGGATTAATCAAGAGGAAGTAACCATCCTTTTCCTTCTTGGAGAGGTTCAAAGAGAATATGTCTTTGCATATTTTAAGGAGGTGAGGAGATGGGGGCAGGAGTGAGATGCCTGAAAATGTGCCAGTGGATGTTTGCTCACTCTGGAACAGGGAGAAACAAAACACCCTCTTCCATATTTCTCACCAGCCTCCCCGTTTCCAATACATTCGCTTTATATCAGTGAACTTTAAGAACAACATGTGCTCAGAGATTAAAATTGCAAAGCAGTTTCCTTTCCTATCAACAGAACTGACAGAAAAAATGACAAAATGCTTGTGGGAATGATTAGAGAGAGTGAATGTTCTCATTCATGTCGTGTCGTATATTGCTAATTTATATGTATTTGTTTTCCTACCAATCTGGCAAATTTCAAGAAAGAATCTGCCAGGAATCAATGGGAAAAATAGGCCTGTATTCTTCTGGAAATTAATAATAAGTATTTGCTGTGTTTTATTTGGCTTTTAATGATATCTGTAGTGAGTGATGGATACCAGGAATGGAAAGGGCCAGTAAGGAGAGGGGCAAGGCTCAAGCAGGACTCTGGAGATTTGGGGCCTCTGCTGTTAGTGCTGTTGGCCTGCTGGGTGCCCCTCATCAGTCAGTGCCCCCTCCTCTAGTGCCCCCTCTTCCATTGGCATCAGTCAGTGCCCCCTCCTCCAGTGTTCCATTTTTTCCTACAGGAAAATGAGGATGTGAGGCCTCCAAATGAGGGAGGAAGGCTCCAGGCTTTCCACACCTGTTAAATGTGCTCTTGACTGTTGACTTTTTGGGGTTCCTTATATCCTTTCCTCTCCTTCCTCCTTTCCTGTCTCTCAAGAAATGGCTACTGAGTGATAGAGCAGTTAATAAATACAACATTTCAATTGGGCATAAAGATTTCTTCACTTGCTAGGACAACACTCTTCACTCATCTTTTGGCCACTCCAATTTTTACTGTGTCCCTAGTCTACAAATTTTCAAGATTTCAAGATTTTCACCTTATACTTTGACCTTTTTCTTTCATTTTTACCCCGTTATTTGGTAACATTTCCATTGATCGCTCTAAACGTCCTCTAATTTCTTCAGCTGTAATTTTGTTGCTTTTTCTGTAACAAGTAGGGAGCTATTTAAGGTTCCAGTGACTCCAATGATTCAATGAGATGAAGTTGAAATAAAATTCTCCTCAAAAGCCTGAGGAGGAAAAAAAATTAATCCAGCATGTTCACCTGACTTCTCAGAACCATTCAGGGGCCCAAATCCTCTTGATTTCCATGTCTTTGGAGATTTGCCTTTAATGCTTCAATATCCTGTAAAGGTGCTGATTTAATTATCATTCAGCCTGGTTATACAGATGAGTTTTTAAAGTCTTTCTTCGTAAAGTAGCACCTACAAGTCCTTAATTGCTTGTGTTACTGATTTTATCTCCATTGCATCCCAACCTGAATTTTTTGGCAAGGTTATTTCCTTCTAGGTTTTTCAGCCTGATTGTCAGGAACATGTTATGACCAAGAATAGACTGGAGAATATGGTTCTTGCTAGTCTGTTTCTACAGAGAGGAAATTAAATTCAGTGCAAAGAAGCACTTGCTCTCTAGCAACTCAGTTAATGTCATGGAAAAGGGAGGGGGAAAAAAGTGCCTGTGAGGGTTAACAGTGAGGAAGTCAATGAGAACCCAACATGGGAACTCAAGAGAAACACCAGGCAGATGGTATATCATCCCAGCAAATGCTGAGGCTATTCTCCTGTCTGACCCCTCTGATTTGATCTGAGCAATGTGCTGTCTGTAGTCAGTGCAGCTCTTTTTCAGAGATGCTTTGGCAATGCATGTCCTCTCGTGGCTCAAATTGCATTTGCAATGCCAGGGGCTGCTGAGGGGTCTGCAGGAGGGCTGGGCTGCAGCATGGCAGGGGGAGCTCCCTGCAGGACCAGTATTTGCATCCACAGGGGACAGCTGCCTCTTGCCTGGCCACACTCAGTCTCACACAGCACAAATGTCCTGTGGAGGTCCTTGTCCTGGGAGCCTGGATAACCCATCTTTTTACTTCTTTGGCAATGAGAAATCTCTCAGGTAACCCAGGGAAGGGCCTGAGTATCCTGCAAGGGCTGCAGACACCAGCACAGTTGAGGAGAAGGACCCATTTCCTCACCAGAAAGTTTCCTCTTTCCAAGGGACTTAAACTGGAAAGAAATGTTTGATCAAGTGGTGGAACTCCTCCACCTCCCCAAACCATGCTATGGTGAGTGTTAAGTCTTTTTTTTCTCCATCCTGTGTGGTTTTTTCAGAGCTGGATATGTCTGGTATGATCATGTCATACTCTGGGGGTGGAAGGAACATCAGCTCAGCATTTTCAGAGGAAGCAGAAGCAGAGCTAACCCAGCTTATCCAAAAGCTTGTCTGTGGGAAAGGGTTGAGGAGGAAATCTTGGTCTTGGAGGGCTGATGGATTAATTTACTGGAACTGTTTGAAGCCTTTCTGTTTGGCCTGGCTCTTCTCTGCCTTGGTGTAACACAGGAGTTACCAGCCAGACAAATCCATGTAAAAAGCAAAAAGGAAAGGACATTAAGGGACACGAGCTGTGAATTTTACCCACGTTGCCCTGGAAGGAAAAGGGTTGTAAAGAGAACACAAACAATTAGGGCATATGCTGAGTTTGTTCATCTTCAGAAGCATGTGGTAGGTGTGCCAGTGCACTGGTGTTCAGCAATTAACAATAAAGGCAGACAGCAATTAACCACATGTCTGCTGTGAGTGGTAATGCAAGTTATTTGTATTTAACCTTCATGATTCATGAACCACTTTCATTCTGGGAACTAAAGAGAAAGGGAAGGAACATCTTAGAGCCTGATGTCACCATGTGAAAAATGATCAGACCTCAGCAGTCAGTAATGAAAAAACTTATATACATAAATAAAAATATATAGATTTTCCCCCATTATTGGAAAATGGAATATAATCATTTATCATACATATACACATATATATACATACATACATATCTATGTACACTTTTTTTTTTTGGTAATAGTGGAGCTCTATTTCTGGGAATTTCAAGCTTCATTTACTTTTAGGATCTCAGCTTGTGTATATACTGAAACCAGTGGAAAAATCCTCATCAGTATCAATGGCTGTTGCATTTGGACTGCTGGTATAAACACCGCCATGGGAGCTATAGGCTTTAGAAGTTTTTTTTTTTTGGTTGATTGTTATTTTTCCCCATGTATTTCTGAAGAAATCAGACTTACTTAGGAAAATCAGCCTTTATAGGATTCAGTGTTTGAAGGAATGTGATGGGACACCCAGACTGTTGGAATTAAGCCTGTTCTGAGGCCACATCTTTTTCAAGGGTTTTTGAATTGACAGACAGCCTTCATGATTAATTGTCACTGGGACAAGTACAGAGCTGGGTCTTTTATAAAAAAATATCCTGGCCACAGGGGAAGAGGAGCAAGAAAACCAAAGGATACTTGTGTTATCCTCTGTTAAAGAAGAAAGAGCCACTGCATCAGGGTTACATACCCTCTAAGATCACTTTTTCTTTTTCCCTGAACCAGAGTTCTGTCTCAAGTCTTGTTTTTGGTGGAATGAGGTTTAGCAATAAGTTAATCTCATTATAGGTAAACAGATACATTTTGGGCAGTTTTCCATTGAGCAGCATATAAATCTAGACTTAAATGTAATGAACTGGCACCAAAAAGTGTACTGGAATATTGATTTTTGTGAATTAATAAGACATTGTTTTCTGGTTTTTATGGATTAATACTTAGCTACAAGCTGTTTGGGATTTGGGTAGAGAATATCCTAGTGGTAAAATGCAATTTTATTTTGGAGATGGAAATGCTTCAAGATGGAACAATTGGATTGGTGGACAGATTATATTAAAGGGTAGCAAGGGAGAGACACAAAGTGCCTTTATTGCTTATTCCTTCAATACAAGTAATAAGTATTGATGACCAAAAGAAATGCAATGAAAGGATTTTATGAAAATAGAGTTTGGAGGGCTGTTAGTCTTGTCTGTGCCTAAAAGTGTCATCTCAGAAAAATCAATTAAAATGAGGGTTTTTGGCAGGAAAACAATCTTTTTAGCATAAAAAGAAATAATTTAAATTGTGTTCCCATTTATGAAAATGTATAACTTAGCTTGGAATCGAAAGCTTGTTTAACACTTCTAGCAAAATGAAATCTGCTTTCCTCCTGCTGTCCCTGTTTCCATTGGGAACTCCAAAATGTTCCAATAAGAACTTTTTCAAAGGTGAATTTTCTCAGGGGAATTTTCTTTCAAATCCATCTAATAACCTATGTCAGGGAGCACTTCAGATGTTCCATAGTGAGATGAAAAAGGTCAGGGTATTATGCAAGGAGCTGGAGGATGAGAAGAGTGATTTGAGCTGCAGACTTCCAGATTTGTGGGGGCAGCTCAGCAGTGGGCTGAGCACCATGGAGAGGTCGAGGGGCAGAAGCAAGAGCACACTGCAGTACCTGTGATCACCCTGGGAAGTTCACTGAGCTCTGGTTACCTTTGAGCTGCCAGGTTCTGGACCAGAGGAAGGGCAGTGGTGTCAGCTGGCACCAGTGGGAACAGTATTTTGAGCTGTTCTCCTCCAGAAGGATCTACACACAGCCTTTGGGAGAAAGCAGCAGCGCCGATGAGTTCTGCCGCTTTGCTTGTCTGCAATCACTCAGCTCTGCTAGTGCCTGCTCTGATCTCAAATGTAATGCTGGGGTAGTTGCACTGCTTTCACAGGAGTTAATCCTCAATTGTTCAACTGAGAGCAACATCAAGGCCACAATCTCTGCTACAGAGCAGTCACAAACACAACAAACAAACAACCACTGGCATGGCTTCAAGAAGTGTGTTCCATCAGCTGTTGTTGTCCTGCCACGAAAAGACCTGTAACAAAGCATTCCTGTAGGGAACAGGTTGCACTTGAAATGCAAATCGAGTTCAATATAATCAGACTTGTTAGTACAGTCTTTGGTGCTGTGTGATAAACAGACAGCACACGGAGCCTTGACACCTGGCTGGCTGGGCAGCACTGAAGCTCTCGGTGAGCAGAGAGCCTCAGGAGTGGTGAACTCCTGCCTGTGTGTACTTCACGAAAGATGAGAAAACCTCAAGAGTCCTTCTATTGCAAGCAATCTTTGCTGGATCTCAAGGACAGGAGTGTGAACATTTCTGCTGCTGAAACCCCAAACACATTGTGCACTGCTGTCAGGGCAGGTCTGCAGGAAGCACAGCTGAGCACAGCCCATCAGGCAGAGCGTGCAGCTGAGCTCTGGGGAGGGATTTGGTGTGCAGTCACAGGATTGCCTGTGAGAGCTCCTTGATCAGAACAGAAATATTTAATCAGGTCTGTCTCCTGTAACTGTCATGTAGAGAAAACAAGGCTACAAATTGGATTTGTGTGATCAATGGGCAAGAAAGACCACTTTATCCACCTCAGCAGTGCTGACGTGTAACACTAGGCTTTGGTTGACAGCAAGGTGCCTGTATTCTGGCAGGAGAGACTTTCTCCTGTCTGGGGACACAGGCTGTTCTGGAACCATACATTGATCATTTTTAAATTTTAACCACAATCTTGTCATCTTATATAGAAAATCAGCTGCTGAGTTTAGAAAGAGTATGATTTTTTCTTACAGCAAAATCAAAGGAAGAATTTGCACAGATTGCACAGCAATATTTAGGTACATAAAGATATGGTTTGGAATTTATTTGTGTACGTGAGTGAATTAGGAACCTGCACATGGGTTTTTTGAAGTTCAGGGCTAGAATGGAGTCTGACCCAAAAAGAAAGGGGCTCAGAGCCTGAGCAAATCCTCTGCAGCCAGGTCTGGCACCACAAAGCCACTGTTAAATAGATCTTCCAGACTTGGCACTTCACAGTTTCCAATATTTGCAAAGCATAAGCATCACAGCAGGTCTTACTGAACCTAATGGCACAGCAAATTTAGTAAATAAATAAATAACACACAGCAGAGAGGATGGGAGCCATGCCTGAACTTTGTGTCTTACTGAGAACTGGCATGGTGACTTGGCAGGGTCTTTGGAAAGTTTTCAGATACCTTGATGAACGACAATACTAGATTTTAAAATTTTCTCTCTTTGTATTTTGTAAATGGACTTGTAAAAGAGGGAATTCCAGTTACAGTCTGTCTGGATCCCCATGAGTCTGGAAGAGGTTGATAGGAGGAAGAGTGCAGTTGTGGAACCCCCCCCTAGAGCATAAAGATCTGTAGGATCCATTTGGAGAGGGGCACAACTGAATCCAGCTATGAGAGGGAAATGGGTCATGGATACCAAATGACAGGTGCAGCAGCATCAACCTCTGTCCTGTGGAAAAAAAAAAAAACAAACCACAAAAAACACCTAAACCCCAGAGACTGAGATCTACAGTGACAATTCCTTTCTTCAGGAAATGAAGCTTTTCTGAACAATACCATCTTCTGTCATGCCTAATCAAACTAATTAAAGAACACTACCACAGTTTATTAATGTAATTTATCTCCTGCCTGAGGTGAATTATATTTATGCTCCAGTTACTCAAACATCACTGTTCTGTGTTTGAAGGAATGATGTTATTCAGTGATGTTTGTGTTCCACAATATCTGGCAGTAATTGAACAAGAGCCTGGGAAATTGGGTATTTCCTGCTTCAGAAAAGCTTCTTTGAGGAATGTATTGTGGCACAGCTATGGTGGTGAACAGGCTGGACTTGGGCCTGTCCTTATTTGAATGGCAACTGGAGGCCTACACACGCCAAACCTTTCAAGCCAAGCAAGCCAAAATCCATCTCTAAACGTTAAGCAAGTGAATGGCCTGTTTAACTGAACTCACATATTCACATCACTTAATGAATCAGGCTTGGGAGGCCAAATTTATTCCAGCTGAAGATCTGGCAGGGAAAGGCTAATATATACTGAAGGAGGAAGGAAGGGAGTGAGTTAGTTCTAGAGACTAAAAACATCAAGGAAAATGTTAATAGAAAAAAAAAAGTATTTATTTTAAAATATATTAATGGCTTCCATGGATATCCTCTGATGCAGCCACAGTTGCAGGGCTCACAGGCACAGTATCCACCTGCCTTTTGTTGGAAGAAGGAGTTTAACATAATTTATGGAGTAGAACAGCGTGAGACAACAGAAAGCATTGCCCAAAACTGACTGAGGGGTTTTCCTGGTGATTGCTTGCAATTTGCTGCTATCTGTTTGACAAAAAGCAGAATATAGAGAGCAAGGGGAGCAGCACAGAGCTGCCGTGGGCCTGGTCTGGGCAGAGGGGAGACAGCTCCTGGGTGTGCCAGGCTGGAGGCACAGGGAGCTGGCAAGGGAGGTGCAGCCTCCTGCCCTCCCTACACACCTGGCTTTGTCAGCTGAGCTCAGCTGGCTCAAGGCCATTTTGGCCACCTGTCCGTGCTATTGGCTCTCATTTGAGAGAAAATCCTCTGGGGCTTGGTCTTAAAAGTGCACTTGGAAAAGACATTGCAGATGGTCCTTGTCTACCCTACCTGACCCACATTTTAGGTGGGTGAATCCTTCCCTACTAGGGACCGACTTTGCCTGCTTTGAGAGCACCTGGGATTTGCAGACATCTGAATCCAGAACTGCTCCAAGCTCAGGTATGGCATGTGCAGGGTCATGGGAGAAAGAGGCACAGAGAAAACAGCGGGAATAAAACCTGGTTAGGGACATGGCAAAGCAGACACCTCACCTCCAGCTGCAGCACGTTGCATCTCAGGCCTGCAGGAGCAATTGTTGTCAACAATTTCAGTGGTACTCTGCTGGCTCTCTTCCAGCCCATACACTGTGCATTAAGGCAGTGACTGTGCAGTTTTACTCACGTTGATTTAGAGAATTTCACAACTAAATCTAAAGCATCCTCAGGTAGGATGGCGTGTGGGGAACAGTGCTGTGCTATTTTATTTTTTTTTAAAGTTGGATTGTGTATTTACTGCTTTCCTAAGTGGGTTCTTAAAAAATATCTGACAAGTAGATTCTGTCTTGTAAATAGGTCCAAATGAAGGTTATTGAGATTTTGGTGTAAATCTTTTCTACCCTGCTCCCGACTAGATCTTGGCAGTTTAAAAAGCCTTCTAAGAACAAGGAAAAAGGAGCTTTTATTCTTTGTGAATAAATGAACTGCGAATTTCCTTGGGTAGTGGTTAAAACGGTTTTGGATTTTCCTAAAGAGAACAATGACTCACATCCATTGATAAAGTACACCTTAGTTCTGTATTAATAACAAGTGCAGTGGGCTGGATCAGATTGCATCTGCCATTGAGAACACAGAGCCTTGTTTGGAGGACAGAGCAGGACTGAGCTCTCTGCATGTCGTGTTTATGGCTCCAAAACCAAAATACAGATTGGAGATTTGTCCCAGGTCAGAGTCTCCTTGGCAGCCTGTGCACTGTTGCATATCAAGTGCTTCTGCATAGAAAAGTTGGATGCCAAAAAAAAATCCTGGTGCTTTAGAATAAAAGGCAAGTCCTGATGTCTCGCATGTTCTAGGAACATGCCCCCCAGACTGCCAGCTCAAAATTTAGGGTGAAAACAAAAAAAACCCCAAAGCCATGATGAAGATGACAGGATGATGTGTAAGGTGCAAACTGGGAGAGCCTGTGGTAAAGAATAGAAGTTATTTTGAAATAGAAAAACATGATGGAAAGGTAGCTGAATAGCATGTTGAACATGCTGATTTTTCTTCCTGATGATTAAAACAAGAAAAATCACACTACAGACCTGATCATTAGTGTGACTGTGATTTTAGTGCTGTGTAGGATAATTTCTTTCAGCAGTGGAGAAATTGCAAGAAATATGCCAAAGATAGAGGATCTATTAACAAGTAAGTGAGTTGGGGCAAGCAGAAATTCATGTAATATGCCATGAGCACGATGAGATCCAGAAAAGGCATAAGGACTGTAGAAAATGGTAAAATCCATGTCACAGAAAGAGGTCATTCTGCTGGGAAAAGCTGCTATAGAAACACAAAACTTTGACAGTTTATGCAATGAAGAAACAGCAATTAATTGAAACAGGAAGAGATATATTTTCAGAGATAAACCTGGCTTTATATTTAGACAGCTTTTTTTTGCTGTTATTTGTCTGGAGGCTGTTTGCATGTCAGATCTACCAAGTCCTGTCCTTCATTACTTTGTACCTGCTAGGCTCTCCCTGGCATTGCTGCCAAAGGCTCTTCACAGGCTGGGGTCACCCAGGAGTCTCCTGTGGCCACTGGCCCTGCCTGGCACTCAGCCCTGCCTCGTGGCACGTGGTGGCATCTCCCCACACCACCAAGTCAGTGTGATCCTCCTGCAGCACAGGGAGGCAGAAGTGGTTCTCACTGAAGGGATAACAGCAAGTGACTTCTGGTGCCATCGCCTTGGACAAAAAAATTGGCAACGTAGATTTTCACTAAAAAGAAAACTTGAGCATCTAAGATTTCTGCCTTGAAATCAGTGACCTGTGCCTGGAAGAGGGTAAGATACTGTAGTTCAAAAGAATCTCAGTCTTGCTCCCTGCCTCAATAAAAATGAAAAGAGAAAGCAGGGTTGCAGCTGAAAGGGAATTGGTTTTGGATGCTCCACAGCAGGGCACAGAAATGAAGCCCCCTCTCCTCCCTCCCCAGGAAGTGTCTCCCTGGGGCTCGGGCAGGCAGATGAATCACAGCAGAATTTAACTGAGAAGCTGAATGAAAGGGTTTGGTAACCCTGCCAGATTTATTGCTTTATTCATTATTTATGCAGACAGCAGCTGCAAAACAGATATTGACTACAGTCAATAAATGGCTGACAAGGCCCAGCTTTGGCACTTCATGGCTCTTGTACCAATGTGCTAATTTTGGTTCAGATACTGGTATTGGGAGCAGTCCCCACCCAATTGTGGGTGACAGCAGCAGGGCAGAGATGGAGCAGTGCCCTTGTCCTGGGGCTGTGAGGGGGCTGTGCACAGCACAGAGCAGGTGCTCTTCCTCCAGCATCTGTAAGGAAATGCAGATGCTGTATGGGAAATCTGGTGCATGACTTATGGGCTGTCTGTCCCTTTCATGCAGGGTTACTTAAACCACAGTGCTCCCAGCACCTTCAGGGACTTCACTGTGTCCTCCCCTGGACATGGCTGCTCACAGGGGCCACAGCAGCAAGGCTGCACCTAGAAAAAAGAGGGGAGCTCTCTATATTTTTTTAATGAGGCAGATAATGCATTTTGTTTCAGTCAGTGTGATGTGTTTCATACATCTGTCTTGGCCAAAACAGAGCTTTAATAATAGATGTGGGGAGAAAGCACTGACTGGAGGTTGCTTTGGTTGTATTAAACTGTTGCTGAATGCCCAGTGATGATACAGCCTCTTGGCATAATTCGAATAAGATCTTACTGTCCGTGCTTTTAGGAAATTTATCCCATTTAAATCCCTGTCTGTCTTCACTGGTGCTGTCAGCTGGCTCCTGGCTGTGTGCAAGGGATGGGTTTGGGGGCAGCAGCACGGCTGTCCCTGCTGCCCTTGGTGCAGCCCCTCGTCCCCACGGGATCAGGGCACCCGGGGGAGCTGTGGCAGGGCAGGAGGCAGGTCCAGGCTCTGGATGAGCCTGCTCTGGCTCCTCTGCTGCTCGCACTCATTGAGCATCCTGTGGCACTTGGCAGCAGCAGGGCCATTACCCTTAATGTCCTGGCCAGATTCCAGCCTGCCTAATTGCACTCTGCCCGCGAGGCTGTATATTCCCGGGGGAGATTCAGGTGTGGAAATTGCTCTTCGCTCCCTCTCCTAAACAATGTTACACAAAGGGTGGTTTAGTGCTGGAGATGGAACCTGTTTTATTCAGAAACCTAAATCCAGATTTAAGGATGTAACAGAACACAGAGTCGTCGAAGCAATGCCCAGGCTCCCGAGCAGACCCAGGTGCACAACGTGGTTTTTGCCTTCCTGCAAATTTTTCACATTCCTTTTATTAATAACAAATCTCCTAAAATCTGTTTGAGATCATTACTTGCAACAAATAAAAATCCTTCACGCAAAAAGGAAACAGATGGTCCTGAATGTTGAAGATCTGTTTGAAATGTATTTTCAGCCCACTGTCTGGAACTTGTCTTGAGTTGTAAAGGAATCAAAGTTTAATTTCAGGCTCTGCAATACTGTGTAACCACAGGATTCTCCCATCTTTGTGTATCAACCTAAATAATGGTCTCTCTATCATTGCTAAAGGGAAATATTCATGCGTTTGTTGGAAGGAAAATAACGCTGGGTCTGGGGGCTTCTTCTCTGTGACCAAATTGTTCTACATTAGAGTCAAGAAGTTTTGCTGTTAAGCTGGAGTAGACAGAAAATTTGCATTATCTGGGCAGAGCTGGCACCCTGCCTGTGGATGTGGTGCTCCTGGATGGTCCCTGCTGGCTTCACATTTACACTAGAGAGTGAAGGCTGGGGAGTTGTGCAAGGAGCCTCAGCAGCAGCTGTACCCTGTGTGTACAGCACTGCAGCCTGCAGTGCCTGAGCCTTTCTATGTCCCTGAATTTAAAGCTGTATTCGGGACAGCACAGACTTTAAGCAGAAGCAGTGGTGATGGTTTTTTCCCCACAGGGACACCTCAGGAGGTTAATTCAGTCTGTGTTACTCAGACTCCATGCTGGCACATCAGCCAGTTTTCATAGTCAGTGTTCTGCTTTAAAAAAAAAAAAAAAGACAAAAAATTTCACAGCTGCTGTCATGTAGGACACTGTGCTCTTAGATGAGCAGTGGGCATGGCTCTCATCAGGTAGTATGATCACCCAGAATTAATGGTGGAGGAGGAAAACCTGAAGCCAGAGCTGAGGCAGAGGAGGGGCTGCCTGTGGGGCCCCAAGGACAGCATCTGCAGGGCAGGTTTGTCCACTTCTTGGACTAATAATAGTAAAAATAGGTTATCACCAAATTGGCCAGGGCAGAGTTCATGAGTTTGACTTTTCTCTGACACACCTGAAGCTGCTGAGCAGTTGGCAGGGAGGATGGGAGTGATGCTGCTCCTCTCTAGAGCCAGGTGTCCAAGGCTTGCCAGAGCTGCAGTGCTGGGGATCTCTGGTGCTTTTCTGCCTGCTTGGGTGCTGGGAGCCTTTGTAGCAGGGCAACAACAAATGGTGAATAAAGTGCATCTGAAATGAAGCTCTAAATGCGTAATTTCAAGAATTACAGACTGTTGAATGAATTTATATTTGAATAACATCAGTCTGGTAGTCAAGCACCTATAAATAAAAAAAAAGCTGTCAAGAAAAGGGGGGTTATTTTAGAGATTAATGACTTGTAGGATTTTTATGTCATGTATCTTTGTTGAAATCTTATTTTGTTGAAATCTTATTTTTGCCTCAAATCTAGGACTTGGGTTTTCTCACTTCCTCCCCTCATCTTTTCACAGGAGGATTGGAATAGCTGTATAAAGTGAGGGTTTATGGAGGAGGCATTCTCAGCTTCTTTCTAATAAAATTATGGAGAAAGAAAAGGTCAAGCAAGGTTTCACTTATCAGATTTTCTATCAGTTTTTCTCCTTTACCTTAACTGAAAATAATGAAAAATGAAAGGTATTTTAAAAAATAATCAAAATGAAAACTTCTGTTTCCCAGAAAATAATAATTCAGAATTTTCTCTTGAAGAATGATGAGTGACAGGTTTCTAACCCAGAAAATACTTATTTTCCCCCCTCTGCCTCCTTCACCCCCAAGTTCAGCCAGCTCTGGCATCATGCTCAAGTGTAGCACTGAGAAGATCTCTCATGGTTACTCTCTTTGGCAAAAGAATGTTTCTGAGGGTTTTTTTTTTTTTTGGATGATGATGATGATGATAATGATGATATTATTATTATTATATTATTATTATTTAGTTTCTGCTTGTTTGTTCTTGTTTGAGACATAGAGATCCCTGTTACAGCAAAACAAGCTCGCTTATGCCCGTTTATCCCCAAGGAAAAGGCAATCCAGCCAAAGTGGGCAGTAGGTGTTTTCCTGGCCCAGCCCTTGGGCTGCTCTCGGGTGGAGCGAGCACCTTGCTCAGGGCTGGGGCTGGCAGATTCCCTGGAGCACCATCCCAGCTTTGGGGGCTGCTCTGGCTCTGCAGAGGCACCAGCATTGCTCAAAGGACTGGTTTTGAGGGGTTTCTGTGACAGGCTGCACAGTTTGGCCAATTGAGGGTTGTTGATGAGTTTTTGATGCCTGATGGGTGGGGTTAGAATCTCCTGCATCCTCAGCCCAGGAGCTGCTGCAGCTGCCCCAGAGCAGGGGTTGGTGGTGTGACCTTGTGGGGAGTTCAGCCAAACCCCCCAGTGGGGTCTCTGGGGTTACCATGTGCTCCTTCTCCAGGGCTCAAACACATTCCCGGGGTTTTCCCCCCAAACACACCTAATTTTATCATTCCATTCACAGCAAAGGGCACATCTCTGCATACTCATTTCATAATGATGTTCCCCCTATCAATTTTTAAGTGACCATAAACATGACCTCAGGAGGAGCCTGAACTTTCCTGCCAGCAGCCCCTGTGTGCCCTGGCAGTGTGCAGGGAGGGGCTGAGCCTCTGCCAGCCCAGGGGCAGCCCAGCTCAGGTGGGGCTCAGGTGAGCAGGGAGGGGAGCAGCTCTTGCTCCCTGTGCTCCCCAAGCCGTGTGCAGCTGTAAATCACCCCTGAAAGCACGAGCAGTGCAGGGACACCAACTGGGTAATCCTCACCTCTGCTCTGGTCACTGAGGAGTCTGTGCTGGCACCCTGGGAACAGGGAACAGGCACGTGTGAAAAACTCACCATCTGTCTCTGCTGAGGAGGCTCGGGATCCATTTGGATCCTGCAGTGTGAGCCTGGGGGGGCTGAGCTGCTGTCAAGTGCCTGCCCAGACAAATAAAGCCACGGGAGGCAGTGTGCTGGCACCAGAATTTCACTGAGTTAAATCAGGTTTGTCAGTCTGAAACAACAACATCATCTGATCTCTAGTTTTCAGTTTCTTCACCAGATTTTTTTTTTTTTTGTAAGAAAGTGACAAACTAGAAATCCTTTTAATTTGTTTCAACAGAGTTTGAAAATTTGTTGGTTTTGGGTTATGGTTTTTTTTTTTTTTTGTTCCTTGGCAACACCTACTTCCTTCTAACAACTTCCCTATGATGTGTGGGACTGTTCCAGGGTAAAGCTCAGAGTGCCAGCCTGTGAAGTGTTCTGTGTGTTTGTGTTGTCTGGAATTGCAAGGGCTCATCTCATTGCTCCAAGCCTGCAGCGTGGGCAGTGGGTGTCAGTGGCCTTGGGTGCCTTGTGTCGTGATGTTGTGGCCATTTCAGCTGGGTAAGAGCTGTCCCCCAGCATGTACTAGTGGCCTCAACATCTCATGAAAGACCCATAACAATCATGATTTCCAAAGCCCTAGGCCCAAGTTCTTCTGTGAGTAAAATTCAGAAGGCAAGGAATGCACTGATGGTGTGGAAACACTTTCTCATGGGTGATTAATAAACTCCTCTTTATGCTTTTTCCCATTTAATCCCTTCCTTGCTACTCTGCCTGCAGCAAGAAGATGGTATGTAATATATATATTTCTTTCAATATGATACCAAGTCATGCTCCCAACCACGGGGAGAACTCTATATTCAGTCACCTTTTAGATGCTGTCTATGAAAATCAACCTTTTTTGGTCCCAGTGCTCGTATTTTGTGTCTATTGCTTTGTATTACTATGTATTTTGGTTTTGTCTACTTACTCCTTACTCTGGCACCTTTATTCAGGATGCAAGTGTTATCTTGCTTTGCAGATGGTCCCCAGACTCTGTATCAGGAATCCAAATGATGGCTGTTTTCCTAAGAGCCTGGCTTTGCTGCTGCTGAGGTGATCTCCCTCTCCTCCCTCCACCTTTTGCTCTGAGAGTGTTAATAAAATCTATGTGCCCCCTTGGTGCTGCTGAAAGCTGCCTCTGGTGTCAAATCAGGAACCCCAGTGCCTGAACAGCAGTGTGAGGTGCTCCCAGGATAAATCCATCTGCTGGGGCTTGCTGCTGTTCCTTCCTGCGTGGTGCCCCCAGACTGCCCTGCTGAGGCCACCACGGGAGGGGCTGCCTCATCTCCAGGGGTTCTGTAGGTCAGCCTCAAAGGGCCTTTTCCCCAGGCAGGAGCTGAGCAGTGCTTGCATGCCTGAGAGCCACCACGACATCAGTACCTCTGCACTGGGGAATCTCAGCACAAGCACTTTCAGCAAGTTTAACTTTTAGCATTTTTAACAGTCCTTGAATGTGCTTTGCAGTCTTCCAAAAGATGGATTCTCCAACTTCCCCCCAAACATGTAATCTGAAAACCCACTTCTGAGCTTCCCTGATGTAGATTAATGCACTAGGAACGGCATTTTATGAAAATACAGAAAATTAACTAACCAGTTTTTTGGATTGCCCAATACCAGGAGTTTGCTTTATACAAACATCACCAACTCCTTCTTGGAGGTGTCTGCTCTTGCATTTGCACCTGTGATCTAAGATCATGCATAGCAGAGTTTTTCTACCAACCTTGTTGCAGACAGTTTCTTCCTGAGCATAAGCTCATTGTTCTCCAGCTGTAATTAGACCAAGTGTTATGACAGTTGGTAGGATTACAGCTCTTTGATGAATGACTTGTTTCTCAGACGAGAAGGTTTGTGAAAACAAGGCCATTCATCTCATTTCTCACTCATTTCCTCTGCCCAGCTTCCTTCTGGAAAATATGCATATGGACTTGGATGTGAGCTGAAGGGAAGATTTTGGTGGTTCCCACAGCCCACGGCTCCCTCTGAGTGGCAGCCCTGCCCTGGATCAGCCCTTCACCCCAGCATGGTGTTGTTCCAAAGCTGGCAAGAGAGCTCTCAGCTCCTGCAGGTCTCTGATGAAGGTCCCAAGGAGGACAGACTTTGGTGCACACTCCTACCCTCTGCAACCCAACCACCCATTTCTTCCCCCATCCAGTTGTCTCCTCCACCTTTGCAGATACACACTAAATTGTATAAAGAATCGTGGGAGGTGGTGTTAAAAGTATTGTGAAACTCAGGGTAAATGATGATTGGAGCATCCACAGCTCCCCCTTACCACATGTTCTCCCACAGCAGGCAGTCAGGTTTGATGGGGCATAGTTTACCATTCTTTAGTCCATTCTGATTGCTCCAAGCTGCTGCCTTCTCAGAATTCCAAGAGGAGCCTGTAACTTTCTCACCAACCAAGGCAAAGTTGACTGCTCCCCAGACCATCTTTTTCCCCTTTTTTGGAAATGGGTGCAATGTTTGTTTTTGTCCAGTCACTGGGGACATCCCCAGTCATGACAATATCTCAAAGATGACAGGAGTGGCCTTTTATAACACTGGTCCTTTCTCACAGCATCTTGGGTACACCTCATCTGGTGCTGTGAGCCTGGAGTCAAGAGATGGGCTGGGAAATCTTTACTTTGTGATTTGGTAACTGTTGGTGGAACTGTGCTGTGAGTCAGGGGCACTCTGAGCTGCTGCCATGAGCCTGACAGACCTGTGCTGTGCACCCAAGGGAACTAGACTTGCCTCTCAGCACCAGTTTACCTCCTTACAGGCTGTTCTGCTGACTGATTATCGATGGCTAGTGTGGCCCTTTCTGGCCATGCTGGAGATTTAGAGAGATTTCAAGGTCATTTGGCCATGACTGCTTTTCCAAGGCGGTTGGAGAGAAGCATGAAGGCTTCCCTGGGAAGTTCTGCATGCTGGTGTTAATAATTTATCTATTTCTGAGTAATACATGTGTCAGAGCTCAAGACAGTAGCTTTCCAGAAGTTTGAACAATGGTGACCATCCATTCCGCTTTACAGCATAGTTTTTTATCTGAAATTGGGTTTTAGGCTTTCCTCTGTTGAGCTCTGTGACTGATCTTAAAAGCTTCTTGATATATTACCCAGGCCTATTAGATTCTACTAGACCTCTCCATCACCAAGAATTGATTTCCCCCTCTTCCTCCCTTAATGCTTGAACTCAGAAGGCCCGTAGGGCTTCTGGCTTAATTAAAAATTAAATTTACAGATCATTTCTCAAATCATCCCTTAAGCAGCCAGTAATAATGATCACCTCTGAGTGGTGTGTGTCACTGTCATTTTAATGTGCTGTGTAGTAAATAGCAATGTGTCCCCTCTGTGAACCCTGTGTGGAGCAAGCTGCCCTATGCTGCTCCCTGTTTATTTATGTGTATAATACAGAAATCAGAGTGTTTTGAGTCCTGGGGACCTATACCACACTCTGTCTTCAGTCACTTTTTCTTCTTACCATAGCAAAGGAGAGAGCAAGTTGTCCTGCATTTATGAACACTTCCGTTCGTTTTGAAAACTATTTTCATCTTCCCCAGTTGTTTCCCCTACAATTTGAAGATTAGTTTCTTGTTCCCTTTGCTGGGATATTCAGTTTCTGGAAGTCCTTTTCCTTTCAGTTGAAAGGAAACTCGTGTTACACATGAAGGGAGTAGAAAAAAGCTGCCAATCCAAACGGGTACAAAAGGTTCTTGCTGTGATGCTTCACAGCAAACACACTGCTGAGAGTCTGTGAGGTGCCTCAGTGTTACAGGTGGCAGAGTTCATTGCAAACAGATATCCAGCTAACTGTGCCCTCTCCTACGAGCATTCTCTGCAAGTCAATCCACCAATGGCTTGCTCTGTGAGGTTTTTCTTGGGAATAATTTGCCTGAACTTTTTAAATCTATGATGAATCTGCCAAGACTTTTCTCTGATTATTTACTATTCATCTTATGCAACTGATTATAAAGCATTTACTATATTTGCTTTTTTTTTGTTGTTATTTTGCGGGTTGTCTGTGTGTTTTGAAACAGAGAATGTCCATTAATGAATGGTGGGTAGTTTTCCTGATGCTCAAGTCTCTGCCCTCGTGCAGTGGTAGGTGTTTGTATGAAGCCTCTTTGAGCATTTGTGCAATGACACCTGGGTGAGCACAGACCTGCAGATTTGTACAAATGAGACATCAAGGGCTCCATCCATGTTTGCTTTCTCATCAGATAAATGGTTTCCTTCCCCTTGTATATTTGTTTGCCCTCTCAACTCCATTCTGCATTTATTTTTGTTCCCTTTCTGCATGCTTTTTCTCTACCATTCTCGAAGTGTCTTACCTTAATATTTGAATTTACTCTGGCTCCTGAGTTAAATGTGCTTTTTTCTAACCTGATCTCAGTAATGCCATGTGAAGCCAGGAACTTCTTATGCTTATTTCTTGATTTGGCCAGCTTGGCCATTTTTCAGTGGTCCTCACAGGTGTTTTAGGGAGCTCTCTGTGCTATGCCCCACCTTTTGAGCTGCTGTTGGTGGGCCTGTGCCCAACAGCCTCAGCTCCACCAGTCAGACCTGCTCTGTGTTGCTCTGATCTCTGGCGCAATCATGCTGCTCTCTTCCCTCTCCAGGGACTCTGTTCTATTTCCAGATATATTTTTACTCATTAAACTCCTAAAAGAGAGGCTGATCAGAAGACAGTCCCAGGGAAGATTTGGCCTAGAGATACTTTGCCAGATCCTCTGCACTCAAGGTTGAATTTTGACGGGGATGAACATTTAACAGCTCTGCAAGTGGTCTCTGAGCTGAAACCCTGCAATAATAGTGAAGAACAGACTCAGGAAGAAAAAAAAACCTGACCCTTTGAAACCCTTTTTACCAAAGTAGTACATAGTTAATAATTGTTTGAATTACTCCTGTGAAAGCCCCTTGCGCTCTAAGAAACATCACTAAAGGAAAGTAAGTTAGCCCCAGCTGAGTTGCTAAACCATTAACCTCAGCTGCTGGAGTGCCTGTTGGTGCCTGTGTGAATCAGCTATCCAACTGGTGCCACCAGAGGAGTGGCTGTCCTCCAAATTCTGGGGGGTAAAAGGAGCAGAAGCTGTCCAGAGTATTACCTAAACCAGCCAGGGCTGCCGTAAAACCGTGCCTTGAATCCTCTGGGATTTGCAGAACCCTAAATCTCCCCCAGCGAAAGTCTGAGCTTCTGCCTCCGGCAGGGTCTTTGCATCACTCCCAGGCACAGATCCTCTGGAACAGCACACAGGAACCTCTCCCAGCCAATTGCAGCCAGGCTCAGTGATCCAGGGCTCCTGATCCTGTGGCTTCTGGGGCTGGCCGTGCTGTGGGCATGGGAAAGACTGTCCTAGAGCCAGGGGATGCTGAAACTCCTCTGAAAGATCATCCCCAGGGCAGATCAGCTGAGGACCAGTGGAGTAGCATGAGGCCAAAGAAGAATGCTCCCAATTCCTCTCTTAAAGCTGTTGTGCTGCAGCAGAGGAGTGTCAGGGTGCAGCCCCTGCCGTGGTTTGGGGTTTAAGAGGCAGGGCACCTTTAATCTCCCGTCAGCAATTAGCCATGTTTTCATTTCCTTCCCAGATGTGCAGGATGAACTCAGAGCTCCAGCTGCAGCAGGGCAGGAGGCCTTGGCTGCCCCTGCCACTGGCACCCCTGCCTTTCTGGCACAGGGCAGCTCCCACCCCAGCCCCGGGGGTTACAGCATGGAGACCAGATGGACAGGTCAAGGCAAACCACACCCACCTCCCCTTCCAGACTGCTTGATGGCTCTTGGAAGGAAGGAAAAGGCTTCCCCTGAGTGTTGTTCTGGAGTCTGCATGTGTGTATGCCACACACAACCCCAGGGCTTTCTCACAACTTGGACTGTCACAACAGATAGAGTCTGAGACACCTCTTGCATCACTGATTTGCTTTTTCCTGCTCTCTTCCCTTCCCTCAGTTAAGGATATTACTGCATGAAAGTGTTTGTTCCTGATCTCAGCCCACTCCAGGGGGTCTGGAATTAATAGCTGAGGTTATTGGCTTAGTTGATGTCCTGTAGTTTGAACTTGCTGGATGGATGCTTCCACGTGGGAAGGCAGGAGAGCAGTGTCCCTGCAGGCAGCTGGCTCACCTGAGGCAGCCTGGGCATGGCAGCAATCTTCATTTCCCTCACATGGCCCTGCCCTTGATTGTCCCCCAGCAGCCCACCAAGGATGTGTCCCTCTCACGTGGCTGCTGCTCGTGGCAGTGTCTGCCAGCACCACCACACTGATCTTGGTGGAAATCCTTGATGGAAGAGGATCCTGCTCCAGCAGGAAGGGGAAGGGAGGCTGCTGCACTTGCTTGGGTAGTCCTAAATAACAGCCTGTTTATCGGTGCTCTCTGATAGTGTGTTATTTCCTAGAGTAATGTTGTGTATCAAAATGGCCCAGAAACATCTGATTGCCTGTAAAAGAGAAAAACTATAGATTGCAAGTGCTCTGAAGCTATTCTAAAGTAAATCTGTTCTGTGTAACTGCAGAAGATTATTGAACGTAGCTAGAAATTGTCTCTGTCTTAGACTGGGTGCATGTTTCTGGGGTGTCCTGAGACCAGTTCAGTCCTAAGGGCATCTGTGTACGGCTAAAATACAACAATGTACTAGGCTCTCTCACCCTGTCTTCTAGGATCCTTAGTTCTCTAAGACTGCCTGATGTGAACTGCCTGAAACTTTGGCACAGAACCCTCTGACTCGCACAATTTTCCCTGGGAGAGAGATCTGGGGTAGGTGAGAAGAAGAATGCTTGTGTGGGATCAGTCAAAACAGTGATTTTAATTCTGATCTGTTATCATAAGGCATGTTCTCATGCCAAACTAAAAAGGATTCCAAGTGAAAAGTAGCATAAGGGAAAGAAAAAAAAAGAAGATAATTTTTTGCCATACTGCTTTTTTTTCCTATTCCTTCCACTTCTCCCTCCTCCTTCTCTGTGATATTCTGGCAAAATTTCTGGTATCTTGCCAAGTATTTAGCAAGAAAATGGTTCAGTTTTAGGGTTTTTTTGACAGATCTATCACTGTTCATTCTCTGGAGTCTGCCCTGTCTGCTCAACAGCTGGTCCTGTTCAAAGAGTCTACTGGAACTATTTGTGCATGTTTGTAAGTGATGGATTTAGATAATACCCACAATGATTGTAGAGTCCTGCTGTTTGGCACAGAAACATTTCACATTTGCTTTGCATAGGGATGAAGGATGATGCCAGGTACACAGTATGAGACATGAGCTGTGTCTTCATCTAGTGTGTACTAAAGCTGTCACCTGAGGTCATGGCAAGGCTGACTTCTGTAGAGGGAACAGTTGAGCCTTGCTGGGCTTTAAGGGAGTTTATACTGAATCAAGTGAGCCCTGAATCTTCTAGTGCTGCTTTGGGGACTGGTTTTGAGCAGCTGTAGCTTGGGCCAGTCGTGGTGTTCAGATGGTGTTCCAGTGATGGATGCAACAGGTGTCATTGGCACAGGAACATAATTATCTCATTATCTGAAATGGCTCTCTTTGTATGCATGTGGGGTACAAACAGATCTTCTGGGATTCAGAGGCACTGGTTGAGCTTGTGGGGCTCTTGGGTTTTGTGGATGTCCCAGTGCTGAAAGAATGACATTGACTTCAAACCTGGTACCTGCTGGATGTGTTCTTGTGTCCTTATTCCAGCTCCTCAGCAGCAGAAGCTTTCCCTCTGTCTCCCAAGCCAAGCCAGCTCTGATTTGTGCCTGTCCTTCCAGGTGAAGGCATATCTGGTGTTTCTTTCCCTGGCTGCAGGCTCTGCATCCAGGGCAGAGCTGGTTACCTGTAGACTGCCTTGCAGTGAAGCAGCAAAGAAGCTGGTGTTCTCTGTACTGATGAAAATGCAAAGAAATTAAAGTGTGTGTCTCTTTAACGAATAGAATTAAACCCTGCTTTCCCCTCTGCCTTCTGCTGCTTCTCCTGTCAATCTGTGCCACCAGTCCCCCTCGGAGGCCCAACTCTGCTGTGCTGCCTGTATTTTATACACACTTGTACAAGCTTGTTTGATCTGGTGGTTTCAGAGGAAAACATTGAAGTAGCTCCTGTGCTGCACCACACTGCTGTGTGTCCAGCACACCTGGCTCTGCTGTAACAAGATAAGCAGAGCAGCCCTTTCAAGCTCCCCAGCAGAGCTCAGGCGCTCATCTCGGGGGAGTGCTTGGCCAGCAGAAGTTTCTGCTGCTCCTGCTGAGCCCTGTGTCTTGCCTCCAAGCTTGTTTTTCTCTCTACTGACTTGAAGCAAATTAGCTTCTACTCTCTCTCTTCCCTCACAAAAATAAAAAAAGAGAGGAAAGAAAGGATAAGAGCTAGCTTGGGAACCGTTGCATATGTGAACGCAATTTTTGAGTTCATCTGTTTTTCTTGGAGGCTGCAGTTAGTGGGTGCAGCCGTGCTGTTTTCCCTGCTCCAACCAGGCTCCCATGTCAGTGCTCCCAACAGGCTTGTGAGGGTCGAGCTCTGTATCCTGTCCTGCACCTGAATCCTAATGCAGCCAACTGGGACAGTATCTCCTGCTTGCTCTGCTCCTGCTGAATGCTGCTCTCAGCTGGCTTATTGCTCAGCCATGGTGATACTGCTGCCTGATTTATATGGCCTCTCTCTTCTTGCTCCTCTGCTGCTTGAGTACAGCCATTATAGAAGCCATCTGCAGCTTGTGCCTTTATTCCTTGGGTTTCTAGGCTGGCAGATGGTATGGACAAAAAAAGAGCCTTCCTCTGTCTAAATTAAGCAATAACACATCAACTTCCAATCACATTCTTATTATCACCTCGTGATCGCACTTTCATAAAATCCCTGTTTCCACAGCTAAGCATGATAGATATTTCTCAGCCTTATGGCTTGTGTCTGAAAGGAGTCTCTGTGCCACAAGCCCTAAAAGGACATTTCAAGAAATTACACACCTGTCCTTGCCTCCTACTTTGCAGTTTGCAACAGCTCTGCCCAGCCAGCCATTTGTTGCTGCTGAAATAAAACCTGGATAAATTCCTGTGTTTGGTGGGGTCAGAGCCCAGCCTGACTGTTCTGCTGGTGGCTGAATGGGCTGCTCCTTGTCTCCTGTGCCCTCATTTGGTGTGAGTTTGGGTATCACTGCAATTCAGAAATCTGATTTTAGAGCTGTTATCTTGTCACCATAAAAAGCAACATTTTGATTCTGTTCATTTACAGATTTTTTTTTTCTTCGTTTGACCTGCTGGTTTATTATCTTTTCCTCATTTGGCCTAATTAAAGTGCTGTGTACAGCAGCTTGTTAGACTTAACTACGTTCCTGCATCGTGCTGGGAACTGCATCTTCACTGATCGCTTCAGCAGCAAGACTGGCCCTGGGCAAATAATTTGTAGCAAATCACTTGACTGACTGAACATCACCTCCTTTTTTGGGTTAGGAATTGTCTCCGGCAGATCGTTGTTCTTGTTTCTCGTAATGATTTCCCAGCTAACTCCTGTGACTAATTTTTGGGCTGGAGTTGCTCACTCCTGGCTCCCTGTGACTCGGCCTTTGTGGTTCAAGCTGCCCCAGCTGGACCTGTAATTTGTAAACAATGCTTTGGTTTCTAGATTGAATCAGTCTAACCACATCAATGCTTAGTGTAAATTCTGAATTTTCTGAGACATTCTGAATATTTTATTCAATCTTTCAGCTTTACTTAAGACTTGCTTCGTTGCATGTAGAAGTTGAAGGCAAAATATAGAAATAAATTAATTATATAAAGTGTTTGTTTTAATCCTGGCTATTTTATTATACACTTTTTTGGGGTTTTTTTTGCAGTATTGCCTTGGTTATAGTTCCCAGTATCCCCATCATCCCATAAAACATGCTGGTTTTTTTTTAACTTGGAAAGACACCCCACATCCAAAACCTGGGGGAGCAGAGATGACACTCATGTATTGATGTAGCAGGGGAGACCTGTGGCCCAAGGTAAATCCTTCTGTCTGTTCTGCAGCAGATGCTGCAATTTGCCCACAAAGAGCAGTTCCTGCTCCTTGGTTTTGCCTGAGTGTGAGCAGGCTCAGAGCAGATGAGTTTTGCAGCTGGTTGCACACACTGCCGAGGCACTGGGGCTCTGTGGTTCAGCACAGCGTGCAGGGTCACACCCAGTGCTGGGTCACTTCCAGCACCTGTGTCCCCTCAGCTTCCTCTGGTGCCTTCTTCAGCTGGGGCAGCTCTGTGCCCTCCAGGTGACAAGTGCCTCACTCCCAGGAGGAGGATTTTACTGTGCAGCAGGGGATAAGTTACAGCATAAATGAAAACAAAGTGCTTAGTTCTCTCTGCACAGTGCTCTAATGGAAAAATATGCTGACTGTTTTCTGCTCTTCCCTCAAAAACTGATGTGTTTGTAAATTCTAAGCAAGTACTGACAGGTGACTAATTTATTTTTGTCAGCTTAGCAACAAAGCCTACCCTTTGCCACCACGTTCATTTGTTATGGCAGTGCGTTGGCTGACATTGAGATTCATTTGGGTTTTTAATGTATCTCACTGATGCAGCATCGTAGCTATTCAGCTGCATTCCTCTCTTTTTCTTCTAAAACTAATTAATGTCTAATTTCTCCCCATTATTTCCTTAAGCTCTGTGTGCATCTACAGACAGGCTTTTACAGTTTTCCTGAGGTGGAAAGCCTAAAGCTGCAGTTTGGAGGCTCATGAAGTCATTGCTGACCTCCACCTCTTTTTTTACAACCCAAAATGCAAGGAGAAATGGAGAGGAATAGAGGCAATTTGATTTTTGTTTTTCTTTTCTGGAAGATGCAATGTGCCATTGCCAAAACAGATGAAGACTGATGTGCCATCAAGCCCATGGATATGTCAGTGGGTGCTGTCAAAGTCAGTGGGAGCCTGGAGTGGTGACAGCACCGAGCTCTGTGCCAGCCACTCCAGGCAGGTGTGAGCCATGGGAGGTGCCATGGAAGCACAGGGCTCACTGTGAGCAAACCCTGCACATCATCACCCACCTTCTGGGGAGACTGGGGATCCTGTCATTGCAGGAGTTATCTGGGAACAGATCCAGGGCTTCTCTGAAAGGCAAAGGGCTGGAAAAGTAAAGGGCTGGACCTTTTGTATTTCCTCTGCATCTCCTGCGTAGCTCCCATCGTATGAGTGAGGATCATCCTCTTGAGCTGCTCCTGCTGTCACCTAACAGCAGGTGTGATCCCAGGGACAGCAGGACTCACCAGAACCAATGCTCTGATGGTCAGTCTGGGGCTGGCTGCAGTGTTTGACCCCAGGCAGTTGTGCCAGGGTGACACAAAGGTGGTTCCCATGTGGGCTGGTTGTGCCCCAAGAGCACATCACCCACCCAGAACAAGCCATGTGTATTCTAGTCCCCACTCCTCCTCCAGATGTGCTCTGCTCTGCTGGTGGCTCGAGTCAGCTGTGCTGAGTCCTGTCCAAAGTCTCCAGGCATCCCTTGTGCTGGGAGAGGTAACTCACTTCCCTGCCTCCCACTGCCTTTGGAACACCTCCCGTGGCCAAACATCCACTGATCTCACATCTGACAGGTTTGCTCATTTGAGTTTCTTGTCAGTCTCCAGCAGGAGGTTATGGATTCAATATTGAAAAAGCCAGAGGATATGGTAGGCATCACTTTGTGCTCATTTGTGTGCTGCTTTCAGCGTGTTAGTGTAAATAAGCCTAGTAGCAGTCTTGGAAATTATTGGTAGAGATTTTTTTTGCACTTCATTCTTCAGTAAAGCAAATACAGCAATGGCTTGAACAGGTCGACGTCCTTTCACCTTCATGCATAAATTTAAAGCAGCTGAGCCTTTTTACTTATTTTCAGCAGAGTTGCTGGAAACATCTAAATGTTATCAGTACCCATGTCCAAACATATTTTTATAGCACGTTTCTAGACCCTTTAACTTCAACAAAGCATTGAACAGCTTGGATGGCGCCATCTCAATTATCTGTCCTCTGAGCATTCCTCCCAGCTCTCAGACACAAGCCCCGTGCTAACCATACATCATTATTAGACTGACTTCATAGCACTAATTGACACAGAATGAAATTCAGAGCAGGAAACAGAGAGACTTTAGCATTCAGTATGAACAGACTGCAAATTAGTGTTACTGCTGTAAAGGTTAACTGAGATTGAAAACTGTCCTATTACTGCCATGTGAGCTGACTGTTTCCCTTTTTTGGGAAATGGCCATGATTGGCATCTGAGGAGTAGAGGGGCTATAAAGGGAAGGAGAGCACCTGACCCTGAGGAAATCCTGCAGCAGATTGCATATAAGTGTCAGCTTTAATCTGAAGTGGTCACTGACCTTCCCAGGCAGCTGTGAAACTCCTGAACTGGGAGGTCTTCAAAACATCCCAAACCTTGCATGGAAGGGAACAAGTAAATTACAGCTTAGTGAGCTGCAGGTCTGGGACATCTGGAGCCAAACCAGGCTAGAACTGAATGCCCAGGTGTACATGGGCACAATGTTTATTTCTGTTTCTTACCTTTAAGTCACAGGTTTGTACAACTGAAGGAAAAAGTTATGGAGCAAGCCTTGCCTTTCAGAAACTTGTCTAAAGACCTCCTCCATTTTTTGGGCAGTTTTATGTTAAGGGTTTACTGTAAACACCAGAAGTATCTATAGCTGAGTCCATAGAAAATGCTAATTTTGGTTCAGGATGAACAGACACTGAATGATTGCTGCTGAAAGCAGACCACAGCAGACTCATCACCTGCATTATGCAGATTTTCTCATATGATAACATGGCAATCTTTTCCATGATTACAATATTAAAATTCTTAAAACTATGTTTTACTTTCAGTAGCAGTCTACAGCAATCCAAAAACATCAATTAGAGGGTTAGCAATACATATAAGAGCCAATAAAACAGTTACTACTTACAAACAGGCTCGTTAAACCAAGCTCATATATATAAAATATCTTTTTCTTCCCAGTTGCTGTAGTGGCAGCTCATCCAAACCAAACACTCAGCCCATGTTTCAGCTGCAAGGTGAATTTCCATATGGCACGGGGTGTCATTTCTGCTGGCATGCACACAGAGCCAGCAAAACCCAATAAGAGTGCTTGTGAGAATGCACAGGGAGGCCAGAGGCGCTCAGCAGAGTGTTCAGACAGAGCTGAGTGGACAGTTCACTAATGACAATGTCCTGCACAGCTTGTGAAAGCAGGGGAGTGCTGTGGAAATGGTTCATCTGTTTCACTATAAATGAAATATAGAATAGAAAACCGATTACTGCTAACTAGAATAACTGGACTACAAGAAAAACTAATACAAAAAAACCCCCCTTTTCATCTTATATGAAAAAGGCATGTGCTGCAGAAAGGCCTGTGTAAATGCTGCCCCACACCATGGAACTTTAATTTTTTCCTTCTCCTGGCTCCTTGCTCATCCATTAGCTGATGTGATGTAGCAGGAGCCCTTCAGAGATTTAACCTCACTTTGTGAAATGAACCAAACCTGCTTTGCCCATCTGCAAGTTACGGTGCCCTGGAGAGTAGGTCTGAGTCCTGATGTGGTGAGGAGTCCTGCTCTCTGATCCTTTCTGCAGAAAGTGGGACCTAAAAGCCAGAGTACAGTCTGGACCCCTCTCACATTAAATTCTTGCTGCTGCCATGGTCTTTAGCTGCAAGTTTTTTAAGGTATTGGACTCAACATGAAAGTGGGCAAACGCTCTGCAGCTTGAACTTGATAATAAAATAAGCCTTGTTTGTAATTTTAAGTGGAAAGCTAATTCTGCATTACCTGCAGAAAGCATAAATGCGTTGCTGCTTCCAGCCCTTTGGCAAGTGTTAGGTCCAAGAATGGACTTAGGATAGGAACTTCCAGCTCAGAAATTCATACCTAATGCTGTCTAACCTCTTCTTCCATCAGCTGAAAAAAGGAAAATAGTGTATGTTTCCCTTAGTTTTTTTTTTCATTTTTGTTTTTCTCGAAGTGTATGCCAGTGCACCAATTAAGTAATTCCTATCTCAGTTTTAAGAATAATTTATAGGGAGGTCCTTCTGAGTTAATTCATCTTTTGTGAAAGATTGCAAAGGAAGTGTCTGTCTTCGCTGTGATCAGACAGCTTGATTCTGAGCAGCTGCATTCCATCAAAGATGACTTCATGCTATGACTTGCTGACAGCAGCCTGTGTCGTGTCCTGTGTCTGTACTATTAGCTTACCAGGAGATGGGAAAATAATATAAATATTCAGTGATGAATTTAGCACTGACATATTGCAAAACACAGATGCTGAATCTCAAAACTGTGAAATGAATGGTTCACAGGGTCTGATATTATCCCAAACATTCAGAACATGTTTTGGTTTATTTCTGAATGAAAATATCTTTTTCTATTTTCAGCATCTCCCTGGTGTGGGAAGCACTGACCACGTCCATCCTGAGCACCTAAAAGTTGTAGGGGGAGCCTTGTCCTAATAATGTCATGGTTCTAATCTCATCCAGCTGGATCCCTTTCCCAAGGCCTGATCCTGGCTGATCTCCATCCATGGAGGAGCTGTGAGCTATGGGCAGGTGTGAATGTGGCAGGGCTGCCCACCAGAGCAGCTGCCTCTGTGTGGAATAGCCAGAGGTGGGTTTTGAGAAGAGAGGCTCAGCAATATCTAACAACCACATTTTGGTACAGCCAAATAAGGCAGTAGAAGTAAGTGGTGGAAAAGCTGAATTTTTAGAAACTAGGGTGCTTGGGAAAGTGGTGGAGGTGGGGAAGATGAGGCACCTCACCTTCCTGGGAGCTTTGATGAGTGGCTTTAGATCAGCTGGTGGTGGGGCTGGTGCTGGGGCAGGCACAGGGAGCTCAGGGGGCTTGAGGAGATCAGCAGGACACACAGCCCCACGGTGCAGGGGGGTCTGCAGAGTGAAACAGCAGCAGAGCCAAGCTGGCTGCTGGGCAGCCAAAGGCAGGGAGGGGCTCTGGCAGCAGTAACACAGAAGCTGAGCTGTGCCAGGGACTTGTCCTTCTGCAGAGGGTGCCTCTCACTGTGTGCTGCAGAGCAGGGCTGTGCTGGGGGCTGCTTCCCCAGCCCTGGCAAGCTCTGGTGCCTCTGAACATTTTATACCAGTGTAATGATACTGAACAAGGTACTGGTATTAAATAATTTTATCAAGGCATGAGAACAAACCCAGCACTAGCCTGTTTTCAATGTCTTATAACAGTTCCCTTTATTATTTCATCTAACTCCTCCTGAAGGTAGATTTAGAGTTTCTTTCTTGAAATCCAGTGTTTGCCCTGTGCACCTTGCTTCCTGCCCAGTGCTGTGATTTACAATGTAGCTGCATGTACACTCATTACTAATAGCAGATTTGGTTTCATGCCATGTACAAATTCTTTTGCTAAGAACCACGTAGTAACATACTCTGTCACTTTGCTTTTTGGGTCGTTAATGCATTTGCCTTCCTTCCCCTCCCCAAAGAGCAGAGGGATGAGGATTACGCACTTAAACCAGAGTGTGCTAAAGGCTTGAGGGTAGGAGAAGAATATGTGTATCAAGTGATACACACTGAGGCCAGTGAATCTTCCCTGCCTACACAAAAGGATGAACCAAGGCCCGTGAAGCTCTCTTTGTGTCACTGGGAATGACACATCATCTGGGCTGAATTGTGTTCCCAACGAAAGCAGCACCACGGGGTTGGTCCATACGTGTCACCAGCAGGTAGCCTCCAGCCTGTCATCCTGGCCATTGATTAAAGCCCTCCAAGATGTTTTCCAGAGCTTGCTGTAGAACACCCTCCAAACCCAGATGGCAGCTGATGAAGAGTTTGGGTGGCCAGAACTTGGTTGTATGTTCTCCAGGATGGCTGTGGAGCAGGTGAAGGACAGGATGTGATTATCAGGCAGGGGTGCCTGAAGCTTTTGTCTCAGTTTAATCGCCATGGCAGGAGGATGCCATGGGGTTGCCAGAGGGTTTTGTGGCTTATATAAATAATTCCATGCTTCAACTGTGTTGCAGTTGCTTTTAAAAGCCCGTGCTGTGGCCCAAAACCTGACTGTGACCCTCCAGCTGTGAGCACAGGGCCCTGAGAGACACCACATGCACTGGGCTCCTGCACTTCAGGCTCAGAAAAATACTGAAAAACTTTGTCCTTAAAACTAATAATAAAAACCTCACCATAGTTTGGGTGCAGTTTTGCATTGAAGAGAGATTTTTAACACAGGGTGAAATCCGTTGTCCTTCAGAAGTTGGTTTTGTTTACCTCAATCAGTGCTAAAATATTCATTAAAGACAGCAGAACTGTTTTGTATTATGCAAAGAAACTTCATATTAAGTGTTGTCTGTATGTGTTCAGCATACGAATACATTAAATTCTTAATGCTCAGACACTGCCAATAGTTGTTGTGAAAAGGATCCCAATGACTTTCTAAAATATGTATTTGATTAAAAAAAACCCCAACCTCAGGGATATATCAGAGCTCTGGATAATTTTTATACGAAAGACTGGACAAAACTTCCTCCCAAAGTTTATCCAGAGGAATAAATTGATCTAAACAGAAAATGTGAGATGCACAAAACCAACCAGCTGCTGTATCTTTTCCAATAGTTGTCTCTTGTTGCTTTTACAGGCACTCCTCTGTGTGTTTTGGTTTTGCTTTTGTGGATTTTGGCCCTCCCTGCTGGGCTGGTCCTCCCTGAACGTGCTCCCCAGGCAACACCTGAGCTGCAGTCTTCCAATATGAAGGAATGTCAGGAATGTAATTCTGGTGGCATTAGTCACTTTTTTCACTGAAGCAAATTAAAAATGCTTTGCAAAATGCACAGAAATCGTTTATAATCCTCAGCCTAAGAAGCTAGGGAATTCCAAATTAAAATTGGCTTTGGACATGTGTGTTGGTAAATGGCAGATTGAGCTGATGCCCTCCCACCCTATATTTGCTCCCACTGGCAGTCTATTTCTTGGAGCCTTTGTAGGAAAACATGTCTGATCTGCAATACATCACATTATTAGAGTGGTTTTTTCCACCAGATTGTCATAATATTTTAGGAAGTTTGTGTTGATTTTGCTGTCAGGAAATGAAAGTGAGATTCATGAATAAGTACAAACTAATTGGGCATAGAGATAGATCTGGTTTCTCTAACAGCAGCAGTGTTAACTCTGGAGCAACTGAGGGTAGCTGACTCTTCATAATCAGCTTTGGTTGTTGTACAGAAGAACAGAGCAGCACTTGTGCAACTTATAACAGTATCTAATAATTTCTGAAAGAGGAGTGAAAAGAGAAGGCCTGATAGGCACTTAATAAGGCAATTTTTAGTCAAAATATTGTTTTTCCTTTGGAACTATGCCATTCAAGTTCCCTAATTCAATTCTTTTTACTATTCTAATAGACACTTAGTTATTAATATCATTATTGAGATGAAACTGTGGTGAAAATTTCCTAACCATTTTTATTCATCAAATGTCCTGAGCATATTCTTCTGCCTTCTGTCATAATCTTCTACAGAGCTACTTGCAAGTGAGCACTTTGCTATTCCCTCAATTGCTATAACTCAACGTGATGGCTTTCAATAATGGAAAGCCCTAAAATATGATGGAGTTAAACAAATTCCAGAGGAAATAATGTGAAAAATATTATTTAGATCAGATGCAGTTCTTAGCTTTGGTTTTACCTGTCCATTGCTGCACTAAAACCTATTCCTTTTATGATCCAAATCAACAAAATATAAAACTCCTAAAGGGAAATTTCCTCGCCTGAGGAATGAATCAGCGTTGCTCCTTTCCATATATCTTATTAAACAGAGTATCATTTAATGTCTCTTTTGTGTGAGCACTTTCAAACACGGTGCCATTTGGTTTTCATTGCTGCTGAGGTCAGCCAGAATGATGAAGCAAGGAGGCTGGGATGGAGGTAAAGAGGACCAGCACAAGCCTGGCTGCTGGCTTTTGTACACTGGCACGTGTGCTGTGGGTGCTAGGGAGGCAGCAGTGTAGGTTGCTCACTGCAGGTCTGCAGCTGCAATTTATTCCTAGTTATGGCAAAACTTGAGTGGGAAACCTCAGGGGACACAGGTCTCGTCTGTGATTTTAGGTGTGGTCTGTGCATGGGTGTGATCACCTTCCTTCCATCCCAGGGGTTTTTTTCGGCTCTTCAGACGGAATGTGAGAGCTCAGTGGTGGTCTGGAGGGACCTTTCTTGTCTTCTCCATCTGCAAACCTTGGTGGCTGCTGAGTGGCTGTGCTCAGCTCAGTGAGACTTCAGCCTGGCCTGGCAGAGGGACAGAGTGTGCCTCTGGCAGAGGGGCACTGCCAGGGGTCGTGGTGCTGCTTCACAAGGAGAATGCCCCTGTGCCAGCTTAGAGGATCTGCTGCTCAGCACACCCCGTAAATTCAAAGGCAGGGATGAATGGCCATGATTTACATTCTGCATTGCTGTGTGCGTGATGATTTGTGTGGAGAGAAGAGGGACCAAAACAGGTGATGTGTCCAAGAAAGTCTGTGCTGACAGCTGCACTGAAGCCAGGTGCATCCTTTAGTGCATCAGAGGCCAAAACCAGGAGCACAAGTGCTTAACTCTGAGGGGTGCTGATCTGCTCCTCCAGTGATTGCCTGTGTGACTGAAGAAAGCATGCAGACAAGCAGGCTCCCCACCTGGTCCTCACCTGTCTGAACTCACTGCCTGACTTGTGAGGTAGGCATAAAAATATTTAACAAAACTCTTTACTCACAAGGGGAAAAAAGGAACAAATGCTTAAAGGAAGATGGTAGAAGGAAACTATCTTCAGTCTAGGATTTCTGCTAGAATAAGAAGGGAATTATTAATTGGTATTTTGGGAGAGGTAATAAAATTTCAATGACTAAAATTAAATCCTTATCTCTTTGGCAACAGAAACAGAAGACTACAGAGGATATATTGGGAAATGTTGTCCATGTTATCCAAGTTCATGCAGCCTCTCAGAGCAGGAACACTTGCCAGCTCCAGTACTAAAATTTCCAGCAGATATTTTGTTTTTGATAAATCTGAATGCTTTTCTTCCATGGCTGAAGGGTTATAGGAGGCTTTGCTGACTCCACAGGGCTAACAGGGTCCATGGAAAAGCAGGAGCAGCCTTTGGGGAGGGTGGAGAAGGGGCTATTTCTCACCACAGCCATATATAATTTTAAGATCTGAGGGAGTATCTCAAGGTGTCAGCCCATTCCCTAGTGCATAAGGGTGGTAATTGCATTTACAGTTCGATGTAAGCAGCTTTGCAGAGTCCCATCAGAGATGAAGAGGCTGATGTGATGTGACTGCCACATGTAGGGAGGTGGGAGGTGCTGTGGGGAAGCTGCAGGGGCTGCTGGAGCTCTGTAGCTGTGAAGAGTCTGCTGATGGCTGAGGTATCCCTGAGTGATGGCAAAATCAAGGAGACCCTAAACACAGTTCTTCTACATAAAGTGCTCATGGCATGTGCAAGAGAAGCCCAAACATATCTATCTTTCTTTAGCTCTGATAGGGGGATGTCTGAGGATGGGTTTTGTTTGCTCTCTTGATATTTTACGATCCACACGTTAATTCCAAGCTTTGCCAAAAGCTCTGACAAATTTTGCTTTTATTAGAAATTTCCCTTTTTAGTTCTTCTCTCGTGCATTCACAAAGCCAGTGATTTATAGACATAGCCTTAAGCAGTTTCTGCAGCTTCCCAGCGTGTCTGTCAAACAAAGTGAGCACAGGTAGTGCAGGTACAGCCCTTCCCTGTGGTGTAAGGCTGCTGGCACTGCTCCAGCCCAGCCCTGAGAGGCAGCTCCATCCCTCTGGCTGTTCTTTCCTGTGCTGCTGCTCAGGTTCACTTCACCTCCATCTCTGCACAGCCCATCTGTCCCAGACCCCTTGGTGGGCACTGCAGGTGCATCCCCTTTGTGATTTCTTGCTGTCTCTGGAGGCACCTTTCAGTGCACAGCAACAAACTTGGACCTTCAGTTAAGTTTTGTGTCTGCACACCTTTGAATTTGATTTCGCAGTTGAGGTAGTGTGCAGGAGATACTGATCTTGGCCAGACCCTTGACTCAAATCACCAAAACTCAATGTCAGGCAGCCCCTGGCTATGTGTTTATGGACTGGGGGGGCTGCGGCAGCTCGCAGCATCAATAAGTTGGTGGAGCTGCACTTCCCTGAGGTGTGTGGAGGTCCCCACCAGATGAATGTCCATCAGCCTGGCTCAGGCAAAGCTGGTTTTCCTTTATTGCTCCTAAAAGGAGCCTGAAGCAAGCAGCTCAGCCATATGACACTAGGGGGGCTGAAGACACTCAGTTGTTTCCCAAGCAGTTTTGGTTTGCCAAGTGCTCTGCTCTCTGTGAAAATGAGTATTTCCTGGGCTGGAGAACAGAGGTGAGGTGCCATTCTGGAAAGGGTTTCTTGCACCCTTTTTTCCTGCATATTTTCAGCTGAGTATTTTATCTAAAATCCAAGGAGACGGTACCAGTGCTTTTCACCAAGGAGAGATCCTTCCTGATATTAGAGCTCTCTGGAGCTATTGAACTATGCCCTGTGCATTGCCCTAGAAGGGATGATTAGCTTCTCACTGTTTAAGATGAGGGATTTTCCCACTGGGAATTTTCCCAGCCAGCTTGTACATGCTCCTGTATGATGTGCAGTGTGTTGTGGACATCTTTGATCTGGTTGTTTGCAACCTTCTGTCCTGGAGGAAACTGCACTTCTGTAGTGGTAGAGTTATACAAAAATAATATGCTTTAGATGTCTTCAGCCAGAAAGACACAAGAGACCATGCCATGAATATTACTAAGACACCAGCTTGGAACCTGGAGCAGTTCTTGCTTCATACAGTAATTCAGCTGTAGGTTTTTCTGTGGCTGCAGTGATGGATGCTGCAAGGGGGAAAATACCTTTCAAACTTCATGTTCAGTTACTTGAATAAGAAGGGTAAAGAGTATTTATAAATGCTCCTGGAATTCTGAGAGAGGAGAGAGGTTTCAAGGACTGTGAATATATATCTATCCTTTAATAGAAGACTGAGGTGTAAATCATAGTTGGATGAGAGTCTGTTGAAATTTTCCCCACTGTTTCCCCCTTGCCATGAAAGGACTCTCATGGGGTCTTGCTCCTCTCTCTCCACTCTGTGTTCTGTTGAACTTTTTCTCTCTAAACTGAAAATGGGACATCTGTAATGTGGAGACATTCTGGCAGGCAGGGTGTCAGCAAATCTGTGTATGATGCTCTTGTAATGATGTTTTCTACTGGCTGCAGCTTTTGTCAAATGAGCATGGACATCCATCCATGGTAATATTCCACAAATACACGATGCAGCCAAATGATTGAGCAGTGCAACACATGGGCTGAAAAGATTTAGCCTAGAGTTGAGCATTCAATTTATGAGAGCTCTTTCCCAGGCCATCCTTACTTTGCTCTTATGAGCCTCAGAACGACTGGGAGAAAGCGTTTGCTTCCGATGGCCTCTCCACTGTTCAGTGGTGCTCTGGCTTCTGGCTTTGAGCAAACGTTGCTGTGTTGGCTGTCATCACGCTCATATCCTTGGCACCCCATTTTGTTCTCATTATGCAAGATGCTCATGATGTGCTGTGCAGTCTGGAGGAGTTCTCCTCAGGTCTCTCACTGCCATATGTCTAATGGCAGATAAGCAGTATGCAGCTTGTTATCTCCACAGAGAGGCAGAGCCTGTCTGCAGCCGCTGGAGCCAGGGTAATCTGTAGTGGCTGAGTCTAAAGCTTCACTGCAAGTTTTTGGTTTGCTTAATGCACTTTCCTACAACTGAGCTGCTGGATGAGGGGAGCTGGTTTGGTTTTTGAGGTGATGATTTGAGCAGTAGGATCAGCAGAAGGTATTTCTGAGCAGATCTTAGCTCTGGCTTCACTGTTTAACTGCTCTTGTACCCTGGCACTAACTCTATTGCTGTTGTAAGGAGGTAGATAGAATAACCCTGGAACACTCAGGAATGCAGGGTAGGAGCTGTGCTCACACCCTCTAGGTCTCTCCAGCTATCATCAGTTCACCAAGGGAACACGTGGTAATCTCCTAGAAGAGTACATTTCTGCCTCTCAGCTAAAACCACATTTAATCTGATCTTTTTGTGGCACACTATTACAGAATGCTGGAGTTTTCTTGTGTAGATTTGATTTGTTATTTTCACCATCTGACTGCTCTAATCTGTCAGATTTACGATCTAATTTTTTAACTTTACTGTTAGATCCCAAATTAATTAACATTGCAGCTGGCTCATTAGCAATATTCATTGGGGTCAACCCACACACATAAGCATATCATCAACCTAAGGACATGCATGTCCTTTTTATATGATCTCATTATTCACTTATCCTTCCTGCCTCAGTGACACTGTGTTACTCCGGGCTCCAGAAGGGCCCACTTCTCTGTCTCACTGCATATTCTCCATCATCATCAGTTTCCATGTGTGTTGCTGGAAGGTTTGCTCCTGCTGGGCAGTGTATCTGTTGCAGTGCTCACCTCTCTCCTCTGCCTTTGCTGCTTGTGTGCAAACCACCATGCCTGATGTCTCTGCAGGAATCTGTTGAGTTATTTTGCATGCAAAAGGGAGATATCTCACTGAATTCTCCTACTTTGGCAATAACTAGGTATCAATATATCAGTTGTCAGGTCAGGTCTCCTAAATAACATCTGGCTGAGTATGATGTTTCCTTATTTGCTAATAAAGCCATTTTTCCTCATATCTTGCAAAGTGCTGCTGCTCAGAGCTTGTGTTTTCTTTGTGTTGTGGCTCTGAGTCTCATTTCAAAACAAACCTCTAAGCCCCAGTTGTGATGGGATTGTCTGTCAGAGATGGTCTTCATCAAACACTGCCTCCACTGTCTGCAAAATACTAACCTCCAATACCTTAAAGTACAAAGGTGTGTCTCGAACAGTTCAAGAGCCTCATGCTGCACATCATGGTCTGAGACAGCTACAAACTCATGTGCTGGACTCAAGATATCACCTAAAGTTTTGAAAAATGTCTCTGTTTGGGAGGTTTTGACACCTCTGCCCTGTGTTAGATTAAGTGAGGAAGAGCTCTAGTGAAGTTCTGCCATCCTGGTTGTTGTAACCACGTTGGGGTTCCTGAGGTCACCCACTCTCCACAAGCCTGCAGAAAGCCAAGTTTGCATGGCCCTGGAAGTGGCACCACTCTCCTCACCCAGTTCAGGCTGGGAAACAGAAAGCCAAAGACTTCCTGAGGTTAATCCTTGCCTGTACTAGGTCACCTGCTGCAGAGAACAGGAGCCAAGTGCAGTCTGGGCTGCCCATCCTTGAGTGTGAGAGATTTATAAACAAGTCTTTTCCCCATCAAAACCAGACATTTATTTGCTATGGAGCAACCAGGTGGGAAATGCCCCTCAGCCATGGCCAGTCAGGTGTTTCTGTCACTTGGCTGAGGGCTACAGGACAGGCAGCTGAGTCCTGCATAGGAAACAGGAATGGGCTGCTGAGCTTTAGATTTTAATATCGCCAATGTCTTAAGAGTTCAGCCCATCTGTCAGATAAAAGTCAAAAGGAATGGATTAAAATTCTCCAAAATAAATTTGACCTTGTCGAAACATTTTCATCTCCTTGACCTTTGTTTCATCAGTGTCTTTTGTGTTTCAAGTCACAGCCAGATTTTGAAGCCTGAGAATTTCCCAGGGACAGATTTTGTTCATTCCTATAATTTGGAATGAAAATGAGGACGTGGTAGCTTGTGGTGGCCTCTTGGAGAGGGAGGTCTGGCCCCTGTGAGTGCCTGTCAGCCCTGGGACTCTGCTTTCCTGAACTGGGCAATCAGTAAGGCAGGACTGAGGCACCAGCTGGGCCTCCCCAGGGTCACAGCAGCTCCCAAGAGGCACTGCTGGGTGTGAGCAAATGTGTTTTACCAGGGGCACAACAGCAGGAAGGGTGAGACACAGACACTGAGAGTGAAAATGTGCCAACCAAAACAGGAATGTATTTTCTACCCTGCCAGGAGTGAGAAGTCTCTGAGTAGTGTAGGGCTGTGAAGCCAAGCACAGCCCTCCCAGTGAAGCTTGAAGGTGATGGCACAGGTGGTAGATGCAGAGGAAAGGGCAGTGGGCAGTGTTTTGCTCATGATGCTAATCAGAATTGTCCTTGTTTATCAGATGTACCCTGTAGCTGGGGTGCCTTGACCTCCTCTGCCATAGCTTCCTTGGCTGTCCACTTTGGAAACGTCAAAATTACATTTCCCAGTGACCCCTGAATCAATAAAGAGGTCAGTCTCCCTCACAAATAAAAGATGCTAAGCAGAGCAGAAGCAGTTTAAGACTGTATAAAGCTCCTAAACCCTCCGTTTAGAAGAGTTTGAATTGATGTACTTTGTTTCTTGCTACAGGCACTGTATTGACATTGCCAGTATTTGCTGCTTGTGCAAGGAGAATGCACCTTGAACAAGGACTTTGAAAGTATCAGTCTGTTCAGGAGCCTGACAGTTGGGAGCTGGAGCCAGAGATCATAAAGATATTAACATTTCATTTAATTGCAAACTGCTGCCTCTTTCAATGACCACTCGGGAATATGTGAGAATTTCCACTTTCACTGATGTCTAAGATTGGAATTGTATTTAGAATTACAATTCCAGTATGCACTGATGATCTAGAAGAGGTATGAAGGGAAAATAGATGTAAGCAAGTTATTCTGGATGTTAGAGATATCAGGGTTGCACAAAGAAAGTTACTCTAAGATTTTGGGCTCCTTTAAGGGGAGACGGATATATATGTAATAAACAGAAAAAAAAAAATTCTTGAGCCTTTAAAACATGCAAACAAAAGCACCCAGGTGCCTAATATACCTCAGTGCATGTCTGTAACCAGTCTGAGAGCAGTTCACTGCAGTTGTCCTTCAAAGTTCCCAGGCTGTGATTGCAAACAATTTGGAAACAAATTACATAAAGAAAGGAAAGAAAGGGTATGGCATCCAAAAGTGTAATAAATCCTTTGGGGCTTGATCTGGGGTGGAGGAAATACTTGGGAACGTCTCCAGGTCAAAACAAATCTAACAGGATTTTGATTTAGCAGGAACCAAACCCTGCTGGCCCTACTGCAATTCGTTAATTGTAGCTACCTAGTGCCATTGCACTGCTCTCCTCTGGGAGTGTGCCTGTTGTGGGGCTCAGGATTGGGATTACAGATGTCCTGGGGAAGGAAGGAATAATGACACTCGTTGCTATGCACTTTAATTGTACACTTGTTGGATCTCAAAATGAGAAGAACTGCCAAACCTCTGTTTAACTAGAATTAGTTTCTTTATATGAAAGGGAGAGAGACTTCACTTGATTAATTTAAGTCTGCTTCCTGCCTTCCATTAGCAAATAAAAACTTCTTTGTGTGCTGGGGTGGGGGACATTGAGGCAGGGAGAGGGAGATCAAAGGCTGCTGCTTGCTGCTGGCTGCTGGAAGCGGCCGGGACGCTGGAACTGCGAAGGGGCTCAGACACAGATTGGGGCTGGCAGGTTTGTGCTCCAGGCTCCATGAGAAGTCTTAGTCAGAAACTATTTTTGTTTAAAGCATTTCTCACCCTCTGCATTATTTAGGACTTGAGGCCTTTTGCAGAGTCCCTCTGGCTTCCCCTGCACACAGAGGCCCAGCTGTGCCCTGGCTGCTGGCCACTGCCATGGCCAGGGGAGCTTCCGTCCTTCCAACCCACAGAGCAGACCCAAACAGCAGAAAGAGACCTTGCACTGACGAGTCCTGACCTTGGGCACGGTGCAGATCTGCCTCAGAGTTTCACCACTGCCTTACGGGGTTGCAAATGTCTGCAGGAGCCTCAATAGTTTTGTGTTTTAGATGAAGCTGGATCCAAATTTATACCAAAGTTACATCTGGCAAATGCAATATGAAGTTAGATCAAGGCTGTGGTTTTTTATTTCTTTTTCTTCTTTTTGCTCAGGAAAAGGTTACCTGCAAGAAGCATCATGCTTTTCCTAGAGAAGTCACTCATCTTGGGGTGCTTTGTTAGTGTTAGAAGAAGGAAGTGTCTCTTACATTATGCAGACTGAGTGGTTTATACAGACATGAATCTCCATTTATTGTCCCAGAAGGACATTCAAGACTCTTTTCTAACTGGTAGTTAAGGAAAGCAAGAATTTCTCTGAGATTTCTTGTGCTTTTGAAGAGGGAGGGCCTATGTCCCATGGAAGGTGCAGAACACAGTGAGAATTGCGCCAGAGCTGGGTACCAGACTGGAATATTGCTGTCCTTGACAGTGCCCTTTGGACAAAGAGCCTTGGGTACTCCTGTTGGTTAGGCAGACAGTGTAAAGATGTTGGTTTTAATGATGGGGTTTCTTTAATTCTGTCACAGATGTAAAGGTCACATGAAACATGCACTGAAGGAAATGATACCTGAATGAAATTAAAAGAGTGCTCTTAGCCTTTCCCTGCTCTAAATCCCAAGTGTCCATCCCTGGGCACCATGGGCAGAAAGGGAGACTGAAGCAGGGGAATGCTGAGCAGCTCCTGACAGCCACAAGGTCCTTGCTGAGCATTATTTCTGAACATTGCTGCTCTCTGGCAAAGCAGATTCTCACTCTGCCCTTTGGTGTCTGGGATTGCTTTGCTTGGTCCTTAGCCCTGGATATCTGTGATCTGAAACCCTCTGTGAGGTGAAGAGGATCAGAAACAACACTGTGGAGTAGTGTTAAAAGAGGTGCTTTAGAAGGCACACATGAGAGATCTTGCACTGAATCATTTCCTACAGAAAGGAAAGTTGTGCACTGAACCCTCTTGACTCGAGCGTGAGTCACAGGCTCCCAGGCACACTCTGGTCAGGAGAAGGGGAGTGCTGGCCTCACAGCAGTGACTCTCAGTTCAAGATGATCAACTGCTCCTTGAAAATCTTCTGGAGATGAGTCACAGCTCTCCCTTTGCTCTGCAGCCTGTGAGCAAAGCCAAGTGATGTGGCAAGAGAGAGAGAGTGAAGGAATTGGCCACGGAGCATCAGCCTTTTAGTGTGGGTGAAAATTGCCAGTCTCTTGTTGAGCTGTGCAGTCTGTCAGCATGACAAACACAGTTTCCCATTATTTTGGAGAAAAGAAAAAAAGCATTTTGAATGGAAACAAATCTAATATGATTTTACCATTTCAAACTGTGACTGTACCAAATATTTTTATTTTTAATGAGCTGTTAACCCTCCATCAGAACACGAATGCAGTGGTTCCTAGAGATGGTGCAGATGTGTCTCTGCAGCCTGCTGTGCTCTGCAGAACTTCCATGGCTTGTGGCTGCAGGCTGGGAGCCTCTTGGGATGTCCCCCAGGTGGGGTAACCCAGGGGCTGCTGTTCTGGAGAGAGGCTGGTCCCCAGCAGATCAGGGGGTGTTATGGGCACAGGGGTTGCTCTGAGCTGCTGCTGAGCCCTCCTGTGCTGTCAGCAGGGGCACCACTGTGTGCAGCTTGTCAGACATAGGGGCATTAGAAACCTCACTTAGATGGAGTAAGCAATACATCAATTCTGAGATGTATTTCATCCTCCAAATACATTGGGCCGTGAGTAAATTTTGAGTAAGTGCATGGTGCTGTAAAGAAAAAAAGACAGTGGCCAGAATGGGAGAGGAGAGTTTCTGAAGGCTCCAACACAACTGGAAGTATGGAAAAGATTAAGCAGCATTTTCCTCTGTGTGTATGTGCTGAGCTCTGCCACAGAGGAAGACGGCCAGAGGAAAAGTTCCTTGGAGTGATAGCCCTGATGCACTTCACGTGTTTGGATAATGCCAGAGTAAAACAGAACCTGGCCTGGGGCAGAGGTTTTGGGAATGCCATCCTAACACGGAGCACATCTCAGGGTGGAGGATTTTTACCTGAAGGACGTGGAAGATGTGTGGGCCTGCAGCAGAACCGACGAGTGACGGAGGCTGAAGCATCCATCTGGAAATTCTGGCAGGACTCATGGAGCTTGTGATGAAAGTCTGGATTTGGGCTGGGATACAGAACAAACCAGGCTGAGATGATCTGTTGGAAGATCTTGAATTACCCTGTGGTGTGACACTGAGCTTGCTGTGCAGCACAAGTGGCTGGTGTGGCCTCTCCCACGGGCAGGGGACCCAGCACACTGACAGTGGGTGCCAGCAGAGCTCAGGGCTCTGCACAGGAGGTGGTGTGGAGGAACATGCAGTGCTCAGAGTCACAGCCTGCAGACCCTGCTGCCTGCAACAGAAGCATGGCAAGCAGCACCGTGGTGTTGCATGGGAGGTGGCAGCCCGAGCTGCACAGGATCACCCATCAGATTAATATTATCTGCAGCACAAGATGAATGGGCTAGGAACCTGGAAATGAAAGGGACACATACTGAGCTTAAATTGAAAATTGATACATAGTCCCATGTATTATCAGAGACAAAAATTGTGGTGCTGAAGAGGGAGTCATATGGGATGGAAGGTGAGCAGGTAAAACTCTGATTTTGGGGATCAGCTAAAGGAATGTGGATCAAAGGAGGTGAGGGTAAATAACTGAAAAAGATTTTGCCATGATAACATTTGGGAAAAGTGTTTGTTACTGTGTTTGAGCATATTCAAGTCCTTGGGTGTTTTTAAATCTGGGAGCTAGTTCACTGAAAGGTCAGTGACTGAGTCGGTGAGAGGGAATTTAAGGATGTCTCCAGGGAATGAGAAAGTCTCAGAAGAACATGCCCAGAGCTGAGAAAGCCCTGCTGCCTGAAGCCATGTCTCAACAACCTTTCCCTTCTGCTGTGGCAGGAATGAAAAGATGAGCTGAATTTCTACAGTTGGTGTCAGATACTGAAAATAAGTGTGTTCACTTTGGCTTTTATTGGTTATAGCAGGGGAGAAAAATGGAATATTTAGCTAGTACTGAAAGAGGTAAATTAAAACTCTCTACTGCAGCTGAAAAACCTGAATTGCTGGCTTGAGAGGAAGCAGAGCAGAAAAGGCTGCTGTGGGCAGGGCTGCTTTCTCTCCCTTGCACCAGCCTGTGTGTCCAGCACTGCCATACCTGCAGCAAAGCACCAGGATCACCATGGCTCTCCTCCCAGAGGTGGAATTGGTGTGAACCCCCTGGTGCTCTGGGTGCACACCTCCCAAGGTGGGATCTGGAAGGGCTTGCAGGGAGCTCTGAGGGTCAGCTCAGCAGAATTGGCTGCTGTTGCTCTGTGCAGGCCTCGAGACCTGGCTGAGTGCAGTGCTTTGAAAAGCAAGGAGGGTCCCAGGCTCCTGCAGAACGAGCAGCATGTGCAGGGTGAGTGTTTGTCAGAGGAGTGAGGGGCACTGAGCGCCTGGGTGCCCTTCCCCATCTCACAGAGCTGCCTGTGCTCAGAGGGGACACAGCAAGAGCTGCAGCATGTCACACAGAGCAGAGCAGATTGGGCAGAGAGCTCTGCAAGAGGGAAGAGCAGCCCCAGAGACAGGGATGCTGCAGCACATGATGTTCCTGGGCTTTGTTTCCCTGCAGGAATGGGGACCAGAGTTCAGCTATTTATGTCCTGCTGGTACGTGTTGGAAGGCAGTCACCAGAAGGGCAGAGGGGTTCTCAGAGATTTAAAATCCCTGTAAAATGTTCTGCTCTTTCCATCTTTGAAGGAAGCAGAGATAGAGTGAGCTCACATATGCAAATGAGGATGGAATTTAGTGACAGGTGAATTAGCCAGGCTTGCTGTGCACAGGAGCTGCTCATGGTTTGTCACAGGAAAGATGTGATTTCCTCTCACACTGCTCGTCTGAGTGCTTGGACAGGGTGTGACAGGGAGGATTACATTTTCTTCTTTTTTGGGGGTTTTAATTATTTAATTTTTTTTTAGCACAAGTGAATGGGAAATACATTTGTTTCCAGAAATGTGTTTGCAGGAACTCCTAGGAGGCATTGCAAGCACTCAGGCATTCAGGCACACCCCACAAAGAATAAATGGGGGATTGATAGTTGTGAACAAACTGTAGGTCTGAATAATCGTCCTCCCAAATTCTCTCCAGGGAATGCTGTTAGAGTCTGAACATTGTGGGAGGAGAAGTAGGATTTATTCGGTGAAGATTCACTTACCATAAATAAATAAAAATAAATAAGTAGGCTAAATTAGTAATGAATAGTTCAGCCAACTCTAATGCTAAATAAACACACTGAATTGTAATGAAAATACTAAAGCCTGTTTGAACTGGAGCTAGAAATCCAAGGAGAAATAACTGTGTGGCACTTAAATTAGCACTCACCATAAAATATAAATATATGATATAAAATATAGATTTTTTTTTTTTTTACCTCATGAGATTTTAAAGATTCATCTGTTCTCTGTGTTTGGAAGGCTCGAACTAGGCACTATTCAGTGCTATAGGGTGACATAAATCACTGAAGAATTGTAAAATCCCTTGATGTATGCTCTTGGACAGCAACTATACTTGTAGAGGCTCTCATGGGGGTGCATTCATACTGATAGGAGGCTGTTTTAAATTCATACAGTTATCTCCATATAAAGCATTTTTATAGGATTTTCCACACTGTGGGGGGTTGTGCGACTTTAATTATACAGCTCAGGCTGTATTGGTAAAACTTGTGGGCAAAGATAAGCCCTTTAACAAGGCAGACTCCTGCACTTGAACTTAAAAGAAAATAATTTTCTTCTTGTGAGTTCCCCCAAGAACAGCTGGGAAGATCAATAGCTGCTGTGCCAGGGGAGAGGCTGTGTTTGCAGTGTGGGGCCAGCACTGCCCTGGGCTCCGAGCCCCTGTGGCTGAGGTGGCTCCCCTCTGAGTGCCTCGAGGCTGCTGAAGGGCCACCAAGCATTCTTCAGCCTTTTGTGGCCACTTTAGACCGTTTATTAAACTCTGCAGAGCTGCACTGGAGCTGCAAACTGGAGTGTGAGTCAAGGGCTTTAAAGCAGCTTGAATAAAACGGTGCAGTCGAGGCAGAGAAAAGCAACGTGCAAATGGAGCTCTCAAAAACAGAGTGTTTCCTTTGGAGAAAGTGCAGCTGCCCTTTTATTGAGGGCAGAGCCCTCAGGTGATGGGGTAAAACTGGCTGCAGGACTGCAGGGGCAAGATGTGACTGATGGGCTGGGGATGAGCAGCAGTGCTGGTGTTTAGGTCTCGCTGGCTTTTTGACCAAGAGAAACCAAAAGGCCTCATGGCACTGGGGCTCAAGGGGCAGCTGGAAACTGATACCAGTATCCCAGGGTGGAAAGAAATGGCAATTATGTGCCTCTGAAGGTGTGGCCAGTCACTGGCAGTGATGTGGAAAAGAGCTCTCAGGAGCGAAGACTCAGTAGTTCACTTGATAAAAATAGGATTATCTCCGTGCCTAAGTTCAGCAAAGCAGCTTTTAGAGGCAGAATATATCTGTGCTCTCTGACTGCATTACACAACAGAAAGAACGTAAGAACTTAGAAGAAATAAGGTATGTAGTATCCCAATGTGAACTGAAAATGAAAAAGTGAGAGAGCTTTTTGCTTTATTATAATAACATGGAGCAGAGTGAAAGAATGGCTCTGCATATGAAATAGAGTTAGGAGGATAATCAACCCAAACCTCCTATGATCCTACAATAGAGGCACCAACACTGGAGGCAGGCAGGAGAGTTAATAAATTAAGGTGCAACTAAAATAGATTCATGGTCATTTAACAATGTGTCAGGGCTCCTAGAGAAATGAGTATAATGTATTTAAGTCTAACGTGCAACCAACTTTAAACAGGAAAGAATAAGGGAGGGAGAAAGTGAGAGAAGATTTATTGCAGCAAGCAGCTGAGGTCAACTTGCTTTCACAGGAGACCAGGAGAAGGAAGCGGCACACGCGTGCCTGGAGGTGGCTGTGGCTCTTCCACCTTCCCTCAGCAGGAAGGAAACACATTGAGGAAGTATCTGAACACCCTTAAGAGGAGTTGTTCAAGTGCTTAAGAATGCCCAAATGGGATTTCCCACCTTGAATATTCCTAGAGCAGTCACTTTCTGCTGAAACCAACACCCTCACTCATGCCACGAGGACCAACCCTCCCACTCTGAGTATCAGCTCTGGCACTTGGCTGCCCAGGCAGCATTCACATGAGTTTGAGGGTTTTTTGGCTGGTTGGTTGTTTTTTGGTGGGCAGGTAGAAGAAGCCATCAATTAATTTATTTTTGGCTCCCCCTGCATTGTTTCCAGCTTGTGAGAAGTCGCTGTGTCTCTTGGGTTTGCTATCCAAGCATGACAATCATCAATCCACCTCAGACAGGACAGGTGGGAATCCATCTCTGTCTGCAGGCCCTGCCTGGGTACTTTCAGAGAAGTTTGTACTATTTATCCAGCAGTATAAATAGTTACTTTAAAGCTCTGTCCCAAAGAAACTAGGGGGAATTTACCTGTGCAGGTGTTCAGGATGATTTTAGGTTTGCTGCGGGAGGGGCTGGGTGCTGGGAATGCTGTGAGAGATGTTCATGGCAGAAGACAAAGCCCCTTCTTGCTGGAGGAGCAGCCACAGGCTGAGCCCTCTCTGAGCACAAAGCTCTGCCTTGCAGAGCTCCAGCACAGCTGTCAGTGCTGTGTGAAGGGTGAAGTCCCTCTGCCTTTCCCTCCTCCTCCCAGGAGCTGTTGCACATGGATCGCCTCCGTGGTGCCCCAGCCCCACCCCAGGGCACCTTGAGCAAGGCATGGAGTGAGCCCACACTGCTGCAGCCTCCATCCTCACACCTCCCCGGGGTGCTTTGAGTGAAATGTTCTTCATTCTGGCTTCGTTCTCTGCTCTGTGAGACGGGAACTGGGGCAGCTCTGCCATTTGCACACACGACCCTTGCTCCTGTAGTTTTTCTCCTCCATTTCCCCTCCATGCAGGGCTATACCAGCTCTGATGCTGTTTGTGGTGAGGAAAAAAGGGAATAATTCTATTTCTTTCAGTGATATTACTTTCTCTGCTCCTCTGAAAGCATGTATGTGCCTAAACGTGCTCCCAAGAGCTGCATTTTAAATTATATATAAGTGAATACTATAAAAGAAAACCACTCTTTTTTCTTTTCTTTTTTTTTTTTTTATTTTATAGGATTAAAATAGACGCATTAATTTTGACATTTAATGGTTTTACTCTGGTGATGTTCACAACACTTCCATGTTCATTTCTTGTGACTTGTTTAGCACTTATTGTCAGTGCTGTTCACTGAAACAGCACGTTATAAGAGAGCAGGCTCCTAGATGACACAGATGATTTATAAATACTTAATACAGTCAGAACGTATTTATGCAGGACAACAAATTGTTTGGTTATTTCCAGAGGCTGAGCCACTAGCAGTTACATTAGAGAGACAAAAAGGACTGAACTTGTGCTCAAGAAGGGCTGCTTTGGGCTGTTACCCTAATGAATCTACTATTGCTAGATAAAAATAGTTTGAGCTTCAGATATTTTCTGCTTCAAAGATACCTTAGAAAAATGAAATCTTGCATCTTCTAAAGTTGATGTAAAACTTCGCTGATGTCAGTAGCGCAGGTGTGAGGCTTGGGAAGAGTTACAGTGTGAGAAATGTTCTTTGCTTTATGAATCAAGTGTTTGATTTAAATTTATAAATGTACTTTATAAATCCCTGGTTTAAATTTCTTATTTGAGGCAATAAGTTATCTTATGTCACAGAGCTAAGTCTAAAAAGAAACGTAAAGGAGAAACAGATGTAGACAAATGTCAGTCTGATCCAGCAGCCAGACTGGGATCCTAGGCCAGCCAGCGGCCCCTGCACGCTGGGATCCACCCGTGTACATCTCTCAGCAGAATCAGTTTTGCTGTCAAACCCAACAAAAACTTGTCTAGATCATGTTTTAGTGGTGCTGCAAATCTCTCTGAGTGAGTTCAGCAGGAGCTGTAGTGCCCAGGATGGCAGCTCACAGCTCTGTCGAGGCAGGTGTGTTACTTTGACCTTGAAAATAACCTTTGTAGTTGAACTGTGATGTAACTATACAAGCGATTTCTAGAGGAGAATTTTGTCTTGATTCACTGTTACTCTGCCCAGGTGTAGCTCCTGGAGGTGTGTGCCAGACACTGGCTGACCCTTTGCAAATCCTGGGAGGCTTCCATGTTGCAAAGAGCAGAGTTTGCTGCAACATCTGGGAGAATCTGCAGTGTTACTCTCTACAACAGGGCAAAATTAACACAATTGCAATTATAAAAATACCCCTTTCACAGTTCCTGCCATTTCCAGTCCCTCACTGCAGTAGAACTTCATCAGCATGCAGGACAGGTTTGCAGAGCCCTTTTCCCTCCCGTTCCATCATCGCTGAAACTGCTGCAGATCTTCCCAGCAGCTCTGCTGGGTTTGTTTGTTTATTTGCCTTCCATTATCCTCCTTGTTCCCCATACTTTGAGGTCGGTAGATGACCGGCAGATCTGCCCAATTCATTCCTGTGTATGACAAAGAGACCCGGGTTAGCCAATGAGCCGTGAACTTCTGTTTCTGTTCGCTGGTTGTACGCCCATGGTCTGCACACTGCCAGTCATCCACCATATTGATGAGATTAGCTGCTAATTAAAAACCCAGCCAAGCCAGGCAGAGGAAGATGACTCAATTAGCAGAATGTCACTGAATCTAATTTACTTTGCTTATCACAGACTTATTCCCTAATGAATTAGAAACGAAGAGCAGGACACCTTCAGAGGGAGATGGAGGGGCTTAAAGGCTTAAATGCTTTCTAACCCCTTTGTGCTCATGGTTTGGGTTGCAGGGAGTGTGCTGATACTGCTGATCTCACACCTGAGGGCTGCTTCCCAACCCCTGTGTCCTGAGGGAGTGTATCCAGGGAAGCCCTGCTGCTGGCTATTTCATGTGACAGGCACTGACGAGGTCAGACCTTCCTTTCTTTAAAACCTACTTGTATTTATAAGCTGGGAGTAAGCAGGGGCTTTGGATGTCACATCACTGGGATTGGGCTCAGGGATGATCTCTGTGGCTGTGGAACTGACACTGAATGTGGTGTTTGGCCAATGAGAGTATGAGGGATTTCCTGGAAACAAAAGCATGTCAGAAACAGACATTTCCCACTGTAATGAGTATTTTAAGGCACTTCTCAATGGTTTTCTCATTTCAAATAGTATGTTTGGATGATTAACAATTAGAATAACGTATTTTACTGGAGCTCTTTGGAAGTACTTTAAGAGACCATTGGACAGATGTACAGCTGAATTTGTATGTTAAGTGGAGACTATAAACCATTATCTCTGCTGCTCTCTTCATAGTAGATAACAGAGCATGTTATGGCTGATTTAAGTGAGGATATTACTGGGCTCTGAGCTTTTAATCTGATCTGCATGACAAAGCCCACATGGCTTCATGAGCCTTACAGGGCTCACGGGGAGCATGTGGGGGTCTGGTCATGTCAGGGGATCAGGACTGGAGGCTGGGAGTTTGTTCCTGTCACTGGGCTTGTGTAACACTGATCAATAGCTGGCCTTTCTAGCCAGCTAAAACAATTGGACCAAACCATCTCATTCTCATCGCTTTGTTCAAGTAATAATCAATATAGCACAAAATATGAAGCTTTTAAAGCTTCTAAAGCTATTTGGGAACCTCTCTCCAGAGACTTAATCCACACTGGCTTCTCTAGCAGTCCAGGGAACTGGTCTGGAAACTGTGATGGGCTGTAAGCTTTGCTGCAAGCACATATGTATGTCTTGATTGCAGGAGGAAGGGCAGAGTTGGTAATGAGAATGGATGGGATGGGGGAAGTCTTCTCTATTTCTGTCCTGAATCTGTTACCAAGGTATGAGAAATGTTGGTTCAGTGACAGTAACTGTCCCTAAAACTCACCACTTTCACTAAATTTGTAATGCAGTTTCTGCACAGGAGAAAAAAGAATGTAGGTGTAGATTACTGTGGAGAGATGTACACAAGTACTTTGCAGTTTTACATTTTACACGTCCTGCTAAATGTCCTGCCATTTTCAATCCCTGTTTCCTTGTTTCTTTCCCCAGTAGTTCTCCATTTTACAGAAACCAATTTCTTTAGCAACATGCAGTCATTAGAGAGCTGCTTGTCTACCACATCCTGGTCCAACAAGCCATCTCACAGGGGTTTGACCACTGCAAACACACCTCTATAAACTGTCCTGGAGGAAACAAAACTCAATTAGATATTCCCATTAAGTTAATAATGACAAGGAGGTCTCCCTCTCCACTGAGTCACTGGAGCTGTAGTGCCAGCAGATATCTTGCCATGTTCAAATGCTGCCCACAGCTCTTGGTAAATGGGAATTTTGGACATGTGCAGTTACTGAGATCACAGCCCTGAGACTTCTGTTAAACTGCATGAAATTTATCAATTTATGACAAGGTGTAGCATTGATATTAACGATTATTAATTCCATTCTAACTCTGCTGTTAATATGGTGATTATCCTTGTTATCATTAGCTGTTTTGTTTGTTATCTGGAGAACAGTGTTCACACACACTGTTCTTCTCAGACACATAAGCCACAAAGCCCAGCTCAAAAACCCTACAGGGTCAGAACTAGATTTCATCTCCTCCCAGTGAGCAGGGATTATTCCCTAAGTTTTTCTGATGACTTTCTTGAGGGAAAATGTTGTGAATTCCACAGTGGCATTCCAGTCTGGCTCCAAGAAGAATAAGATAGGCAGTGAAAGAGATTTAATGGTCATTCATTGTGCTTTTGGGTTTAGCAGCTCCAGAGGCTGGGGCTTTTCCTGGTTTCTGTCAGTAGGCAATTTCTCACAGGTTTGGAGCAAGGATGACAAAATTCAGATAACTTTAGCATGGCTCTGTTGTTGTAACTTTGGAGCTGGTGTAGTGTTAAGTAGAAGTGTTAACACAAAGAGGTGGGAGTGAACAGAAGTGGTAGAGAAAGCTGGGGAGCTCCTCAAGGATAACCTCAGTGCTGTGGAACAGAGGGAACAAGAGAGGCTAAAGGATGTAATCAGCAGAAGTTATGCCAGCAAAGATGGGGCTGGGCTGGCAGTGTGAGGAAGCCTGAGGAAGGTGTGCTGGTGGCAGCTGGGCCTGGCTGGGTGCTGCAGGTGATGTGTCACAGCAGAGGAAGGAGAGCTACTTCACAGGCAGGTGGAAATGTCTGAGCACCTGTCAGTAAAGAACGAAAGAAGGATGTGATTCAAAGCCAGTGGTATGAGAGGAACTGATGGTTTTACACAGTGCAAGTCCCAGGGAAGGCACAGGTCAAAGGGGAGGGGACCCCAGGATCAGGGAATTGAGCAAAGGCTCTCCCCTGAGGCACTCGGGCTGTGAGAGTCAGTGCAGCTCTCACTGTTCACAGAATCATTGAAAAGGACTGTTCAAACACTTCCTAAGCCCAGTTATCCAGCATTCCTCATCTCCCTGGGATCTCCAAGTGCTTTATAAGTCAGGTACATCAGGAAAAGGTCTCTGCCATCCAAATATTTTTTTGAAGTGATATCATTGGCAAATACAATGGATAAAAGAAACTTAAACCTCTCTGGCTGGTGTGTAAAGCAGTGACAATCATCTGCTCTGATGTTCTGCAGTATCATTTTTAGATTGCCATCATCCATGCATGGCTCTCCCACAGCTCCTTCAGGGATTCATTCCATCCCTGGTCCCTCTCCTCTGCAGTGAGGCAGCCACGGTTCATTGAGCTAGAGAGCATTTGGGGCAGACAGAGGCTGTGTGGATAATAAGGCACAGGAGGGCCTTTTACTGCTTTAGTGGGAGCTGAAGATGAACACAGCAAGGAATGGTTTCATCCACACGTGGCAAACCTGACACCACCACGTGTCACTCTCACTCTGTCACTTAGACAGAGGTGGCAGGGAAGCTCAGGCTGGGTGTAAAGCAGAGTGTGCAGAGCTGCTCCCCACTCCCAGCCAGCTGTCCTGTGCAACTGGGGCCCATAGCTTGGTGTGGCAGCTCATAATCACCACTGCCATTCATTCCCTGAGTGCCAGCTGGTGATGGGGGCATGGGGGCTCCAAGAGCCCAGCCTGGATGCACTGATGAGGAGGAATATCCATGTCTGCTTCTCTAGAGTCACATCCTGGCCAAACATGGCTGTAGAGGAAGAACAGCAATGTGAGGGAATGGAGTGGGGTGCAGGGATGGATGCAGGAAGAAGCACCTGGGAAGACAGGACGATTTCTGCCACCTGCAAGAACAGGAGTGAAAATTTGAAATTTTGTCTCTGTAGAGCTGAGGACCCACTTGGATGGTGCCAACAGCATCCAGGGCTGCTCAGTTTTCCCTAGGCTCACCTGCCAGGAGGCAGCTGGTGCTGCCCAGCTGTCCTGCTCAGCCTGCAGATTGCATTTCAGCTGGGGTTTTTCTCTTCCTAAAAGGGTTTCCTGACATCTGTTTGCCCAGCCACAGTGCTGCTCCTCGCACATTTGAATGAATTTATTTTATCCTGAGCATTTCAGGAGGAGGCTTGTCAGGCTGGCCAGTGTCTCTGCCCTGGCTGGGGCTCAGCCTGGCACCAAAGGCTGTCAGGGCAGTGAGGCATTGTCTCAGCACAAGGATGTGCTCCTGTGTGCCGGGACCTAGAGGCAGGACAGCTGGAGGCATCCTGCTCCTCCTGCCATGGCACACCAAGGCTCAGGAGGGCAAATCCACAAGGATTTACAAGAAGGTATTTTCCTCCATCATCTGAAAAAAAATCCTTAAAAAACCCAACCAACCAACCAATGCTCAAAAAACCTACCAAAAAACCCTAAACCCACAAAAAACCCTCCCAGAAGTTGTTTTACTTACATGGAGAGAGTTAATGTGGGTCTTGAATGCAGTAAGATTATGAATCCTTTAACAATAGTCTCTATCTCTGTTAGCCAAATAACATTTCTGTCTTTGACCCAGCATCTCAAGGCCTTCTACAGATGAATACCAATGACCCAGGCCTTCATTATCCCATCATTACACAAATCCTGCTGTTAATTTATGTATAGGAAAGAACCAGCAGCTACATAAGGCTCCATCAGCTGCCTAATTACTGCATATATTATAAACCAGCAGCAAATGCTTCCTGTGAATACAAACCATCTCTGCTCATTAGAAACCTTGCAAGAATTAATTAATGAAGGTATGATTCTGCCACTTGAAGCCATGGGTACTGTCCCAGTGTCCCTCAAGATTCAGCTACCTTGGGTTTTCCAATGACTTTAATGCGGACTCCAGAGAAGCTAAGATGAGCACGTGGCCTAAGCCAAAGCTGAAGGAGGCAAAATTGGGTGCTGGAGCCCCCAGCAAGCCCTGTGGCTCCTCCCAGCCTGATCCATAGAGATTTGCACAGCCACTTCTGCTCTGCAGAGCTGTCTGTCCCTGGTCCCTCCTGGCAGGGACGTGGAGGGGCTGTGTCCAGCCCACTCTGGGTCTGGATGCATTTCCACTGTTCAAACTCTTGAGATGCAGGTTTGGATCCAACCTTTAAAACAAATGAAATGATCCTGTAATTCAAACAGAATGAAAGGATTTAGGAATTTTTCACAGTGACATTTGTATTCTGAGATTAATTTGCCAGCACAGCTTATAAATTCCCAGGTTTCTGTTTGCTTACGGACGAGAGGAATGTGCTCTGCTAGACTGACTGTAGTGATTGCTTAAATCACTCACACATCCATTATTTCAAAAAGCTTCTATTCTGCTTTGCATCTGTATTTATACAGTGCCACCTGATATTAACTTCTTGAATGATGGCCACTAATTCTGTGTGGGGCTCTTGGATGCCAAGCAGCAAAGGTTTGGAAGTCAGCTCAGGCTGGAGGGTGAGGGTGGGGATGGATGTGTGTGCTCATGACACGTGCTTTCATCCATGGCTTTTCTCTTGGCATGGGAAGGGGAGCTGGGCTTCACCTGGTGTGTCACCTGGGTGGCACAGGTGGTTTAGTGCCTGTATCAGTGAAAACTAGGTGGAAAATATGTGCAAAAGGGAAAAAGCTCTGCTGGTGGGAAGCACTGGCCAGGAATACGGGGACAGAGGGGTAAGGAATTGCTTCAACTCTTGATCCTAATTTTGGAGAGGTACTGAGGCTCTGCCTGGCAGTCAGACACAGCAACACTGATCATGCATTTCATGTGGACTTTCTAACCAACCACGGAAACAGCAAAGCTCCTTGGAGTCAAATCTGCCTTAAAGGGTGGAAAAGCTGTTTCCCAGGGAGGGGAGTGCTTACTAATTTCAAGATTGAGATTTTTGAGCTTGTTGCTACATTTTTTAAGCAAAATGCATGTTCTGAACGATTAAAAAAAACCCCCAGCTTTGACACTGAATATGCTGCTTTTGATGGTGTTTTGCTTGTAGACACATGTAAATAATGTCTGTTTATTCATACTTGAACTTGGGCATATTTCTGTGTCCATTTTTCCCTGGTGAAAGGCCACTTTTGCTTTCCTGCTGAGGGACATTGAGAGCCATGGTGCCTCTTCTTCCAGAGGGAGCCTTGAAGGGCTCCAGAGTGGCATAAAATAACTCATTGTTGAAACAGCCACAAAGGACCAAAGGCAATCTAATCCATCAGGCAGGAGCATTTTCAGTTTGCCTGTTTCTTCCTCCAAAACAAATAAAGCATGTCCTCATTAGAATGAGAGGGACACATGAAAACTGATCAAATTTGATTTGACAAAAAAGATAAAACATAGATAAAATTGACTTATTACTGATCTGGAAGGCATTTAGCCTTGTTGATGACCCTCATTTTTCAGGGAGTGTGTTTATTAAAGATACGTGTTGTGAGTTTGTACCTATATTTATTTTTGTTTCTCTCTCACATGCTCCCTGGCTGACAGAGAATCTTCATTTCAAATGCCTGTTGTCTTTGGGAATTGTTTTCTCATGTATTTACTTTCATTTTGCCTGCTGGAAGTTCCTATTAATAGCAAGAGAACAGTGCCATGCCAGCATGTCTTTATTGGGGGCTTTATAGAAGTTGTCAGTTTAATAACATAGCAATAAATTCCATTTAATGTAAAGCAGGACTTTCCCCACAGTATCTTTAAGTGGTTCATTTTGTCTCACAAAGGTAAAGGTCTTGCCCTGCTTTGGCTTGCCACGGTGAAATATTTCAAATATGGGATACAATGAGGCCTTTTTGTTGTGTCTTTGGCTTCTGTGCTGTCAGGATCCCACTTCATTATCAATTCCCCGTGAATGTTTCTGGGAAGGAGAAAAGGAAAACTTCTTTGCAAGTGTTGTCACTTCTCTTGTGACTCTTTTTGCATTTTTCTATGTATCAGATGGCGTGTGGGGGGACACAGAATTTAATTTAAAATCTTTAACTCGTTTTCTGCAATCTCACCCCAGCATTTTGATAGCTCTGATGTATTTGTCATTTTAAAGGGTATGTAAGCACAGTAAATTTTATACTGCCAATAAAACGTGTTGGTGAGTTCACTGAGAAATTCCCAGATCCTGGAAGCCAATAGTGTTTGAAATACATAGTAACCTCTTTATTGCAACATTTTACACATCTACAAAATTAGGATACCAGTCAGTAGCTAGCTATAAACTGCAGTGCTGCAAGATAAACCTGAAATAGTAAATAGTGTATATTACACTGTATGATCTTTCTGATAGTCTAATTTTCAAAGGGGTCTTGGAGAGAAAATATTTACTATTTCCAGCTTATTCCTGAAATACAAATGGTGGAGATACATAGCTTATTAAATGGCTCTCTGACATATGGCAATTATGCTGATTCTAATGATGGTTAAAATCTAGCTCCAGCTAAATGCTAATAGGGCTAGCAGCCTTAATTAAATCCACATTTAGGTACTGCTGGTCGTGCTTCCAAGCCATCTGGGCAGAGCTCCCAGTTGCTGCCTAACCAAGTTAAGTGTGTTGGTCCTTAAGGACTGCACCCAGCCACAGAAACGCCTGCTGATGGCTGGGGAGGGGTGCCCCAGTGTCCCGGGACTCAGAAATTGCCAGGGCACGTTGTGCAGCCCGGTGATCTGGTGAGAGGAGCATTCCCCTCTGAGGGGCAGCACTGGCAAACGCGAGGGAGGAGTTCATCCAAAGCCCACCCGGCTCGGGTTGCTCTGGCTGCAGCAGAGTTTTCTGCCAGCACAAAACACCACAATGGCTTTAACCCTTTGCATTTAATATCCCTTTTTGTCCTGCAAGAATTCCTTCTTCCAGAGATCTGTTTTCGAGGTGCTCCAAGCCCTGCAGCATTGAGGTGAGGTGTCACATCTCAAAGAGAAGCACTTTGATAGATGGCTTATTCTCAAAAAGAGTTTAGATACCACTGTCAGCGAGAGAAGGCTGTGAAGGAATTACATTTGCATGTTCTTAATGGTCTCAAAGCAAGTAAATTCTAAATTTTATTGTAGAGGGTGGTGAGTTGGAGGTGAGTTTGCTGTGCTGTGCAGCCAGTTTGGAGGGAGCTGGTGCTTAGCCACTCCTCTGACATTTCTCCCAAACTGAGGGCATCCTCTGCTTCCCTTGTAGCTTTGAGCTCTGGATCATTCACCTCTCTTAGTTCCATTCAAAGAGTCAAACTGTTAAAATGGTTGGGGAGGACTGTTTAAGAAACTCTTCACATCCCAAATTGCACAGTAATGAAGTTCTTTGCAAGATATATAATGAAGAGCTTGCAGGTTCCTGTCAGTAGCTAAGTAAATCTGTAATTATCAACTCTGCAAGGTAGAAATTTAGGATGAGGGAGGCTGATCTGCTGCTATGAATACATTGGTTGATAGTGCAATATAGATCACGTGTCTCTTGAGAATTTGAGTTAAGGTGCTCACATTATTGCTGCCTAAACTGTAAAGTCTCAGCCCAGGAAAGTTGAAAATGTGCCCTGGCTTGCTGCTCATTCATGTCAACTTCATACAGACTCTTCTGGCTTTTGGTCAGTAGGAAGGCTGGGGACCAGTGGAAAGTGAAACAGGGTCAGACCTTCACTCCTTCCAGAAGGCACTGATAAACAATTGGTGCCATTCAGGGCTGCAACAGCCTTTTGGCAGAAGACTTCTTCCTTTTTCTTTTTCTGTGTCATTGACACTGAAGCATTCATTCTTGAATTCCTGTCTAGTTAATGACTGCTTGTAGCAGCTCTGTCTTCCTGAGGAAGCTCAGAGGGGCTAACCTAAGGCCAACCTCAAATTCAACGTCAGGGAGGCACTGTTGTATGGGTTTGGGCCAGGACACAGAATATAAATAATGACTTTCTGACCCTAATGGGCAGAGGGCAGAAATCTAAGACCTTTCTTTGGCCTTCTGCAAAACTCAGCCACAAAAAGCAGATATTGCTGTTCTGTCAAAAAAGGAAGCAAGGTCCAGAGATATCTAAGAAAATAACTTATATTCTTTGTTGAGACTGACCTAAAAGAAAACCTTTGCCCCTCAGGTGCTGAAGTCATGTTAAGAAGTCTTCCTTTTTTTTTATTTTTCCCTAGTGATATTCACCATCTATTTTCAAATATTAAGTAAATATATAACTTTGCTTCATATCACCACATCCCTGCTCTCTGACTTTTCCTATAGGTGACTGAAGCAAAGCATACGTGCTGTCAGTGACTAATAGGCTTTTTATCATCTCTAGCTGGAAAAGAAGCTTTGTTCTAACCTACCTTAGGCTAGATAGGGTTTGACCCACCACAGAGTGCTGTAACTCACCTGGGGTTGACTGGTGCTTTGGACAGGGCTGAGAGTTTGCAGTGTGGAGGTGGAAAGCTCCTCCTGCAGCACCTCCTTACTCACTCTGCATGGTCACTAAGCACCAAGTTCCTTTTTAGGGTGTTCCGGCTTTTTCCTCCCAATTTATGCAAAGAAACTTCCCTCTGTCTTACAGGACCTGCCAAGCACTTGTCCCAGTTCTGGCAATCATGCATAAAGGAAGATGAATGCATCATAAAATGTCCATGGCTTGGAGAGAGTTTTTTGTCTTCTGAAGAGGACTTCTTGCCTTCTCCACAGTAAGGCACTTTGAGCCCTGTGGATGAAAAAGCCCAGCACATGTAGAACAATGAAAGCACTAACACTGGATTTATCTGGGATAAATGCTACAGGATTAGGCAGGCCTGAGATAATGATCGTTTTCCAGCAGAGGGAAGAGGCAGCAAGCTGTGTAGACTTCTGAGTTTTATCTGTTCTCTTTCTGCCATCAGAAGAGGAACCTTTCATGCTCAGTTAGTATGAAAAATATGTAATGAAACTCTACAGCAAGTAACTTAGAAGCTAAATAACTTGTTAGTACTTCTGTCCTCCAATTACGTCCCAATTTGTGCACCCCATCAGGTGCTGGTTAAATCCTCCTTTATTTTGTGTTTCCCTCCATTACAGCAGTAATCACTGGGATGCCTTTGAGGTTTATCTGCTCTCACAGTGCTGTGCCTGGCTGAGAGTGCAGACTGGAGCACGGAGCTGCCTTTGGACACAGTGTCCTGCCCACAGCTGTGTGGTTTCCAAGACTGCCACTACCAAAGGCTGTCCTCTCCCTTCCCCAGGGTTATAATTTGCAGTGAAGCAGTGACAGAATCTCAGAATGGCTGAGGCTGGAAGTCACCTCTGCAAACTGCCTGCTCCAACCCCCCTGCTCAGAGCAGGGTCAGATAGAGAGGGTTGCGTGGGGCCGTGTTCAGGTTTTGAATATCTGCAAGGATGGAGACACCACAGCCCCCCTGGGAAACTGTCCCAGTGCTTGCCAGAGAGTTCAAACAGAAGATAAACACCAAACCTTTTCTGAAGTTTAAATGGATTGTCCCATATGTCAGTGAGTGTCTCTTGTCATGTCCCTGAAAAGAGCCTGGCTTAGTGATTTTACTGCTGCCCATCAGATATTTACATGCATTAAAGAGACACTGCCACCCCTGAGCCTTCTCTTCCCAGCCTGAGCAAACCCATCTGTCCCAGCCTTTCCTCACACAAATGATTCCAGCCCTTAATTGTTCTAGTACCCCCTCACTGGACTTGCTCCAGTACTTACTTGTCCAGAACTGGATGAGCAGTGCTGCAGCCCTGTCTCCCCAGGGCTGAGTAGAGGGCATGAATCACCTCCTGTGTCTGCTGGTGGTGGTCTTCTACCAATGCAAGCTGCTGGAAATATTTGCCTTCTTTACATCAAGGGCACATGGCTCATTCATGTTCAGCTTGGCATCCTCCAGTACCAGATCCTTTCTGCAGAATGGCTAAACCCACATGTTACTCTGTTTTGCCAGAGAGATAGAGGTAAATGAAAATGTTCTTATCAGTAGAGTGGTTTTGGTTTTTTTAAACACAGGCCCTTTGATCAGAGCTATGTGGAAGAGCTACCCCTGCATGGCTGTACTTTGAGATGTCCCAAATGCTGCTCCCCTCTTCCAGCACCGTGCTGAATGAAAGGGTTTCTGCCATTTGTGCAGACATGATGTGTGACTTAGCCTGGTGTCAGCCAGCCATGAGCCAGCAGCAAGCACACGAGTGGTCCATGGGGCAGAGCTCAGCAGAGGCACTGGCACTGGCCCTGGGAGCAGGGGAGCTGTGCTAGCCCAGCAGAGCCCTTCTAGCAGGGCTAGTTAACCTGAGCCTTGCTAGTCTCTGCTCTCCTGGTGCCAAAGCTGGAGCTAGTCTGGACGGGGATGAAGTGCACTGTATTTATTGCATGCTGTAAATGTGCCTGTAGGTTGCTGTTTCACTCAGACTGAACTCCATGGAAGGCTTTGGATACTTAATTCTGTGCCACCAGCAGGAATTAAGCACCCAGCTCTGCCTGAGGATCTGGTCCTGAGGCTCTTAGGTCAGTGTTGCTCAAGAGATATTCAATATGATTCAGTGGATATAAATTACCATTGTTCTCTTTATCTGGAAAAAGGTTGCTTTGATTTATACCAGCTCAGGAGCTGGCATGCTGTTTGTGTAGGAGAGTGCTTGCATTCCTCCCGAGGCCTGTGGCTGTGTCTCACAGTGATCTGTATTCCACTGCAGCATAAAGTTTTTTCAAAATTTGGGAGCCATTTGCAACTTCAGTGCCATGCTGTGACATGATGCATTGCTTTGTAAACAGGACCTTAAACGACTGAGATCTTAAATCCATAAACTGACTGAGGCTTGGCAACACTTTAAAAATCTCTTTCTCAAATAACATGCATTACAGTACCCTCCAAACAAGATCTGACTGAAATGTTCAGGTTCCTTTTGACACTCTACCAAGACATTATGAGACTACCTAGGGCTTATTTCCCCTAAAAATAATAAGAAAATGTATTTGTGCTATGTGTAAAGTGATGCATTTGAAATACATGACATGCTCACTGCCTTTGATGTTTTATTTCCTCTAGCATCCTTTGTTTAAAAAAAAAATAAATTATTGCTATCAATTTTGTGTCTGGAACCTGCTTGCTAAGACATCCCCGAGATGTAATGTCCTCTCTGGGACACTTCAACATTTGTGCCTCTTCTCTTTCCTCTCAGCTCCCTGATCTCCAGATGGAGCCAGGTGGGGATGGTTGCTGTAGGTACTGATATGACTTCTGTTGTTTTTGTGTGCACATGTTTCAATTCATCTGCTTCCAACAGCTGGGGTTGTTTTTCCCCTCCTCTTTGTGAAGACATGGCTGTATTTTTCTGCAGTTTTACTTTTCACTAAGGCATCCATATGACCATTCTAATTTATCATTTCACAGCACTTTGCTGCTTTTAAACACTGAGGTGTCCAGGAGCACTCGTGTTTGTCAAGTGATATGGCTGCCTCACAGAGAGCTCTAACTGCTGTCCAGACCAGTAATGAGCCTTCTCCAGCCTTGATTGGTGTGGCTACATGTGCTGCTGCTCTGCGTTTTTCTTTGAGACATGTGCTTCAGTCTTAAAGGCAGGGGAAAATAGTGAGAAGTGAAGAAGCAGAGTTCTTTGACACAGGTTTGATTTGATTTTTGGCTATACAATCCTTAGTCCTGTAAATTCTGCTTGTTTCAAAGACACAGCACTGACAGCTGACTCTGCAAGTGCACATGGACAGAGCAGCCCTGAGGTGCATGCAGCAGTTTGGTTTTCCTACTGCAGCCACTTGAAAAGCAGCAGCTCCTAAGTGGTCATACCCAGAAATGGCCTCCTTGGGACACAAGCCAAATTGAAGTGTATTGTAAAATCTGAAAGAAAACAGGAGTTTTAGGGAGGCAAAAGCTTGGCACACTGGTACAGTGTGTTCAAAAAATAATAAAGAACATTTTCTGGGTATACCTACATGTCATTCAGCACGGAAGCAGTTAATAATCCAATTACTTCACAGCATCCTCTTCAGCTTCCATTTCCATTCTCTTTTATAGCAGTCTAAGGGCTGTTTCCAAAGTGCCTAGACATTCTTAGAGCTACCTGGTGAATCATAAATCTGCAGACAATGTTCTCTGAAAGCCAGCAGACACAAATGATGCACAATGAACTCTGGGCTTTTGCACCAACACCTCTCAACATTTATGTTCTTCCTTAACTGACTTTATGGGCTCTAGGCAGAAGGAGTATATTTTGGAATTGTCGTTGTTAGGCTTTGTATCACTCATTACACACCCAGCTTTTCATGTAAGAGGAAAGTGTTCTTCTGTGGTGGTCCAGAGGCCACCTGGCACTTGAGGAAAACCAGTAACTAATACCCAGAAAATACAAAGCATGTCTGGAGTTGGGACAGTTTTAGACCTTCCTTCTGGGCACAAAGCCAAATCCAGCATACATTATTTATCATATACTGAGCAAACAGAGAGAGCAAATTGAGATCTCAGCCAAGTCAGTCGTGAGTTAGGGTGCCTGCATCCTCCCAGCCAACACTGCTGACTGAATGACTGTAAGCACCCATCTGTGCCTGGGGCCACCTAACTGTGGAGGTCATTGGCAGAGCCTGATTTGGAGCCAGCACAGTACTGCTCATCCTGTCATTTTGTCATTTTGTCATCCTTCCTCTCAGATCTAGCACCTGACTTTTCTGCACACAAACACAGAGTGAGACTTGTCTCAAAGGGGAAAAAATTGTGTTCAGTAATACATCTCTTTGCTGCTCTTTATGCATGGACTTCTGGAACCTGAGTGGTTATTGAGCCAACAATCAGTGCCACACGACTGGAGATGGAGGCTTTTTTCAGCTGTTGTTTAATTCTGGCACACACTGCATGAAAGAGCAGCAGGGTGGAAAGGGTGTTCTTCCCTCCTGCCAGTCTTCCTTCAGATTCAGTCCTAGGCTTTGATCCTTGGCTGCCCAGGATGTGATAAACAACCACTGCAAGCCTTTGATAGATAAGCAGGAGGTTCCTAGGGAGGAGGATACACTGAATGGTGAGCAAGAAAGGCTTAATGCAAACTGGTTTTCACTTTCCTGTCCTCTGGGGTGGGCTCAGCTGAATTCAGTCTCCATAAGGGCCCCTGATGCCAAGATATGGCTAACCTGGAACCTTTCCATACCTTCCTCAAGCTGCACAGTGTTAGCAGGAGTATCAGAGCAGCTGTGGCCTCTGATTCTGGAAGTCCTGCTTGCTCCTGGAGCTCCTGAGCAGCTCCAGAGGTCAGCTCCTGCCTGTTTCCCAGAGAGCTGAGATGCAAGCAGCCCCTCCTAGGTCCAAAGCCAGGGGCTGTTTAGAGACATTTCCTTCAACTCCTCTGCTGGTGCTGTTGGGTCAGGGAGGGGGGCTGGTGCAGCCCAGAAGACTTGGCCACTGCTAGTCCTTGAAAATGGCAATAGACAAAACTGTGTCAAGCAGGCAGATATCTGCCTCCTTCCCAGGCTTTGTTTCTCAACGTATACAAACATGAATAGAATGATAAAAAGTTGGGAAAATTTACAGACAGAGCATACAATAACAAAATTATATTTGGAAAAAAAAATTATGGAGATTTTGTAGAAAATCTATAATTTGCCTGAACAATGTGAACAAGAAAATCACCTTCTATCTGACTCATTATGTCTTATTGAGAACTGAATTGTAAGTCTTCCTTGTTCAAGCATGATTAAGACTTACATGTCTCTTGTTGGCAAGATTTCCTATTGAGCGGAGTAGCAGCCAAAGAAAATGATGGTACAATTTTATGTGATTAGGACAAATCCTTAAAAATCTGGGCAATTTTCAGTAACTATGTCAAGACAGTAACTAAAACAGAAACTTTGACACTTGTCAAAGCTCCATTGTTGGATCAAACAAATGTTTCTAATTGGTTGAGTCAAACTGTGTTTATTCATATCTCTGTGTTTTCTTCAGTTTTGGTTTTTTCTTGTAAACATCTGTTATTTTTCTGTTACTGCTTACGTAGTCTTTTTATGCACATTTCCAAGAGTGAAAACATAGTTCATTCCTCTTCATCTTCATTTAGGGGGTCTTCTGCACAGTTAATTTTTTTTCTTGGTAATTTTCTTTTCTCTATTACTTTTCAAATGAATTCACAATAACAATTGGGAAATAATTAGGATAAGCCAATAGGATTTACAAAAAAGCCTTGTGTTTGAGATCTTGTCAAGTTGGTGTGAGTATTCTGTACATCCCAGAGATGAGGAGAAAAACAAAACCAAATCTGCAAATGAATCTTAAGCTATTCACTTCTTCAGCAACGGGAAATTTCAATACTTAGCTCAAGGAAAAGAATTACAGCAGACACTAAAGGGAAGGAAAACACAAGTAGTTGGTAGGTTTGTTAATAGCCTTTGAAGGCATAAACAGTGCTGGGCAATAGAGAGCCAGTGGAAATGCAAAGGGGATGTTTTGTAGCTGGTTAAACCAGGCTCAGGCACTGTCCTTGTCAGTCTCTTCTGGTTTGGGATGAGCTCACAAGGGTGTGCCATGAAAGCCTCAGGCTGTTGAGTTTTCTCCATCTGTAAAAAGTTTTAATCCTGTTTACTTCCTCATGGATGTCTGCACCTGATTTTTGCTGTATTTATCTTGGAATCAGCCTGGGTTTGCAAACACAGGGGTTCATCTGCCCTGCTCTGCTGCCAGCCTGTTTGAAGATCATGAGTTCCTTTGTTTCAGATGACTTTATAGTGTTGGCCAAGAGTTTCTCCTTCTTCCTTAACCCTTTGTAGTTCAGCTTGAGAACACCCTTCTCTGTGACACCCAATCCAGCAGCCTCAAACTGCCACCAGGAAAGGACAGGACCCTGAGACACACACAGGTCACAGAGGGGAGAGCTGTTGCTTGGGTTTTTTTGCTGTTAGCACGGGACCAGTATCAGCCTCTAAAAGCCTTTTTGGTCAATTTGATCTGCAATCAATATGCTAATAAAATCAACTTCTCACACACTTTTCTTTTGTCATACCAGAGGGAGCTTCTTCCAGTCCAGCTCCTGAGTTTTTCTCTGGGACACGACTGTGACTGTGTTATTTCTCTGTTTTTGATGGGCAGGTTCATGATTGCACCTAGTAATAAATTCCCCTCAAATCTCAGGTTGCCTTCTGAATGGAATTGCTATTACATGTAAATAGAATATATCTCTTTCTTTATTCTATCATCTTCTGCTTTACATGTCTGTCTAATGACTCGGTGCCTTGTTGTCACAGCTGCTATTTCTTCTCTCCAGTAATAATTATCAATTATCTGGTTTCTTTTAGAAGTTTAGTTTTGTCATCTTTCATATTTTTCTGTGCTATTCTCTGCAATTCTCTAAACAAATTTTAATACCAGAAATTGTTAGCTGCAGTTTACATGCCCTTTGATCCAAAATGTCACAGTCTAAACATTTGTTAGACCAAGATGTCCAGAAATATTTAGTGCCATTTTAATTTTAGACCAAAATTTAAATGTTTTTACTCCATTTTGCATCAGCCTCCTCTTTTTTGTTTTTAGCATCAAGATCTGGAAAACACTTACTACATTTTTTTAAAATTTGAAATCAATTAAATTGTCAGGATAAAAATATGATGCAGCTGCATGAGTGGTAGTGCTGAAAAAAATATATTGCTGTGTCCTTCTCCAATCCAATATTCTCCCTTGAAGTGAAATCCCTTGTAAAAATTAAGGCCAAACTCAACCTGGAGAACCACCTGCAGAAGTATCCTGACTTGGGCTGTCAAATAACTCTGACTTCTTTTAGTTTTTAGTGTACAGACTGGTTCAGCACTTTGTTTCTTAAGCAACATTTCATGTCTTTAATAATTTGACCCAGGTTATTTTAAAAAGTATTTTGATGAGACCTAGGAGCAGAGTTGCAGTAGTTTTGATCACTGCCTTCTTCCCCCAGCAGCTGGCTGAGATAAAATGCTACTCACTGCCATTTTTACCCTGCTAAGTGCATGATTCATAGAGGAGTAACAAAGGTAAAACTTGTAGGAAAGAAAACAACAACAAAAAAATGAACCAACAAAGCCCTGTGAGTAAATATTTGCACAAAGGAGCACAGAGCAGTTGTGTGCCATGTTTGGAGAGAGCTCAGACCCCAAGGACGGGGTGAGGATGAATGGCTGTGGATGAGTACCTTCAGGGTGAAATACTTTTCCTAATATAGACTCATGGAATCTATGAGATACATATACAATATCATGATTTTCTGTACTGGAACTTAGGTCCACTGCTGTGAGTCCTTCTGCCAAGACTGAGCTCTTGCAAGGCAAAGTTTAATAAACAATCAACAACGAGTTACCACTGCTACTCCAGTCCAAATAATAAGCAGAAGGGCTCTTCTTGAGATGGAGTTATTGAAAATGAGCTTCTTAAAGGTATTATCATGCATAAAGATGCAAATTGGAACCTACAAGCACTGTAACCTCTCGACTAGGGGTTTTGGAATCCCCACCAGCCAGCAGCACCCTCTGCAGATGTGTGAGGCTGATGCAGCAGTACAGTGCATTTGTAGGTGGAGCAGTGCTGAACAAAGCAACACTGTGCACAACAGGTTGTTTTGAGTAATATGCAGAAGGCCCAAAGAGGAAGTTAAAGCTGGAATTTGATTGTGTGTGGGCATTTCCACAAGACAGAGGTGCAAAGAAGTTGACTGCAATGGAGCAGGCTGTTCCCAGGTACCCTAAGGAAAGTCCCTGGTGTGGACAAGGAGCAGTAAATCCAAGACAAGCAGTTTCAAACCAGCTTTTCATTATGGTTGGCTCATTTCAGAAAGCTGAGCTGGGTTTTCCTGGGTGTTTAATGTTTGCAGTATCTATTGATTTCAGCTGCTGTTGGTACACGCTCGACTGTTTCAGAAGTGTTGGAGCAGCTGCTGTGCTGCACATAATTGCTGAGCACAACAATCTCAGGGCTTGTTTGGGTTCCCTGCCCTCATCCAGCACACTATCTCTTGCCTTATCCTTGCATTGTAATGCCCTTGGGACAGGACTGTTTCTTGTGTTGTGTGCAGCAACTGAAGTGATAAAGATCCTGGCTGTGCCTGGTGCTTCTAGGAATTACTGCAAAAAAATCCCATAATTATTTATTAATATGGTATGCATCAATGCAAGACATTTCATTGGCTTTAATAGGCTTAGGATCAGATTCCTTAGTACCTCTGGCCTTTTGGGGCTCCATTATTCATGAAGGAACATGTTTAATTCAGAGTTAGGGGCTGCCAATATAACGAGTGTACCTTGTGCTGTTATCTGTGGATACAGAAGTTATCCCTAAGCTTGGACCTGCTGCATCCTCAGGGATCAGGGCATGGCCGACCCTGTCTGGGGATGCTTGTGTTGGTGTGAAATAAGGGTGGAGTTTTTCCACTCACTGTGGATGACTTTCCCTCTTTTGCCCAATGATGGGCAGTGCTCACCTTGGGCCTAAAGTGCAGCTTTGCCAAGTCAGCAGAGGAGTTCAACAGGTCAAAGCAAGGGTCATGCTCTGCTCCATCCTATTTTCATTCAGGGGCAATCTTCTTGTCAACCTTCCATTATCTTTTCCCCAGCTTTTACTTGAAGATAAAAAGAAACAGCTTATAATTCATTACAGTTCATTAAAATGAAAATAAAATTTATTTTGCATCAAAATGAAAAAATATGACTTGTTCATTATTAGCATATAAATGGTATTTTTTATGTCACTCTGCCACAAAATCACTTACGTTTTCAATGATCACAGCACACAAAATTAATTTTTGATAGCCTTTTGTGATTTGGTTGAAAATTCTCATTTCTTTTTGTGCATTAACAGCAAACTGTATCCACTGCTATTCATACCAAATTTTAGATAATGAAGCAATTAAAAATACATGGATTGAAGATCTTATCTCATTTTTCCTCTGGCCTATTTCTGCTTCATTATTCATGAAGGAATATGTTTAATTCAGAGTTAGTAATTGCAGATATATCTAGTATAAATTGTGCCTTATATTCTTTTACCCAATTTCAATTTATTTTAGCAAATAGATCTATGGGGGAAAAAGAGCAGGAAAGACAAAAGGGCAAAAACTACATCTCAGTGTCTCCAAACAAAACCTTACAGGTCTATTGCTTGTAAAGTGTGTCTGCAACTAGGGGAAAAGTTGAAGAAATGGAGCTCTGTACTTGGCATGTTAATAACCTGGCATTCGTATCAAATGGCTGAATTAAATTATTCTGATTTGAGGCAGTTTGAGAGACCTCATGCCTTCGAGTTACTGTCATTCTGCTGCTTTATCCACAAAGTCAAAAAGGCCCAAATCAGTGAAAAGCAGAAATAACAGAGATGCAAAAGTACCAAATAGCAGAGTCAAAATAAAATTAAGGTGTTTTAGGCAAAGTAGAGGAACTTTCAGCTGCCAAAAAGTGAAAATGAGTTTGGGTGGTGTGTTTCCATGTGCCTGGAGTGAGAAGGGTAACAGCTTGAGAAAACATTCGGATCCTGAGCACATAAAAATCACGAGAGCTGTCACTGGGTTTGGGATCCAAGGCAACAAAAGCAGAGTGGGCTGGGAGGGGGCTGCCAAAGGCTGCTCCGTGGCCAGGTGGCTCCTGCCTGCCCCTGCCAGCAGTGCCAGGGCTTGGCTGGGGCTGGGAGGGCAGCGAGGGAATGGCAGCAGACACAGGGCAGGAGAGGGCAGGAGAGGCAGCCACCACACCCAGGGCTGCAGGGAACTGTCCCCAAAGCCCAGCTCATGTAGGGCCAGGCTGAGTGCTGTCCCCAAAGCCCAGCTCATGTAGGGCCAGGCTGAGTGCTGTCCCTAAAGCCCAGCTCGTGTGGGGCCAGGCTGAGTGCTGTCCCTAAAGCCCAGCCTGTGTAGGGCCAGGCTGAGTGCTGTCCCTAAAGCCCAGCCTGTGTAGGGCCAGGCTCAGTGCTGTCCCCAAAGCCCAGCCTGTGTAGGGCCAGGCTCAGTGCTGTCCCCAAAGCCCAGCTCATGTAGGGCCAGGCTGAGTGAGTGCTGTCCCCAAAGCCCAGCTCATGTAGGGCCAGGCTGAGTGCTGTCCCCAAAGCCCAGCTCGTGTGGGGCCAGGCTGAGTGCTGTCCCTAAAGCCCAGCCTGTGTAGGGCCAGGCTCAGTGCTGTCCCCAAAGCCCAGCCTGTGCAGGGCCAGGCTGAGTGCTGTCCCCAAAGCCCAGCCTGTGTCGGGCCAGACTGAGTGCCTGAGCTGGGCACAGCTGAGGGTTTGGATGGTGCCTGTGGAAGCAGCTCTGCATGGGGAGGTGCTAACAGGATTAATTTTAACCAGGAATTGTAAAGGTTAATTGCTGTTGGCTACTGCAGTGCCAGGGTCCTCTCCTTGGGCTGTAAGCTGTGCTTAGGAGCTGTCACAACAGCCCCCTCGTCCTGAACCTGCTGCAGAAGCAAAGAGAGGCATGATATAGGTGAGGCTCCAGCTGTTCCTCTGACCACGTGTCAGAGTGCTCTGGAAGACTCTTTTGTTTGAATTTCTAAGGACATAGCCCCAAAACTTCCTTTATACCACTGGAATTTCGCATACTAATGTCTCAGAGTTGAAATAGAGTTTGTAGAATTAACAATTTGGATTTATTAAACATTGTGATCAGCACTTTCTGGTGCAATTATTAATGCAAATATTTCAGCCCAGTTATTTGATTAAATGAATAACTTGCAAAGTGATGCATAGCCTTTTTTGTGTAGTCCTTGATTCATAATTTCAATGAGTTAATTAATTACAATCTTATTTTCTCTCTTAATGAATTCTGGTTAGCTTTGATGGCTTTGGAATCCTTAAACATGTTGTGAATGATTCTCAGTTAAAGTTTCAGAGGAGTTTTATGTTCTATAGGAAATAGCTTTTGCAAACTCTCTATCACCTTTTGGTACAGAGCACTAACAAAAGCTCTGCCCACCTTCTTCTGCCTGGGAGGAAAATCCCTCCCTTCATGGATGAGCATCCTGTTTTTCCTAGATGGCACTGACAGGCATTTCAAATAAATTACAGTGCATTTAGTTGCTCTGGCCAACAAAAGCTGTGCTGCCCTGGCTGAGCAACCCTGGGGAGCCTGTGCCACCAGAGCCCTGTGAGGCCACACAGAGTGTCTGACCCACCTTTGTCTGCAGTGTCACCCCTGGTGACCCTGAGCATGGCCCAGACCTTGTGTCCTGACTCTGCTCACGTGCCTTGACTGCTCTCAGAGCCAGCACTGGTTGAAAATCCCTGTTGGCAAAATTAAATGTAATGCAAAATTCTTCCAAGTGCATGACATCTGTTTTCCTGGAATCCTGTCTTTACGAAGTGCACTAAAAGCAGATTTCCTGGAAGTGGAACTGGTGCACAGAGAAGGAGTTTCCAGCAGGGCTGTGCTGTGGAATGGCTGTGGCTGTGCTGAAGCTGAGCTGCTGGGGACGGGGGACATCAGGGTGCAACCAAGCCAACAGTGGTGCCAACAGTGGTAGGAGGAGATGACTTCTCACCAAATGATGGGGAGCACCACTGGCATGGTGGTTCACTTACTCCTACAGTCTGACTCTGATTTTTTTTTCCCTACTCTGTCCTGTTTGGATTTGGTCCTTCATCTTTTACTGCATCTTTCTAGATTTAGGCTGATTTTGGAGAAAATGTCCATGTGTTTGGAGATTATTCTGCTGTCTCAGACCATATCTCCTCCATCTCCTCCTCCTTTTGCCACCTCCTTTTTGCCACACGAGTGTTTCTGATCTCCGCCTTGACCCCTATCACCACTTTCCATTGTTCCACTTTCCTCCATCCTTTTGTGGGAGGGTGGCATGAGAGAAAACACCGCTGAGCTCAGAGCAGCCATCTCCCTGCCTTCCTTCCATCGGTGCTGCGGCAAAAGCAGCCCCTGCAGGTGTCCTTGAGAGAGACCTGGAGATGGAGATGGAGAGGCTCATCTTTTGAGCTAATAACCATCTCTAATTAAGAACTGGGTAATTCAGATACCCATCAGACACACTATCTGATCATAAGCATGAGCTTGGCACAGGCCTAGATCTTCCCTCAGTGTCCTACTCTGCAGTGCATGGTCATCTAAACAGCCCCACGAAACAAGGCTTCATCAGCTTTGCTTCATTAGAAACTAATTAGTACCATCACCCCAAGCTGGAAAGATACCTTTGAAGTACAAATATTTCCTCAGCTTTTCTTAATCAAGGCTTTCTTTTTATGCCCCTCTATATATGCTGATTCCAGCTAGCACATGAACTAGAAATCCTGGAAGGCTGGGAGGGAAAAACTCCTCTTGCTGCATTTCCAATTGGATGAAAACCAAAAATCCATTGGAAATCTCATGATTTCCAGCAAAATGTGCTGGCCAAGAAGATCTGGAGAAATTACAAAAAAGCATCCAGATGTCTGGATAAATCCCTGGACTTTAAAAAAAAAATCTTTGGAGGTTTTTTGTTCTTAATACAGAGAGTAAAGCCTTATTTATCAATATTAGTAAATTCCTCAAAGCACATGGTGCCTTAAAGTCAAAGAATTAGCTGTGTTGTTTGTGTTGATAAGCTGATGGGCCTGAGGGCTTGTGTGGCCTGGACAAACAAATACTCTAATAGGAAAGGAAATTGTAAAAGGCAGCTTATTCGAGAAGGTAACCTGTGCAAAAGAGAGAAGGCTGTGTGTAGGGTATTTCTCACCTCTCCCACACTGGTCAGGGAATGTCCTACATGGCATGCAGCCCAGCACTGTCAGTGTCAGGAGCAGAGTGCAGGGACACCAGGTCCTGTGCCACTGTCCCCTTTTCCTCATGCACAGTGGTCAGGACAAGTGGGTGGCCACGTGTCTCCAGCATTCCACACTGCCCTGAGCTGTGGCTGGAGGAAGAGAACATTACCTGAGGTACAGATCCAGGATGGGGCCTTTATTCATACATTTTCAAGCTGCCTCCCATAAATTCACTGCAGAGTGGCTCAGATCTCTGAAGAGCAAGCTGTGACGGGGCCTTGCTATTTCAGATGTTTTTGTTGTTTGCTGTCTGCATCTTTATTAACAGCACTCTGCCAAGGCTGCTGCATTAAACACTGATCCCCCTGGACAGTGGGAGCAGGGCGTGCACACTGAAGGGCAGGTGTCACCCCTTGCCAAGGCATCCCTCCCTCACAGACATTTAACTGTTTCTTAGGCTTAGGAAAGACACATGGAAAGGGCCACGGTGCTGAGAGGGCACAGAATGGCACTGCTGACTGAAACACGGCAGGGAGGAAAACTGCACTGCTGAATTTCGCACTGGAAACCTGACAAACAAGCAGGAACCTCAACCAGCCCCGTTGCTCTCCTGTCGAGGCGCCGTCTGTTCGTTCACATTTGCCAGGTGGGAGCTACTTATCATTTCACAGCAATTCTGCAGGCTGGAGCCTACTGACCTGTGGGGAAATTACTCAAAGGGCATTTTATAGCACTTGAAGCTTCATCTATGCCTAGTGATGGGCTCACTGCTCTAGTTTTGAAGGTGCTTCCTGCAGTGATTCTTTCATGAATTGCCACTTCATGGCATAGTTTCAATTTCTAAACATTCTGGGATCCCCTTGAAATAGCCTTAAGGGAAGTGGCAGGTTCTGAAAGTCTTGATGCCCTCTTGAAAATAATTCAGATGCCAAATGTTGGTCTCAGTACTGGGAAATGAGCAGAAGGCTCTGCCTGGCTTGGTGGTGACTGAGGGAGAAGGGGTCTGACCTTTGAGGATGTTTGAAAGGGAAAATACTAATTGCTGTATTTCTGTGAAGGGCGTGATGAGAGACACAGATGTGCAGGGCATTTGTTCCTTTGGCTTCTTGTTTTTGATTTAGCTAAAGGCACCGGGAAACTTCACTGGCAGATAAGAAAAAAATCTACAGCAACCTAAGCAAGCCACGTAACCCTGGCAGCTGCCTTTCTGAATATTTTAAACTTCCCACTGCAAAACTCACCCCACCTTCCTAAGTGGAGCAATCTCACAGCCCAGGTTCACAGAGATGCTCTCAAGTTTTCTGGCTCTTCAAGCCCAAGTGCCATGAAACACCAATCTGGGGTGACCTGGCTCCCCCTGAGCAGAGGCCCTGCTCCCCAGCCTCTCTCTGTGGCTTTCCCCCTGTTTGTCCCAAGTCTGCCCTCGCTCAGGGGGTGTCAGTGATGTGAGATCTCTGCCGTTGCTGTGTGCTCTGTGGGACACGCTGGCGGGAGCAGTGAGTGTGGCAGACACGTCCCCTCCCGGAGCAGGGACCAGCCCTGCCACGCTGTCCCTCCTCTGCTGCTCCAGGCCCTGCAGACCCTGCAGAGGCCCTGCCTGGAGCTCTTGGCAGGGTGATGGGGCTGGGCCCGTGTGTCTGGCAGGGCTGCTGTGCTCCTGCTGCCAGCTGGCAGCGCTCAGGCAGGCACCCAGAGGGGACAAGCACACCCTGGCCCAGACAAACCTTCCCACAGCCCCAGTGCCCCTTCCTGTTCTCCAGGCTGCACAAAGCACCTTGACTCCAAGGTGTCTGCTCCCTGCATGTGCGAATTTGGCTTGAACATCTGATAACTTTTATTTGTAAGTTTTCATTTTGGCAGAGTTTATGTGTGGGGTTTTTAAAAATTTATTTGAATTCTCTGGCTGAGGAAAAGTTTGAAGCTTAAATTACACAGCCACATTAACAGCAGTCTGTAGTTAACTACAGTAGTTGGTGGGCTTTGAAAGGCTTGCTATAAATCACCTCAACTCATGGCATTGATATTCACTGTAGCTGTTGCTGCAGGACAGCCTGACACCCAGTGTGTGCGCCCTGTGGGGGAGGAGTGGAACTTGTCCCATTTTGGTTCAATCACAAACATCATATATTTTTTTCTCCCTCTTCATCAAGGGCTTTTAAAGTGAGAGCTAAGACAGGCATTTGCAACTTTTGGTTTTTTTCCCAGGGTTAAACTCCTATGTTTCAACATGAAATTTTTAATCCAGCAGTAATGCCTGGGTGTTGCCTGGACCTCCAGGGACTGCTGGCATGTGTTTCTCCAAAACTGATATGCCTGTTGCAAGCAATTGTTCTCTGAAGTCTGTTCAAGCTCTCAGCTTGTTCTCCACAACCCCCCCCACCAACCTGACAGTGCTTCAGCTGCTTCTGTGATGGAAATGCTTATGTCAGGTTAATTAATGCATTATCCTGTCAGTTCTTTGTAGTCTTCCATCTACCTGGCCCTACCCTTGTCTTTTGTCCTCCCTTCTCTTTGGATGGTGACCCCTCTGGATGAGCTGCCCCATGGATCTGTGTGTGCAATAGCCATGACACTGCTCCTACAGAAACACAGCTTGTGACAATGTGAGAGGACCCCACCACGTGTGCCCTGGCAGGCCACCAGCTCACTTTCAGGAGGTGCTGGGGCAGTGAACAGCACACACAGCTGCCTGTTCCCTCTTTTTCATGCCACTCACCCCCACTAAAACTGAGCACTACCTGCCCATGATGATGTGCCCATCCAAAGCCCAGAAGTCCCCGAGTGCATCACATACATGAATAATTTAAGCACCCTTTCCTGTCTGGTTTGAACTTTCTGTCACTCCAAGAAGAACTCAGGCAGGATCCCATGGAAGTTCTCACTACCGTGGGTATCCTTGGTCTCCATTGGAGCAGCACTGGAATCTCCCCAGCCTCTTACATCAGCTCCAGATGACTCAGGCTGGGTGCCTGCACTTTCTGTCAGTGCTGAGGAGCAGCTGGGCTGGGGAGCTTTGCTCAGCCTCATCTTTCCAGAGTGAGGAAAGAAGGCTGAGCCAGCTCGTGGTGTCACTCCAGTGGGCTCAGCAGGGCGTATCAGTGTCTCATGGGAGTCTGTGGGGCAGATCTTGTCTATGTGGTGCTGGGTAAAATTAAGAAGTGGTCAGATATTTTTCTTCATCCTGTATGACACACCACCTCCCACCTTCTATTTCTTCATTCATCTGTGGAAATTTTAGTGTTTGTGCCAGTGAGACCACAGCAAGGTCTTTTTCAGTTTGTCCCATTGCTCATTCTGGAAAGCTGGGCCAATCTAATTCCCTCATAACCTTATAATATCAGAAAATGAAGTCCAGGCTTTCCTTTCTCCTCATAGTCCTATGGTCTCTCTTCTTTTTCCAGCATTTGTTAGTTTGACCATCCTGAAATTCCATTTTCAGGAGGTGTGCTCCTTCTGGGTGCATTTCTTTCATGTTTTAGTTATACCTCTGGGGTACTAGGTTTCAGTTTTTGAGCAAATGATTGTCAGGATAAGAAATAACTCAGTGATGCATAGTGAGGAATGTCAGTTGTTCTTAAAGGTGTCAACCTTCAAATTAAGCTAACTTTTATGGGAAATAAATTCTTGTTCAGTCCAATGGATGGAAGAGACTGTGGATTACGTGGGGCCAGTCCCTAGATAAATTACTGGAATCAGTTCATGGGGGGAAAAATGTCAGTAAAAGTCAAAATGGGCTGCAGGCTGCTGTCCTGCTGCCTTCTGGGTGCATGAGTGCACGTGGGAGCTGGAGCTCAGACCAGTATGTCCAGGATTATTCCTGACACCTGAGTGACTCCCAGGCTGGACACTATTGCATGACAGAGCTCAGCTCTGTGACTGGTGCTAGTCATGCAAATAGCACTGAAAAGCACTTAACAGAGGAAAAAACCCACAGAGAAATGGGGAAAACAAAATAGTTAATGTCCTGGAAAAGAAGCTTTGGGTTTTGATTGAGTTTTGAAAATAACTGGAGAGTGAGAATATGGAAAGGTGAGGAAGGACTGCTTGGAAATGGTCTGTGAGGAAAAAGCAAATTTAACCAGATTGAAAAGGGTAAGGAAAAAAGAGGGAGTGGTGGGCTCAGACAGTCTATGGAAAGGGCACAGTGAAGCCAGGAGTGTCTATGAGAAAATGGAAGAAAAGGTGGTTTTGGAATGAGGAAAGCTACAGGAGTCATGTGGAGAAAGGGGAAGAAAGTGTCACGTATATTTATTTTTTCCAAGCAGTTTTACCTCATTCACTTTTCAAATGGGAGGGTGAAAGTCTCAAGCAGGCAGAAACTCTCTTTAAATTTTCATTGCTTTCAGCTTCCAGCCACCCTGGAAACCCCTCAAGAGCAGGCTCTCACAGTAACTCAGCACATCTGCCTCTGGCTGCACACGTGGGGGAGGCTTGGCTGTGCTCCGGGCAGCTGCTGGGACAGCAGGAGAACATGAAACCAGAGCTGAGGCAGTGCCCTGCAGCAGGGGGAGGGCTGGGCTCTGCCTTGCACAGCAACAGGCTGAGGAAAGGTTTGTGCCAGTTCTCATCATGCTCAGATGGATTCACCCGTCGCTTTGTGGTCTTTCTGCTGGCACTGTTTCTGAGGGTCAGGCACCCCTAACTGTGGTGATGGGCAGCTTTCCATCCCAAAAATCCCACTGAAGAAGTGATTTTGGATTATGGGAATTGGTAGCTCACCCTAGAAATTCTTGTGCAGTGCTCTTAAAAAGGAATTAATTGTATGGTTACCTATGTGTTTGTAGAGTATCCAGGCAAACTCCGGGCACTGAACTTTTGGGCTTGTAATCTTGCAGAATACGAAGGCTTTTCACTGGAAATGCACTTTGTTGACAATTTTCAACATTAAGACCAGCTGCTTTCTTGGAGGCATTTTAAGTGTTCGTAAATCTGCACAATTTTTTACCTTATCTAGTTCTGTAATCATGCAGTTTTCCCTTCATTGAGTAAGAGCAACTTCTTGATGGGATTACTGTGGATATTTTTCCCTCAGTGAGGGTTAAATGCAGAAAGTGGCAATGGGAAGAAGTTGTGGGTTTTAGCCTATCTTCCCAGGGTGGTCTGAAAGCTCAAACATATGTATGAAACAATTTAAAATTGCTTTGAAAATGGTCATTTCCTTTTCTGGATCCTGGATTATTTTTCTCTGTTGTCTGGATCATGCAGCACCTGAGCACACCATGCACAAGATGAGTCACTGGAGCACCTCACTCTCTTAGGGTAAAATCAGTATTGGGAAAAGCATTTTGTTTTGCCTTTAGATCTTTGCTCTCTAATGCACTGAGTGACTCTGCATTCAGCTCCAGAAGCTACATGAGTCTTGCCTGGTACATGAACAGCTCTGGCCAGATGTTCAGGTCATCTGCCAGCCACAGGGGGAATGCAGACCATTCCCCCAAACAATGTGGTGTCAGAAGAAGGGGAAAGCATGAGTTTGTACCATTTTGTGACCTGTGGTGTCAGTGGCCGCTTGCATTTGACGTTCCAGACGAGCAAATTCCCAGCTGGAGCAGCCCAGCCTGCTCTGATTTGGTGTGTGCAGCACACAGGCTGACCCTGGGGTGGGATGGACGGGCTTGAGCAGCCACAGTGCCCTCCTTGTGGGGTGGCACATGCCTGGGCAGTTTCCAGCATGGGGAGATCACCTCGTGGAGCTTTCGAGCTGCTCCATCTGTCCCCCCCAGGCTGGTGCAGCTCTGCCTTTCCCTCTGCAGGACCTCTGCATGGCAGCACAGGCTCAGGCAGGAAGCCCAGGAGGTCTCTCAGCAGAGACAGGGACTCCTGTCCGTGGCCCACGTTCCCCACAGCTGTGCAGCCACGGGCCCTTCCCTGCAGTGGTTCCAAACTCTGGGAGCCCCAGTGCTGCCTGGTTTCACACCAGCAGTGCCAGGCTCCAGCCCCTGCTGCTGCACTCTGAGCAGATGTTGGAAAGCTTGATCGAGGCATTGGCTCCTGCAGAGTACTGCAGCAGCACAGTGGCATTTTGCAGCTACACTGATCTCCCCTCAGCACTTGCAGCTGTGCCACTGTTGCAGTTAGCAATGCATCCATAGCACTAAAAGGGACCAATAAGAGCATTTGGGCTGGGGCCTGGTTACCAGGAACACCTGGAGCAGCAAGGTTTCTAACTTTCACTTGTGATCATTAGGGCTAAAGAAAAATTACACTGACCTTTGAGAAATGGCCAGGGAATTGTTAGAGTGCATGGGATTTAGGAACCAAATGTTCTTCTAAGTTCTTTGTCATATGGCAACTTAAATCTGACATCCCTTTAAAAATCTCAGTGTTAGATTTCACTGAAAGCAAATGGATTTTTCCCAGAATCCAATAAAAAATTGAAGCTAAAAGAGAGTTCTGGAGGTCACTGTTTTCAACCCCTTGATCAAGGCAGGTAGTTTTAAGTGTCAAACTCTGCTCTTGACACAGAGCTGAAGTGGGAGAGAGCTAAGAAGCCTTGAAAACACTACCAGAGATTCCAGTGACCATTGAAAAGGGCCAAAATAACTAACTGATACTAACATTGAATGGTCCTCATGGTCCAAGCTACTGAGCTCTTCTCCAGGCTATTCTATTGTATAAAGGGGGTTTTGATGTTTTCTGTGCTCACGAGAATGGTGTTGGAGTTTGTAGAGATGAAGTGTTCAGTTGACTGCTGCTGGTTACCCTTTGAAGCTGCAGTTGTGCAACAGCCCTTTGGAAAGCTCTTTGGGGACAGCATTTTTTCTTTGGATCCCAGGATCATTCAGAAAGGTGGTGGACACTGGACAACTCCTGCTTCAGGGACAACTCCAACTTCAGGCACTGATTCCAAAGGAGAGATTGAGTTTTTTATGACATAAACTGTTATTTTATATTCCACTGTTATTCCCCTGATCCATTATTAGCTTGACCTTTCTTCCCCATCTCTAATTTGTTCCCAACCTTCCCCTGTAAAAGGAGAAAACTCCTCTATAAAACAGTTACCATGATAACTGATTTTTCTGCCCACAGCCCCTCTCCTTCCCCTGAGGATGCCATGCCAAGAGCCCTGCCATGCCCTGGAGTGTCTGGGCTGAAAGTCTGCATGGCAGTGCTCAGACTTGTGTCCTGCTCTGGTTTCAGAGGGGTCTGAAAGAGCATCTGCTATTTCTGCACACAGGGCTACTCGTTCAGGAGGTGGCTGCAGTGCTTTTTGTTTACAGAGAAGCCTGGCTTTGAATCCTGTGGCTCATAGAGGAGCTCTGTGGACTCAGACACTCATTCCCCGTGGAGACCCGTTTAGGTGGTACTTATTCATCACTCCTGAGAGGCAGGGGTGGAAGCAGCTGCACTTTGACATCCCAACAAAGAATATTTTATTATTTTTTTCCAGTTTAAAAGTGTGTGTAACTTACCAGTGTAAATGAAGAACAAAATGGAGAAAAGTCTGTGATGAAATATTTAAGCTCTTCACATGTTGGTTTTTTCATCTCTGTGCCTCGGAGGGACAGCACACTCTCAGAGGCTGGCTCTGTAGTGCCGGGGAGCAGCAGCATTCTGTCAGTGCTCGAGCACCTCCCCAGCCTGCAGGGATGTGCTGCTGCCAGCTGGGGCTCCCGAGCAGGGGGAGCCGGTGCCCGGTGTGGATCCCAGCGCTCCCAGCACAGCCACTTGTTACCAGAAGCCTGAATTAATCAGCTTGGAAAATTTATTAGGTTAGCGAGGAATGACAGTGGCCCAGAGAATGAACTCTGGCAGAGGAGTTGAAACAGAAGCTGGGCTTCTGCTTGTCCCCAGGAGAGTTTTGAAGTGTTTTATTCAGGAAAAAGCCTGCAGCAAATGGCACCACAGAAATGTGGGGATTGCCTGGGGGCTGTGAGCTGGCGAGTGTTAAGGTTGGATTTCCAGAGACATCTGTTCATGCCATCCTTGGTCCCTCTGTAAAATTCAGCGGAGAGCATTTTACTGGTCCAGCTTTTTCAGTAGGTGATAGAGAGGGTAAACAGGCACACTACCCTGTGGAAAGACAACTTTTAGGGGACTACAATGGATGCAGGGGCCCCTGTTGCCTCACTACCTGCAGCACTCACCCTGTTCTTCAGCCAAGCTGCTCAAAGACTGCAGCAGCCAGGTTTGGTGAACAGGTATGGACACTCTGCATAGAAGTATGATAAGATGGGAGAAAGCAAATCATACCTTCCAGACCCTTTTTCTGCAAAGTTACAGAGGAAAATGTCTGAACAGTCTGAACCTGAGCTTTTGTTTCAGGCATCTAAGAGAGCTTTTCATTGATGAGGGTGTCTTGTCTCTACATGTGTGCATGACTGCCAGCAGCTCAGAAAGGTTTTGCCTTGGGAGCCAGCAGAGATGACATCCCACACAGTACAAATGAGATGCTTGCACCATTCCCTGATGTGCTTACAAAAATTCACAGCAAAAAGCTTTCCTGCCTGCCTTCCCTCATGCCGTGGCTGCAGTGCAGGCTGAGCTCACAGACTGGGGGTGGAACTGAGGAGTTCAGCCCCTTCCAGCCCCTTCCAGCTGCCCATCCTGCAGCTGCCCTTCAGGCTGTCTCTTGTGTCTGGCCCGAGGATGCCAGAACAGCTTCCAGGCATCTGCCAGACACAGAGACTTCTGCTCTTCATCTGGAGAAACGGACTGCACAGCCTGAAAGGCAAAAATCTGTTTGCTGGCATTCATGTAGTACCAAGAAATACGAGAATCTGAGAATTACAGACAGGAACAAAGAACAAAGACATTAAGTTCCCAGTCCTGGTCTTTTTCTGTGCTATTACACCAGGAAGAAAACCCACCGTGACAAATGGACAGTTGAAATAAGAAATGTCATTACACCAGGCTGCTCTATTACAAAAACATGCCTGGGCAGGTAAAACAAAGACATGTGGCTTCTTTATCTTTGGTGTTAAATAGTCCAACTTTCACCTTCAAGGTAAAGTATTTCCTGGCTTGTAATTTGTAGTGGGGTTTTGATTTCTCAAATCAGCTAGCGTTCTTCCTTCATTATAAACATGGATTTAAAAGTAGAGAGTAAAACCATCTAGGGCTAATTCATTCCTGGAGATTTTTTATCAGAAGCTGCAGTCTTCATTATCTGAATTTTCTATTAGTTGCTGGAAGGTGTGCATTTCTCATAGAAACTACCACATGAAAATGTGAATAACACATAATAGAAAAGTGAGGAGGAAAAAAGGGCCTCTGACTGCCCCTTCAAATGGAGTTTCACAGCTGAAAAAAGGCAATACCCTGTAACAAGCTTCCAGTCTGCTCAGCTGCATCTGTAATATTGTCACAGATTTTGAGCTTGTTTTTTCCTCGCTTCAATATTTTATCCTTCTGCCACCTACAAGCAGGTTCTAGAGTGACTTTTGGTGATGCCCAGGGTGGCTCTGTCACTTCAGGTGCTGTGACACAGAGACAGTCTCATGTGCCCAGTACTGCTGACGCTTTATGTACTGAGCTCCAGGGGAAACCAGGGGATGTGGGAAGGGGTGCAACTCACCCAGCACCCACAGCAAGCACAGGGGCAGTGAGCACTGCCAGGGACAGCTGTGTCCTACTCATGTGGCAGCCGCAGCTGGCTGTGCAGATGCCTTTTGGCCATGGGTGAGGGCTGCACCAGGCTGGGCTCGGGCAGTGGGAGCTCAGGGAATCACACCACACCTGGGCAGTGCAGCCCTGCTGCCAGTCAGGCAGGGCACCTCTGCTGTCTGTGCTGCTGGCAAGGGGCAGGGTGCTGGGGCAGGGTGTCAGTGTGGTTGTGAAACACCAGAAGAGAGCTGTAAATAACCCCTTGCATGCCCAAGGCACTGCCAAGCACCCTGCACCACACCCTGCTGAGCCCTGGCAGGAAAGGGACCCAGTACCCAGCCTGCAGAGCAGGGCAGGCTGAGCAACCCTGGGCAGCAAGGCTTCTGCCATCAGTGTATCAGCATGAAAGCACAGCCTGGCATAAGGGACTGAGTGGGATCTTTGGAAAACTCTGGGAATTTGAGCAGTATGGGGCTATGGAGAAGAAGGTGAAATTATGGCATATCAGATCGTGCCCTTGGTCACACCATGGTGGATGAATGGCTCTTCAGGAAGGAGACAGGTGTGTGATTGTGTGAGTCCTGAGGGTTTGTAATTGCAAATATTATGGGTATTTTTATTGCATTAATATATGTATTAATATATCATTGATATAACATAAAATATATTAAGTAATTATATTAATATTGAGCTGGCAGGGGAGAGCTGGATGTAGAGATTAGTTCCTCCTCATCCCGCTATGTTATGCAAACCCATAGGAAAATTATTATCTCATTCACTTAATAATATATTGAATAATATCTCATACTCTCAGCTAATTATGCTTGGGTCAGGCATGTATAAATTAGCTGCTGTCATACATAGCAACCAGGTCTGAAGAGAAACAAATGTCTGATTCAAATCTGACTAAAATCTGCTAAATCTGGCACAGCTGCAGCCTGCAGCTTCACATTGCACCTGGAAGGGAGTGATGTTTCCTCTGTCCCCATAGGGAGCTGTGGGATTTAATGGATCTTAATAAGATATTTGGGAGCCACAAAGGCTGGGTACTGAAATGAGCATTGTGAGTGGTGCAAAGCTGATAGTTAAAGAAAATGGAAGAAAATGAATTGAAATCTGTGAGAAAACTCCAACCTGACCCAGAAAGACAGTATCCTCCAAACTTCACATGCTCTAGGGCAATTCCACTGGAAACATTGACTGCAAATGCCTCTGTGCTTTGTATTAATCCTCAAGGCAAAAGTAAGGTCACTGCTGCAGAAGAAGTGGTAGCATTTTCATTTTAAAACAAGCCTAGGGCTTATTGAATCTTGCTCTAATTAGGAGGTCTCTTTTTTTGTCTCTGTTCTCCTCTCTGCCTCGTGCTGCAAGGCTGCCTTGTTTCCTTGGCCTTGAAGTGGGGGGGAAGCTTTTGTTGGAGATTTTTAAACTTCACAGATCTTTTGCTTCTGGCTTGTGTTTGATGGCTGTGCACAGTTCACAGGCTGTGAGACGTGTCTGAGTGGTTTAGGAGCCCCTGAGGAGATGTGTGCTGCTGCCCTTGGTGCTGCACTCGTGGCCCCTGGCAGTGTCCGTGTCACCAAACACCAGGGCAGGGTGGCTGAGGAGGGCCTTGGCTCTCTCTGGTAGCACTGGGATGGTTTGAAGGCAGTCACTGAAGCTTTGCCATTCAGGATATTCTTTGGGTGAATTTTGGCTTTCAAGGCTTGAGATTTAAAAGCAATATGTTTGACCCCTGTTGAAAACAGGAATCAAAGGCCAAAGGAAAGCAACTTTACCAGTTCCTGCAGGTTGTGGAGTGCTTAGCTGCCACAGGGTAAGCCCTCTTCTGCTGTGGCAGGAGAGTCACAGCTCTGGCTGGGGCCCTGGTGGCTGTAAAACCGAGTTTCCCTGGTGTGTTGGAAGCTCACTTATGGAGAACTGTGCTTTCCCCACCCGGCTCTCAGGCTGGACTGAACTGGATGGTTCTGGGACACTGTGCTGTGTTCACAGGCGTTTTGGGGCAATTCTCAGACTGCAGCTGATGTGGGGGTGGGTCTCCAGACGAGCAGGGCAGGAGCAGGGCTGGCTGCAGCTGGGCTGGAGGGCTCGTGGGTCACCACCATGACTGAGGCTGTGTGAATATTACACCCAGCCAAGTGTGCAGGGAGGGGCCTCATTTCTGTCTAGGCTACTCCTTTCTCAACCCAGAATGAACTTTATAAAGTAGGAAGAGGCTCCTTTTTTCTGCAATCACACTGTCATCATCTTCTCTGGGTTTTTAATTTCCTCTACCCCTGTCCCATTAACACTAGATAAGTGTGCTAGGGAGATAAAAATCAGCTTACAACTTTATGGACAATTGATTGGGAGAAAAAAACCCAGAGTGCTGAGCATAGCTGGCTCAAGCCTGCATATAACCTCTTAAAAATTATTTACTAGATACTCGATAAAGTTTACCAGAACAGCCTGTTAAAATTGCAGAGGCAAGAGCCTCGGGGGAGATTTCCCTGCTCCACTCTGTGCCAGCCCAGCTGTGGCTGTTGGTAGCATTAGGAGTAAACACAGCTCCAATCGACACACAGTTGCTTTCTGTTTGCAGCAAATTTAAGTATGGTATTTATAGGCATCTCTGATCTCTTTTGATCCATTCTATCCATTTGAAGAAGCTGTGCTTTGAAAAAAAACACCGTATTCCCCTCTTCAGTGGCGGAATTAGAGAAAAATGCTAAGACACTAACTTTCAAAATGCTTCTGATGCCTTTAATGTTGATTTTAGCGCCTAAAAAATATCTGAGGGCCTGATCCAGCAGCAGACATGGGTGAGGAAAGCAGCAGCAGATCTTAATGCATATGGGTTTATGGCAAACGTGTCTCTGCAGTGCCAGGCTCGGAGGTTATCACACACACTCCCACCAGGAACACCAAGTCCCTGCTGGAGCCCACTTGATGTAAATTGTACATTGGTACCGAGCGTGCTCCCCCTGGCCATGCATATTCATATTCATGCATATTCATGACGTGCCATAATGCTCTGTGCGCTGAGCGCCATCACCAGCTCTGACCGACAAATGGATTTCTCATCTAATGCATGTGTGTCACACGTGGATCACAGGAACTTCGAAGGCAAATGCATTCCTGGGAGCTGAGCTGCTTTTGTCACAGCACAGCAGGACAGCAGTGGCACAAAGTCTGCTGTGGCTGGGTGGCACTCGGCAGCTGACAAACAGCAAAGGCACCTCCTGTGCTGTGCTATGAGCAGGAGAGGCTGCTGCAAGAGGTGTTCAGAGAAGAAAATAGCGTGGCCCCCTCTGAAACACAGACTCTGAGTCAGGCTGAAACAGAGTTTCTCGAGCAGGTGGAGCTCAGCTTGCCGAGGCACACAGCAACCAAGGCTCTCCAGCCCCATCCAAACGGTGCCTTCACACCTGTTCTGTGCAGCCACACCACATGCAACTCCTTTGCCTGTTTTTAAAGGAAAACATGGTCTTGAAGGCAAAGGTGTTCATACAGGATTCGTGCTGAGAACAAACCAGGACATGCTCAGGGTGTGGCTCGGAGGCAGCCGGACCATTCAGAAACTCCTCAGCCCAGGAGCCTTTCTGTGCTGCACATATTTACACATCCAGAGAGCTGTTTTGTGCTCAGTACCGAGGCTGAACGAGGCATAGCACGACTGATGCTGCTTGCTTTGTGCACACAATAAACCATCAGCAGATGGTGGGGTGCTTGTGTCCTTTCCTCTGTGTAATTCCCCAGCCCTGCCCAAGCAGTCACTAATAAGCACCGCAGGTAACACAGAGCTGAAGCAGCCACATCATCCCTCCATATGGACAGTGCAGCACGAAAAGCCTTAATGAAATCATTGTTCTATTGATGCAATCAGACCGTGGCACACTGTCACTGCCCGCAGGGTTTCAGCAGTTAAGAGCAATCAGTTAAGTGTTAATCTTGTGCAGCACAAGAGCATGCTTGTGTTCTGAGCTGAAGAGCAAGTGATGATAGAAGCCATATAAACAGCACCCATCAAGGCAGCAATAATGGCCTGGTACAGTTTTTTCAAGGTTGTGGTATCCTCTGTAGCCCAGCTTCTTTATCCAAATGAAATTCTACCACATGAAGTACATTGGAAAGCTCATGTCAATTCTGAGCTCGCATAATTGTTATGCCTCATTAATTTGGTGTGTTTATTTGAATTGGCTGGTGTGTTCCTAAAATACGTAATCTAGCATTTAAAAGAAAAAATCTGATTGCTTCACAGAGCTTTGAATGGCTCTAAGTGAAAACTGCTCTGTTGCTCATTTGTCTTTCTCATTGGAATGCAATGGATACCTCACAAATGAACAGAACTGGAAAGGTGTTAATTTATGAACCAAGATGTAGTTCTAAATAATGCCTAATTAAATTCATTCATGACCTGGCATGTGATGCCTAGCTTAGCCTGGGCATTGCAAACCATTAGTAAACACTTTAATTGTAATAATTGCCACTGGCAGTAATTATTCTCAGGAAGGCAGCTAATTTCAATCAGCAGAGGGAATCTGAAAGGTGAGGAGCAGGCGTCCTTGTCTTTTTGAAGTACCAATAAAGGCAGCTGCACACCAGAGTGACAAATACTGGGCAGTGCTTTGTGGGAGTGAGATGAGGTTTGGAGAAGCTGAGGACACACTCTCAGGCACTGGAACCCACCTCCTTCAGCAGCAGCCCTCAGGCAGATCCAGAGGGAGCCATGGGAGGTGCTGCCAGCCCAGAGGCTGCAGGACAGGCTGCTTTTGGAAGATGTAAGGCACTGACAGCGGGTGTACTCACAGTAGCCTCCCTGTTACTGCCAGGGCTGAGGTGCAGTGGCTGCCTGTGCTGTGTCTGGTTCATGATCCAGGCTGGGAGCCAGCACCCTGCCACGCTGCCGAGGAGGAGCTGCCAGACTCTGAGGGAGCTGTTTAGGCTGGCCTGAGCCACCTCCATGTTTGATTTCTGGAAGATGGAAAAAACTGGACCCCTGTCCAAAAACTGAGAATTGAGCATGGGACTGTTGTCAAACGCTGCAATTAGGCACAGAACTGTAGACAAGGAATAAAGTGCACCATTATTTCTTTGTTAAATTAACTTTTCCACCAAAACCCTGTGATGCTCACTGGGAAGATGTCACTTGTAATTTTTTTCTCTGTGCACTCAGCGTGGCTCCATCTTACAGGCACTTTAGCACTGAATTAATTACTACATTAATGGATGTCTGTAGTCCATTAGTAAATTAAGACATGATGCTAATTCTCTTGGGGGGAAAGAGAGAGGTGTCTATTTAGTACCAAATCATTCAGTTTGTTGCCAATGGACTCTAAATGTTCAAAGGCAGGAAGAGAAGCACATCAAAAACACTTTAATTTGAAAAGCATAGGGGAAGCTGATCTCCAGGCCAGTCCGTGTTACAGACTGTACAGCAGCACATAAATTAGCTTTGAATTTATGATCATCCACATCACTAGGGAGTGGGTAGGATGAACCTGTACCACCAGGCATTTTCTTGAAATAGCATCTGGCCATGCAGGTTTTGGAAGCGTACAGGTAACCTGAAATGTTGTGGAGATATCTATTTAAATGAGTGAGTTTTTTCCTGCCCACTTTCCAAATCTGACAGACTTGATCAATCATCCTTGAACTCCAAAATAAATTTAGGAAAAGCCAGCCACACAAGGACAAAGAAAACAAGGACAGGAGTAAACACAACATTGTTAAAATTGGCAGAAGTCTGCTTTGGACCCTGCCCAGAGGTCCCTGAACCCTGAGTTTGTCTCTACGTGTCAGGAGTGCTGCTGTTGTTCTGCTGAGGTCTGAGGTCACCCCATGGCAGTGGCTGCAGTGATTGTGCCCAGGTTTGTGTGCCCTGCTCCATCCCCTCTCCCTGCCTGCCCAAGGCTGCTCTGCTTCCTGCTCAGGAGACCCAAACAACAGCTCCATGCTCAAACCCACTCCTGCCAGAGCACTGCTGCCTTTTCTGCACTAGGAATGCAAGCCACGCTTATGCATTTTACCTTTAATAGTATACAAAAATGAAATTTCTTCCGTAAGGGAGGAAGTCACAGTCCAAAAGCTGTTCATGTGGGTTTTTCCTCTCTGCCAGCAAAAATATAACAGTTAATTAGGCTGGAAAACCCAAAGGAAAGTGAATTCTGATGGCCAATCATGAAGTGGCATGGAAAATATCTCCATGACAACAGAAATTTACAGCACTTCAATTTTAAAATATCAATGGATAAGGGTAGTTTCACAGGCACTGTGCAAAAGATAAACCCCTTTCTCCTTCTCTTGATAGTCCCTGGATTAAATGGGAGCCATGTTAGTGTGCTCCCAGATGTGACAGTGAAGACAACATTATGAAACCTGAAAGTTCTGGATGCAAATACACCACCAAGGTGAAAACTGACTCTGCTGTGTAGGACGAACATTTGGACCTTTTTTTGATAAGATACTGCAGTATATCATAGTGATTTCTTCCCTATATTAGTGCTATGGACCTATTTACCATCTCAGGGCTCATCTCTGTACATGTGGCACAAGGAGGTGCCAGTTCCCATCCCAAGAGCCCAGCTCACTTCTTGCAGAGGTTATCAGTAATTGCCATCTTCTGATGTTACTGTGTTATACCCCATAATGAATTCCAGGATGCAGAAGAGAAAAGAAAGGAAAAGATGAGTTCAGAGTTCATCAATACCTATCCCAAAGTCTGACCTACATTCTCTGCTCATGAGGAGCAGGAGTATTATGTTTCCATCTTAAATATTGTATTCATTGTATCTTGTAAATACATCCATGGGCATGAATGTCTCTTATAGAAAATGTCTTGTAGTATTAAGTAGTGAATGAATCATTCAGACATCCATGGATATTTCATTGATGATTTCCCTAAAATTATTCTATTTGTATTTTAATTTAAGAATCAAACTTAAGTATGATAGTATTGGTTTTTGGGAATATTTACCTTTTTTTTTCTTTTAAATCCTAACAGAAAATACATCACTTCAAATCAGATTTGATAGGATGCTCCTGCCCATAAAAGAGCATTTCATGACTTCACCTACAAAGAGCTCATCTCTCATTTTCACACACTTGAGCATGTTTTGTGTGGCTTCTTCCCACCAGCCATGCCTTGAACTTGGCCTCTTGGCCAGAGCTGTCTGGGAGTGCTCAGGGACAGAAATGTGTCTGTAAATACATGAAAATGGCAGGCTGAGGAATCACAGCCTTCTGGTTTGTTTTCTGTAATGCAATATGGAAAGCGCTAACAGGATTAGCCTTTTGTGATGAGTGATAACAATATATTAAAAACAAATGTTAATAGGCAGCATGAAATTGCTAACAAAGTAGAAATTTGCTAATAAAATTCAATGGACCTAATTTAAACTTTGATAATGTATCTAGCCTTGAGAGCCCTTTTCCACAGAGCCAGCAGCGGGATGGTGAAAGAGAAGGATTTTCGGTGCAGAGCCCCGAGCTGCCGTACTTCTGAATTCTCACACTGCTTTCCCTGCTGCAAAGTGATCCCTGGCACCAGGGAAGTGAAAATTTCCAGGTTTTCAAATAATCCAAGGAGGGTTGAACACTGTCTGAATGTGTTACCTGTGTGCAAACCAGGGTGAGCAAGTATCTGCCTGAGACTCGGGGCTCTCGGGGCCACTGTATTGGCAACAAGAATGGGTGGGAAACTTGGCTTTGGGGCACATTCTGTTTACTTCTGTGTATTGCCCTGGAGAGCTCTAAAATTATCCCGGCTCCCAATGAGCCTGCAGAGCTGGGAGGAGGAATCAGAAATCGGGGTGAGCTGGGGGTGAGGAGACTGGGGTCAGAGCAGGGGGAGAGCAAATAGCTGATGCCTGCCCTGCAACACCCTGGGTTCTAACTCTGCAGGGCATCTGGGCTGGCTTTGTCCTCTGGCCATGATACAACCATTTCAGTCTTTAGAAAAACTTTGGAAATTCCATTACTGAAAAAAAAATAGATTCAAAACAAGTCCATGTGGGAAGAAAGTGAGAGCAAAGGCAGAAAGATGAGACAATGCATGGAGGGAAAATTGGTAAGAGCAGACAAAGGAATCTAAAACGCAGAACAAATAAATTAATTGGATAAATAGTAGGACAAAAAGAGGCAAACCAGAACAGAGACACGTGTCCTGTAATAACTCTTTCAGAACTACTCAGATTAAAGGAGAAAGTAGAGATCAAATGAGCTAATTTAAACAGATGCAGGCTCAAAGCATAATGTGAGCCTTAATTACTTACTCTTACTCTTCCTTCTCTTCTTAACTAAGTGAATTTCCCAGACAGTATTTTTGAGTTTTGCCAGACAGGAACCCAACTGCTCATTTCAACCAAGGGCTTTGGCAAGGTCCTCTTCCTCAGCACGTTCTTCTTTCCGTTTTTCCACAGATTTAATTGTTTTCCAGCCTGGCCTTCTACCTGCTCCCATACTGAAAATCACTTTAAAAGGTATTTGTGAGCAGCCCAGGGAGTGGCTCAGATGCTGTAAGGCCCTGCTCCTCTGTCAGCTGGGATGTCCTCTGCTGTTCCTCCGTGTTCCTTGACCTCACCTCATCCCCATGGCTGCAGACAGAGGTCCTGCCACTGCAGTACTCAACTTCTGCAAGCTTTTAGGAGCACTTTGCAACATTTTCCCACTCATGTCTGAGCTTTCCTCGATGTGGGACACTTGTGAACTCTGGGGCCGTTTCAGAGGGGTTTGGATCCCCTGGAGCACTCCTTTTCCTGCATGGTGAGTTCAACATTTGCAGCTGTGGGGCTGCCCACCAAAGACTGGGGGAGTTCAGTTCTGAGGAATGTCCATGTCCACATCACACTCGTGACTGAGCTTCTTTCTACTCCATATGAATTTTCAAGATGTGAAAGAGTCAGTGCATCTCCACAGGAGTAAATGGGAAATGTGTCAAGTGAAGTATGACAGAAAACTGCATTTTTTAATAGGTTTGCATTTTAAATGAATAATCAGTCCACTGGTAAGATATAATGGCTTGGGACCACAGAAAAGATTCAAGGAAAGGCAGTGTTTTCCTTTTGTCTCACAAGTGACTCTCAGCTGAGAGAAATAACACTCTTTCTAGAACAGCAACTATAGCAACAGGAAGATTTGACTTGGTAGAGGTCAGAGAGTATAAGCTGTTTTTCACTGCTGATTTTAACATGCCATCCTCACAATTGGCTATTACTCGTGGTGTTAGGAGCTCTTTGTTGTGATTATATTTCATCCGGTGCTACAGTGTGCTGAATAATTAAAGCTGTCAGCACAAAAATGAAGGATCCATACACCTTTGAGAACAACTCCAAAATAATTTGATGTCCCAGTTATCACAAGAAAATTATTAACAAAAGAAGCTATCCACAGGGCAGGAAAAAATATGCTTTGAGAGCATCTCTGTGTATTTTCCACATCATATTGCCTAGAACGTTGTCACCAGTGGCAGTCACATGAAATTTCCTGTAACTGCAGGTGTGTGGTTTCTGTAAGTGTGTTGGGGTAAAATTCATGCACCTCCCATCAGAGTAGGAGAGCACAAAGCAGGGGCTTGAAGGTGGGGCAAAGGGGTGTTCCTGTACCCAGCCTCGATGCTCATGACCCCAGTGGCTTTTAGGAGGGAAAGGTACCTGGCACATTTTCACCTGCATGTCCCAAGCCATGGCTGTGACGCTTTGTGGCTGTTGTCAGATCCATCAGTTCAGAGCCACCTGTGTCCCACCAGGATGCAGGCAGGCAGAGGAAAGGCTGAATGCTCTCCCTCCTCTGTCCTTCCCACTGAGCACACCTGTGAGCACTCTCAGGTCCTTTTCTGACTACAACCATCCTGTTAGTGTCGAGGGCTGCGACAATATTGGGAATACACAGCTTACTTTGCAGCCACAATTACAATTAGTTTAAAGAACATTGGCAGAGGCTTCTCCAGACAGGAAATTCAGGAGGAACAAAGCAAAAGCAGCAGCACTTTCCCTGGGCATGGATGGTCTGAGGGGTGCTCATTCATCACAGGCTGTGTGTTTGCTCCCAGTGTGCTCCCCGTGGGTGTGGGGCTGTGGTGACAGAGGGATCCCACTGGCTTTTGGGGCTTTCTTCTGCAGGGAGGGACAGGCACAGCTGTCAAGGTCTTGCTGTAACAGAATCATGCCAGAAAAACACTCCCTCTCTGAAATTCCTTACTGACATTAACACAGCCCAGTTATTCCAAGCACTCAAAATCTCAGTGCACAGGTCAGTACAGCAGGCTCCAGCTGCTCGTATTGAAGGGCTGCATCAGAATTGTGTGAAAAATGTGCAGCTAAAAAGAGGAAAATTCAGTGGCAGTGCTCTCTGCAGAACATTATGAGGCTGGCAGAGTTTTCACAGGGCTGTAAGGACTGGCTTAGCTTTGCCATAACCTCCCACAGAAGTTCTGTGCTGCTTTCTTTTTTCATTACACCTGTTTTTAGGTCCTCTGCATCATGAAGGAAATGGGTGCCTCGTGTGGTTCTGTACAATAATATCCCTGTAGCTCATGCTGAAGTTAAAGATAAACCCTTATCTTCCCTGGGTTTCTTGCATGAAGCTCCACAAATCCTGAAGCCATTGAACACAGGCAGACCTGGTTCTCAGTGGAGCCACTCACATATTCAGTCACATAGATTTGTCCAGCAGCTAAATGCTGCTCAAAGGCACAGAAACCTGGGTAGTGCCTGGTTGTACTAACTGGGCATGTGGCTCAGCAGGAGAGCTGCCACTGGCCTGTGGATGTCACCCACCAGTGCCTGTGGATGTCACCATGTGGGCATGTGCTGTGGGCTAGCTCCAGGGGCCACCTCAGCCCCACAAAGCCACTCACTCACTCTCCCACAGTGAGCTGGGGGCAATCAAAAGGGTAAAAGTGAGAAACCCGTGGGCTGAGGTGGAGACAGCTGAGTAGGTAAAGCACTCAGAGCCAGCAGGCCCTGTGCTGAAGAAGGGCAAGAATATTTCATCTCTCAGGGCAATGGGAAGAGTGACTTCTCCAGAGGCCAGAGCTGCTGTAGGTTGTCCTTTTGCTGGAAACTTGGTTTTATCTGTGTTGAGCTCAGGAAGTTATCACATGCCCAGAGGTTGGGGTGGCTTTAGAAACAAGCCTGTTTGTGCTCATGCACCACATGGAACAGTTTAATATTTGGGTTTTTCATGAAGCTCCAGTGTCTGCTTTTAATAAAATGGCCTGCAAGCAGTCAGATTTGCTCTTGCATAGGGGAATAAATGACTCATGCCTTTTAGGGGTCCTGTTCCTTCAAGGCAGACATAACAAGCTGCTTTGCCCCCTGTTTTTGCCTAGGGCTTTATCTCACTCTCTATATATACCCATATATATACATATATAGTGCACTAAGTGCAGAGTGCAGAATAAAGACTGTATGTGCCCGTGTGTGTATCTGGAGTCTGGAGACACAGAAATACATCTGTCTATAAATGCATGGAGTCCTAGATATAAATATACAGAGTTAATCTCCTGGTAGGGGGGTTCAGCTGTTGAGGGGCTGTTGCCCTTGGTGTCAGTGTGTCCTTGGGGGAGGCAGCACAGCAGCACACAGGGCTTGCCTGAAGCTCCTGGGATGGAGCCCCAGGGTTTGCTGCTTTTGCTGGGAGAAGCTCACAGGGCTGCAGAGCTGAGCCCTGGGGATACCACTCAAACCCCATGTCCTGTTCCCATTGCTGCCTTGCATTAATTTGTGTTTAGTTGTGACTTCTGCCCTTTTCTTCTTTCCTGCCAGCCTTTAAGGTGTGTTGTGCTTGTTTGGCTTGCCAAGCCCATCGTCTCTGAGCAGATGTAAGGTGCACTGCAGTGAGTGTTTGGTGCATTTAGGTTATGTCTCCTCCCTGGCACTGGCCTGGCTGTGTCCCCAGCATGGCCACTGCCCCCCTGGCACATCCATCATTGCCTGGGCAATGGGAATAGCACTGCTGCTCCTCCCCTGGGGACTTTTCCCCATCCTGGAAATCAATGCACACTGCTAAGAATTGCTAACTAAACCTCCAGCTCTTGAAAAAGGACATCATGTGCTTCTTTCTTCCCCTGCTTAGATCCCTTGTTCAGTGCAACTCACCCATCCCTCTCTTGGCATTTAGCCATTTCTAGGGTTTCTATAGGCTGATGATTATTAAGTTGTGTTCATACTGCTTTGCTGCATTCTGCTGCATCCCTAGAAGTGATGCCACAAGGACAGCAGATGGACAGAACATTATGGAAAGAAAATTAATCCTCCTGTGGTGGGAGTTCCCCAAAATGGCAGAAAATCAAGGCAATAAATTAAGTGCATAAATATTTGCATCAAAGTCTAAACCTGCAGGGCAGACAGAAAGGGCACATATTGTTAAATCTCCCATTTTTATTGCCTTATCAGACAGGGCCATTATTGCATTGTAAAGGATATATACTTTCCCCCTCATGAGGAGGAGAGAACTGTACAGCACCAGTAAATCAGGTTATAAATTGCTGAGATATATAAGGCTTGATTCTCAGCCCACTGGAGTCGAGGTCCAGGCTCTCACGGCTGAGGTGTGCATTTGGTTACACTCCTGCCCCTCTCTCTTTATTTCCATTTACCTAGAAGAAAATAAAAGACTTAGAGCATTACAGATGGTGCTGTTTAAGGAAGCAGGGGCCAGCTTTTTGGTTGTAAATAGGGATTATTTGGGAAAAGCAATGGACAGTGCAGTGTGGATCAAATGTTGAGGCTGTCTTAGCTTTGGGAATGTCCCGAGCAAAGCAGTCTGATACTGAGTGAGCAAGCCTGCTGCAGCTGCAGTGTTTGGAAACAAATGAGGGCCAAATTCATTCCTGCTGTCTCTGATGTGAACAATCTGAAGGGGAAAATAATCAGCAAATTTTACAGTCAGCTAGTTCTGCTCCAGAAATGCAGAGGAAGCCACAGCAGTGAGTAGCTCACACCCCTGTGGGGCTTTTCCCCCTTCAAAATCGTGCAGGCTGGTCCAAAAGCAAAGGCAGGATCTGCCTTCTGTGGCTGAGACACTGTGAGAAATCCAGGGTTATGTTCTGTACACTGAGGGACGTATTTCCATCTGTATTTCCATCTAGATCATGTTGGGATCTAAATCAGACCAATCTTTCAGTTTAATGGTTAAATGGAGAATAATAGAACATTTATGTGAGTTAACGTGGGGCTGATAAACAAAAAAATAGGAAAATAAACAGCCAACAGTTCCCATTTGGGATCAAACAGGATTATTTTTTTGTCAGATTGAAATTAAAATGATGTTTGTCTGGGTTTTTTTCTGCTGTTGCTGTCTTTCATCCTTTCTTGAAACAGACATTAAACTCAATTCCACAGGAATTCACTTTAGAACCCAGCAGCAAGGTTAAGAGCCTAGATACTGTGTGTTTTAGCTGAAGAAAGGAAATGTTCCTGCAGTGTTGTCGAGGCTGAGAAGCAGAGATGTGCTGGAGTTGAAGGGCAGTGATCACAAGCCTTGAGCAAGCACATGAGCCCTACCCAGGTCCCTCTGTCCATCCCTCAGGTGCTCGTGGCTCCAGGTCTGGGAGTGGCTGGGACTGATCCCAGCAAGAGGCCAGTCCTTGCCATGGGGAAAGCAGATCCACCTGCTTCCTGTGAGTAGTTTACAGGAGGAAAGCCTCATTTCCCCAAAACCACAGCAGGAACAAGCCCCAGCTCTTTGTGGCTCCATGTGGGGCACTGGGCTGGGTGCTGCTGGGTGTGCAGGTAAATGGGACTGGAGGGAACAGAGCCATGGAGCTTGCTGGGTTCCTGGACTATTTTCAAACAATGAACCTTTAAATGTTGATTAAATCCTTATGAAATGGTGCTGAGCCAAGTCCTGTTACTCTGGATGGGAAAGACTCAAGGTTCATGGAGGAATGGAAACTCTCAGTATTTCTGTATCTATTCTTCCATCCCTTTAATTCAGGATTGAAAGAGTTAATATAAATTGGTCTAATTTTTTGCTCTGCCCTCATTTTTTTTTTTTTGTGCAATGAGAAAAGCATTAGGTATGTGAATTCAGTGATGTTTTGCTACAAACATGTCTGCCTGCAAAAAATGTACTGAGGATAAAGGAGTCCAGCAGAGTTGGATGTAGTGAGATTTGATCTAGGGGACTAAAACATCCACAGTTACCAGCTCAAGAAAAAATATCCTCTTTTCCTGCTCTGTGCAGCCTCCCAGAGCTTTCTGGGAGCCTGAGGGCACTGCTTGGGGGCTATTTCTGAGCCCCTGAGATGGTAGAGGTGTTAGGCAGTGGAAATGACAGGTTTTGGCTATCTGAAGGAATCCAGGACTGATTTATTCCATCTAAAAGAGTTCTGTGGTGTGCACAGAGCAGAGCTGAGCTCTTGGACAGCGCAGAGCTTCGAGGGGAGCATTGCTTCTCCATCTCCTGTGTTCCCCTGCCCCTGCAGGCACCCAGCCCTGAGGCTACTGGGGAACAAAATTTAGAAAATGCCTTTCTTCTTTGGGGAACTTTATTTTGACTGTGCCCTTAAATGGAAAGATTTTGAATCAAAGCTATTTCCACAGGAACCAAGAGTTGAGGGTGTTTATTTATCTCCTTGTCACTAATAAAACCAAATTGCCTGTTAAAAATAGTCCTTGTGCCTTATGCAAACAGACAGGAGATGATGCAGCAGGCAGGGAATGAGACTGGAAAATGAGTGATCCCAAAATTACTTCTCTGTCTGCCACGAGGTTTGGGGAAGGTCTCAGGTCTCTGCTTTGCTGTGTGAAGCCTTGGAGACAGAGTATTCTCCTGCCAGGAGGGGTTTGCTGCTGCCTGGATGTACCAGCCCTGTGGTCATTCCAAACAACCAGGCTGGAACCACCGGTGCTTTGATGCAAACATTGTTAGTGCCAAAAGCTCAAACAGGACTTGGGGTCCCAGCATGGCAATCTCCTCAGGAGCTGATCAACTGAATAGAACAATTCCTGTGAAAGCCAATCATTTATCTCTCATTAGGTGTGATTTTTCATACCAGACCCTCCTGTCAGTCCCAACACAAGTAGGTATCTCAGGGAGTGCTGGGGCCACTCCTGCTGCTGCAAAGGGCTGAAGAGAGGAGCCACAGAGCTCCTTCCCCTGCCAGCTGCTCCCTGCTGAACAGCAGCCACGGTGTCTCCAGCGGGAGAGAACACCAAAATCACTCCATGTGCTGGAGCAGCCTAAAGGGTTATTCAGTACTTGTGTAACAAGCTGCAGGCAGGAGCAGCCAGGGGCTGTCACATCTCTCCTTGGATCAAAGCTCTTGGTAAAGCTCCTGGGTCAGAGGAGTGAGGCTCAAACAGGAGAAAGGATGGCACAAACCTGCAGAAGCAGCATGGCTGAACCCACACATCATCTTTCAGCCTCTCCCAAGTCACATCAGCTTTCTAATGTTTCATTTCTGCCCAGCTAAAGTAACTCAGGCCCTGCAGGGACAGATGGGAAGAGACAATGTTGGAGCACATGGAGTACATGAGGGAGCTGCTACACAGGCTTGCATTTGCAAAATGCTTTTGAACAGCATATTTGTTGGCATATAAATGCAACACTGAAAATCATCAGGAATAAAACAGCAGCAGGAAGCCATGAACATGATGAACAATTGGCCTGGAACCTTTCATCTTTATCCACTGAGATTATCTGTGGTTGTGTCCATGTCACAGAGACCTTCTGAGAGTTTTTCTCATGTGACACAGGCATCAGCCAAAGGACTGTCACCGCTTCAGAGACACCAGTGCCTTTCCCTTTCCATATGTGTGTGTGCGTGTGTCCCCAGCACACTGCAGCTCTGTCCCCACTGCAGCAGGAAAGCCCTGAGGCAGCACGTGGGGCACGTGCTAATATTTATCCCTTTGCTGGTATTGATTACTCCTTCAGGGACTTACACATAATTCAGTCTGAATAACAGCATCCAGAGAGTGCAGCTGCTGTGGCTGGTGATGCATCAGACCTGAGGGAGAAGAAAAGAGCCTTCCCTGGAAATTTTCATGCATGGACAGGTGCTCTGCTGTGTGGGTGGACATATTTCACCAGCCTTGCCATGCAGTGATGGATGGGTGACAAAACACCTCCGAAAAGATAGAACAGGAAAGTTACAGCCCAAAGGAGCTTTACGTGTGATTTACCTAAATATGAAGCAAAACCCAGAGCAGGAGGTCACCATGCTGGGATCTGGTTTTAGGAGCACAGCTTGGGGACCCCAGCCAGCAAAAGCTTCTTTTCCCTCTGACACATTCTGATGCTGCAGCTGATTTCCCAGTTAGGTTTGGAGATGACAGGGCTGTCACTCAGCTGTGCTTTTTCGCAGTGGTTTAAAAGTCAGGTAGTAAGCAGAACTCCCAAGCTCCCGATGACAGCTGCCTCAGGAGGGAGTTTTCTCACCAGAATGTTGGCTGGGGTTCTGCTAAAAGGGATAGGCCAAACCCCAGGTCTCCAGGTGACTCTAGCCTCAGCTTTGCTGAAATCCAGAAGGAAAGGGGATTCCTTGGAATTATGTGTTGCTGAAATATTCTCTGGGGTTAAGGTAAGTGAAAAGGTTTGTCCTAATGTGATCAGAAATGTCACAGAGAGAATTTAATGCAGTTCAAAGCCTTTCAGCTTAACAGCACCTGCATGGGATGGGGTCTGACCCCTCAGCCACCAAAAGTTGAGCTCATACACCCTGGATCACCTTTTCCCACTGAGCTCCCAGAGAAAAAATATTAAGAACTAGAGAAAACTAAACTAAACCAAAAATACCCCAGACTTACAGACCATGCTCTCCCTCTAGCATGCTCTTGAGATGATTTTATTAGCCTTTAAGGAACTGTGTCTCATATTTCTTCCATTCCTCCTTATTTTATAAATATTCTAGAAGACCTTCAAGAGTTCAAGGACCCCTGCTCCAGAGCCCTTCGTCAGCCCTGTGCATGGACAGGAACTTTCACGGCACTGTGGTTCTTCCAGCATGTCAGAAAAAATTCCTTTAAACATCCCCCAGTGTAACTCATCTGAATTAGTCCTGCTGCTGGCTGTGGGAGGAGAACCACTTGCAAAGCAGGGAATGAATCACTTGAAAATGAATATTAATCTTGTTTGGAAATGAAACCAAAAGAACTGAGTCAACACAGACTCTCCTCCCCGTGGGAGACAGAGCTGCTTTGGGTGGCAGCAGAAATCCCTGTGTCACGCTGGGTGTGTGCAGCATCCCCACACAGCCCAGCTGCAGGGTGAGCACCGTGCTCAAGGGTGCAATGGCCATCCCTCCCTGGGCTCTCTTGGCACGAGATTGCAGGGGGGAGCTGACACAAAGTGCTCCAAGTCTTCCACTCCACTTCCCAGGGGCTGTGCCCCCACCTCCCTGACAGGGGGAATGAATCTTGCTGTCTTTGCCCTGGCTGGGACAGCAGCAGGCTGCTCCAGAACTCTTGCTCATCCCCATCCAGACACAGTGGGGCAAGGCAGGACCCTGCATGCCCAGGGTGTGTGGGATGGCCGTGCTGCTGTCACCCTGCCAGGCTTTCTGGGCTGCCCAGGGGGCTTTTGGCACTAATTGGTGGTTTTCCATGGGACCTACTAGGTAATGCTTGGGTTTCTGTGGAACCATAGTACAAAATATGGATGAACTTGTCAAAAGACACAAACTAGAGTGTAATGAAAAATGGACATGGAAAGGGACCAGATTCAGATCTTCTTTTCACAACAATTTGAGTTATTTCAATGTATTTTAAATAGTTAATGATTTTGTTGTTCCTTCAGCTCAATCCATCTAAAATAAGAAAAGAATGAGAGGGAGAAAAGGAAGTTAAAGGTGGTCAGAAATCCAGCCAAAACATTCAGCAAATAAAGAAACCCAGCCTGCCTGTGTGTGACCAGCAGTATTTGGGGTTAATGACACTTTTTGTCCAGACTGGAGTAGAGAAAAGGAAATTCTCAAGACTTAAAAATATTGCTGTAATGTGAGCTGCAGTTCTCAGCCAGCTCTTGTTCTGAAGTTATTTATTTGCCGTGACTAATTTGCAGTTTCAAACGCGGTCACCGCCTCACACGTGGCAGTGCCTGGGCTCTCTGGGCACTGGGACTGGCGGCACTTGGAGCCAGCAAAGGAACTCTGCCGGTTCCCATGGGCAGTGCCAGCCCTGCTCTGCAGCCCAAAACCAAATCCCATTAACACTGAGTTTCCAAAATACATTTCCTAGGCGTGAGGGACGCTCACACACCAACATTGAAGTGCGGATGCAGACTCAGGTCGCTGCCTCACTATTTCTCCTCTTGCCCTGTTTGGTTGTTTTTTTTTTTCAATTAATCAGCCCAGGGATGCAGAGAAGCCAAGTCTTGACAGCACAGAGGTAATTTGGGAAGGGCAGGAGGGCTGCAAAGCTCCCAGCACGGGGACCAGTGCTTGGCTCAGCTCTGCTGTTGCCCCTGGATTTAGGGTAAATACGTTGTTAAGTTTGTTCAGCCAACCATCACTTCCCATTTTCCGTGCCCAGACAGCAGGATGAGGCAGGCAGCACTGCAAACACAGGTGGTTTAAGGGTTCTCCCCAATCTAAATCTCCTCTGGGGGGTGAAGAGAGCGTGTCCTGATGCCTCTTTCCCAGCATAGACAGTCTCTACATCTGCCTTTAATTAAGAGGAGAAAGGGGGGCTGAGGGGATTCTGGGTTCATTTCTGGCAGTGCCACTTTCAAATTCCTTTAGTTCTGTGTGACGCACATTGGGCATGAGCTGAGATGCACCAGGCAGAGAGTTGGGCTAAAAATAAACCCAGAGTGTCTCTGCTGTGTTAGTCTCCTGTTGATATTTCTTGGTTTGTTTTATGACATCTTTGAGGCCAGTAAAGTGTGGGGGAAAAAACAATAAAGAGAGAATTTTTGCTTTTTGAGGCTGGATTAAGAGTGAGCTGGTACAAATCGTGTCATTTCACTGAGTGGATTCAGAGCATTACAGTCACTGTGATGCACTCTAAATAAGAAATATACAGCTTGTGCTAGTTCTTAATGAATTATTATATTGATACCAATTTAACTGATATTAATTAATTAAAGGAATGGATAAATTAAATCAGCACTTACCTATCCATGTGAAAGAAAGGGGCTGTGTTGCAGCTTGGAATCAGCAAGTAGAGGAGTGCTGGCTCCCCAAAGAGAGACCTGGGCAGTGCGAGTGCACCTCGGGTTAGGGACTTACTGGATCTATGGAGAGAAGGACTAAATCCAACAAAAAAGCTCCTAAACAGGGAATTCTGGAAAGAAATGCATGCTTTTAAATGCATTCAGACATTGCATCAATTGCCTGAGGGTGTAAGGTCTCTGCAGGGAGCAGGTCACAGCTGCTCCCCCCTCTGTGATGGGCCACAGTGGTCCCTGGACTGTCCCTCCCCAGGGACACCTGCCTCCCCCGTGGCTTGGCTGGTCCTGCTGTGGCCAGGCTGCTGGGAAGTAGCTCACAGCACTTTTTCTCTTTTACTGGAGGCAAAAAGTAATTTCTTCCTCTGAAGGCCAGAGCTGGAGCCGTCCTCTGCTAATGAATGCAAACCATCAGTGAGCAGTAATGGAAAATCGGGGATGATGTGGCAGGCAGTGGCTTGCTTTCATGGCACCAGAAAAGCCCTTTTAAATTTAAATTTAGCAAAGAATTTAAAGCACATATAGGCAGACTCTATTAGAAAGTGAAATATTTGATCTTGGCTATTAATCTGTTATAAGAATACTTTCATTTCCTTGCCATGTGTATCCAGTGATAGACTTTCATAAATGAGATCACATTAAAATATACTTTATGTTTCTAGTCAAATCTCTTTTATTATTATGCAAGTCCTAGTAAGGAAAAAAAAACAATTACAGAAGCAGACTAGGAAGAGCACATTATTTTAACTCATTTATACAAGAGAAATACTGCTCCTACTTGAAGGCTGTACATTGTGCACTACTGAACACCCTGGGAAGAGGTTTCTCCATTGCAGCCATGCTCCCAGATTTGGGATAATTTATGAGCAGTGTAAATACAAATAGAATCTAAAACAGTGCATGTGGTGTGGGGTACTGCTATGTGTATATACACACAGATATACAGATTATTTTTATATGGAGTATATTCGTATCAAAGTATTATATCCATATTGAAGGATTAAATTTGGCCTCTGTCTTACTGAAATCAAATATATTTTAAGGATGGTCCATAATTAATGTGAGCTAGCACTCCTGGCACACTGCACCACGGGCAGACAAGTGTTTTAGGAAGTTTCCATGTGGCCAGGGAGACTGGGAGGCTCTGCTGCCCTGGTGCCACCTGTGGACAAGCACAGGGATTGTGTGAGCCCAGCTGGCCTGGTGGCTGAGGGCTCTGCAGAGCTGCACTGCCTGCTCTGGTGGAGGCATTAATTCAGAGAAGAGACCACTGGCAGCCTGGAACCAGCACAGAGCATCATGATGGGTGTTCCAGGGCGAGAAGGAAAAAGTGCTTTACATCTTATAACTCACTTTGGCTGATTAGGCTCAAATGTCTCTTTTAAACCTTCAAATCTGGGCACCCAGACCGTGCCATAATCCTGTCGCTTTTCCAGCGTCTTTTCACTTCCATTCAAGCAGCCTGACAGAGACCCAGCAGGGGCCACAGCATCTGCTGTCAGGCTGCTGGAGCTGCAAGCTCTGCTTCCAGATTCACCAGTGCCGTGGATCCAAATGCTTCCCCAGGATGGAGCAGCCGTGGTGTACGGTGAATGTGTACATTGACATCATGCTTTAGCTGAAAAGTCCAGTCTGATGTCTTCCAGAAAAGGGTGCAGCTCGAGGCTCGAATATGCAAAATGCAGGATACTTTTGGATCATGTTAATGCTATTAATAAATTAACCTGAAACTCCTTGCCCATGAATTTAGGATCCTGGCATGATTCTGCTTTGCTTGAGAGCTGGCCAGAACAAACTGGTGCTTGGCAATTTACTCCAGGACATGGAGTGTCTGAGCCTTGTCCCCCCAGAGTCCCCCAGCTCCAGGTTCAGCCCTTCCCCATCCAGGTGGGATTCACAGTTGGTGCCATAGCTCAGAGCCCTGCAGCCAGGGCAGGGAGCAACCCATGCCAAAAGGCTGATTTGGCACCATCATTTGGCCACGATCATCTTTCCTGGAAAAATGAAAAATTGCCATCTGTGTCTGGTTTTAACTTTAGTACAGCCTCAGTATCTCCTCTTCTTTGATCATTCATAGACAGTGAAGATTTACAGCTGTTTGCATTTGTGAAGCCTCAGATTACTAACAGCTTTTGATTTTTAGAAAATAGGTTACAGATTCCTTAGCAACAGATGAGGAAATGCCAAATTTCAAAATCCCCATTGTCAAGGCAATTAAATACCTCGTTCCTGTTGCACTTGGTTTATTGTGCAGCTATTGGCAAACTGCTCTGCCCTAGGTCTTGTGTCATTGTGCGAATTAACCATGTTCTAGACTATAAATAATAATTACAATTATTATTTATAAGAGACCTTAAGCATGGCAGATGCAGGGATGTGGTGATGGTGTATCCAGCAGGCAGAGGCACAGCCTTTCCTGCCAGTGGGACACTGCCAGTGTGACACTCTCAGACCACCCTCTCCATGGTGAACTGGGATTCCTGTGCCTTACAGAGCAGATTCTCACTGAAGCCTACAATGCAAACAAAACACTTGAGCACCTGATAGCCTGATTGACAACCCTCCCATCCCTTTTCTTTAAAGTAGTGGCCAATGATGCATTTGGAGATAATTAAAACAAAGGTTGAAGATTTTTTTGTTTTAATATGCCATGACTATTAGCAGCTGGATTAGGACTAAGCCAGTACAAAAGCAGCATACTTCTTATACCAGCTATAAATAAAACCGGGCTTCAAATCTGAAAGCATGATTTTTTTTCCCTATTTTCCCCTTCACAGAAAATCTTTTCTTTGTGCCAAGACTAAAATATTAGCACTGTGTTCCCTCCTTTATTTAAACAGACCTCATTGCATCTAAGTGCCAAAAAAGTGGAATTCCTGAACAGCAGGTGAAAAGAAAACACAAGATCAAATGCAGTTCTGGCTGCCAAGAGAACCTGCAGCATGGCTTGGGGGTGCATGAAAAGTCATGCAGCTCCTGGTGCTGTCAAAGACTTCTGGAAGGTCATCAAGGAATTTTTTTCAAGCATCCCACATCAAAAAGCTGTGCAGGGAGACAAACCTGCAATACATCATGAGGATGGTGCTAAAGATACCAATCATCACTTTTAGGAGAATTTAACTTTTCCCCCATCACATCTATGGAAGCAGCTCTAAGAAATCAGTGCTCTGTGTGGAGACCAGGGTATGGAAATAAAAGTAAGTGCTCACACTGGGTGAACATTAGGCAATGGCTGGTTTGGGTCCACAACCCAGCAGGGAACTATGGAAGAAATGTGTCTTTCTGAGCTCATCCTTGCATTTAAGGCAAAGGACACATATTTTGCTGCTCTTGGAACCAGCCAGCCTTTGCATTAATTAATATTTCTGCACCCAGCTGGACATCTGCAAGCCCATGACAGAGTCCTTTCTCTTTGGCTGATGCACTCTTTGGGGATGCAGGGAAGAAACTGCTCCAGCACTTCTCATGGTTAATGGCCTTCAGCAAACAGACTTCAGCTGAGCTCCTTGTTGATCCCTTCTGACCCTTTGCCTACCATTCCTTGTCATCACTGGAAAAGGCAGAGAGGCTCAGGTCCAAAAGCAGAGATCCGGATTTGAAAACAAGAATTTGGACGTTTCTCTGCATCCCAGGTTGCCAGCAGTGCTGGGAGCCCTACAAAGTTCATCCACCTTGCACCCCTGCACTGGGGCAGCAGGCAGGTGAGGCTGCAGCAGTGCCTGTGAGCAAGCTCTGGCCAGTGACAGATTCCCAAAAGGCACTCATGAATGCTTCCCCCACAATGGCTGGGGCTGAGAAATGACTGACCAGGCAGCAGCACTGGGATCACAGGTTGGAAGTGCTCAGGCCCATTTTCCCTCCTAAAAACCACGAAGCAGCAAAGTTCTTTCAAATGATACACACATTGGTGGGGTTGAAAATAATACAAAGTGCACGTGCTCCTAAAGACAGCCTTTTTTTTTTATTTTAAAACTCTGCATCTGAAAACACCATATGACAGAAAGCATTATATACACTGCAGTGTTTTTGGTATAATACAGTATTTCATACATCCATTTCTTTTTCTGCAAAAAAATTTGCTTTGTCGGACAAACAACCAAACTCCCATTGACAGAGAATACAGCTAAGGCACATTGTTTCTGCTAAATGAAAGACAAAAGGGTGCAAAAACGGGTAGTGCAATAATTGCTGAAAATCACATTCTACTACAAGAAAAGCATTCTGACTTTGAACTTTGATTACTGGTCAATTTAAGACATTTCAATATCTCATAAAATACTCCTTTAAATAAATAGCAAAATATCTACATCTTTCAGTGTGTTCCATTTGAATTTCCAATTTTTTTTAACTTTTTTTTTCCCTGTATATACACGGTTTTCTTTTTTCTTATTCAATAGATTACAAAATATTTCTGTACAATTTTATGCATATTATGATCTATAACAAAATAGTTATTTCTTAAAACTATATTACCACCAGTATTTGAAAATGACAGAATAGGAATAACTTATTATGGACTATGTTAGGCAATAGAAAAATCCAATCAAACCAAAACAGAACCAAAAGGACAAAGTCAGAAAAATAATTTCATTACATTGAATTAATTATTTTAGTTTCACAAATCTTGTTTTATATGTAAACCCTTTTCAGTTGCCTTTGGGTTGTATCCACATGTGAATACCAACATAGGACAGGATTTGGGATTCCTAGAAGCACTGCAGCCTGCCGGGAATATTAGTGCTACTCACTGAAACACAACAGTTCTCATGGAGGAAAGTATTAAAGAAACCCAACATATACAAGCCTTAGCAGAAGTCATTGGTTTCTGCTGACTTTGACAACATTTGAAAGAAGCTCCACAAACCAGATTTTCAGAAATGCATTTATGACTTAGACAAAACAACCATGTTCTAAATGTACTGTTAGATTCCAAACCAACACCCAAAATCTGGCCCTATGTGGTGACGTTCTTCAGATTTTAAGACCATACCATTAAGAGGATATTTCTTCTCCCAACTACCAGTACAAATCTGAGAGGAATGCTACTACACCACGTTAAAATGAGTGAAATTACTCTACAATTTGTCTTGTGCATCTGAGAGTAGTCTGTGCTGTTGTAGTCTGAAGATAAATTAGAAGTTACTAAGTTTGGACTTTGTATGTAATTAAACCAAGTTCCTTATCTACAATGACTTGCAAGAGACAGAGCTCATAATTTCCTAAGGTTTATATGAATGTCTGAGACTTCCTTTTGCCCCAAGGGAAGGTCATTTTCTTTCCTTAAAGACTGCATTTGTAAGCAATTTCCATTGTATTTGTGAAGTGTAAGCTGACAGCAACACAACTGAGCTGTAATAGAAATCTCAAGGTGCCTTTTATTCATTCCACAACAAACGAGAAAGTGAGCAAGACACAGACAACACCAAAGTTCCTAACACAGTTTAAGGCCACATTTATAAAGGATGTAAGTAAGGCTTTCTTTAAGGGGCAACACACTGGATGCCACAATGGGAACAGACACCAAGTGATCCAAAGCTGATAGGATTCATCCACAGAAAAGCTGAAACAACACCCTAGTTTTGGCCGGCAGGTCTGGGCCTTTTTTTGGATCTAAGCAGGAAAATAAAATGAAATGCCATAGACATCCTCCTCTGGAATATTCCCAGCAAACTGAAGGTGCTCCCCTGGCAGGAGTGCTATTGTCTCAGTCAAGGGTGTTAATTACAACAGAACCAAAGACAAGCCGAGTCATTACAATATACAAATGCAGCGCCATGAACCGCGCCTAGAATCCTCACTCTGGTATCAGAGGCACCTGTACAGTATCTTGCTGTTTATTTGGCAAGGTTACACGTAATACTTCTAGGTTGTAACAAAGTAGAAAGAGAATTTGCATAGATTGTACATTCAGTTCAAGGAGATTTCTGGTACCTTTTTGTTGTTCTCAGGTAAACGTGTTTGCAGACACAGTGAGGTAGCAGCTGTGGTAGCACCCATGAGCAAAAGAAGGTAACCAAGGCAGAAGCAAAGAGCAGTGATTAACACACTACTGTTAGCAAGAAGGAACGGAATCAATGTGGTGCCTGCAGTGTCACATCATGAGGGTAACTGCTCCCAGCGCCACACCTAACAGGGACACCCTAATGCTGCTGTGCTCCTGGCTAGCACAGGCTGTAAGGCCTTGGAGCCTCACTTTTAAATGCTCTCAGCCTGATTATTCTTTCCCTTACTGTGATGATGGTGGTGAAGGTTCTGAACGTCAATCTCTCCTACAATACACCTTCAAAGGGAATTACAAATCAGAGTGTTTTCTTGCCTTTGAAAATTCTGCAGGAAAATGTGCTGTCCTACAAATTCTTCCTTGCTCTCCTTAATCCTAATTCACATTTCTTTGGCTCCTCTGTGCCTGGCTGCAGCAGCAGCTGCCCTCAGGGCTCAGCAGCAGGTATTCCTGCTCTCAGGAACTCCTCCTGGGCCTCTGGAGGGGCAGTGCTCTGTCCTCTCTAACACTGCATTGCTCCCTAGCCTCGCCGTTGGCATCATCCCTGGAGCTGTCTCGGCAGAAGCCTGAGGATTTGGTTTGGAAAGCTTTTTTACTTGATGTTTTCAATTGTCATTTAATATGGGCTTAAGTCCTACTAATCCTTAAGACTACACTTGAGGTCTTGAATGGTAGAAATAAAGACACATATGGATCATTATCTTTTCACAACTGGACTGAAGCAAAAGGCCAGTGAGAAAGGTTGTCAACCATGTCTCACCAGGTCTGTCTTATTCTGTTACTGAATAAGCAAGATTCCTCTTACTTATATCAGATTCCCATGCCTGAAAATCAGGACAAGGTAACTGCTGGCTTTCACCAGCTCCTTCCTGTGTGCAACTACCAAACTGACTGAAGGCTGCTCTGAAAAGCAAACTTTCCTCATCTGCAGCTGGGTTTCTGAAGAAGCCTAGGGGATTTAGCTCACTCAAGTATAAAACTTCCTGCTTTATGGAAAGTGCTGGAGTTAGCCAAGGTTTAATGTGGCCAACTCCTGAAGCTTTGGGAGCTGGGAAGACAACAATGAGGGCATGTTAGCCAGTGGCAAGATAGCAGTTGTCTGATGGCTGTGATGAAAGAGAACTAGAGAAATCAACAGAAAGCTGGTCCTCATTGCTGAGCCATGAGAAACATCTGGATCTTGTTTATCTGGAAAATCAAAGCTGAGATCTCAGGGCATCAATGGTTTTCAGCCTTGCTGTGCAGAAGGAGCCCACTTTGTTCAAAGGTTTGTTGCAACACAATTGTGCCAAACTTTTGCAAAGTTTCAGCATCTTTACCCTTCCTCTCTCCTGTTGGTCAGGTTTACACTGTCCCCATTCTGATTCACTACTTCACTACTGTGCTCACTATAATCGTGGCTAAGAGTGATGGAGGCTTCATTAGGATGGCAATTAGTGCTGCAGGAGATGGAGAGAAAGTGAATGCACATTAGTTGGTACTTTTGAAGGTGCTGCAGGATCACTGTTAATACACCATTAAACAACTGTACAGGCACTGTGCACTGAAGCCAGTACCCAGGAAAGTCAATTTGTAACACACGAATGCACATTCCTGTATCTCTAGGCTTAGCAATAATGAACAACAGAGATACAGAGGGACTTTCTTGTATAACACTTGCTATCATGAAGGAATTGCTAAAATTCTCTGGTTGCTGAGAGCACAAAAAATGAAGACATAATTTCAATTCTAAAAAAAAACCCCCTTGAATATCAGAAAATGAAAATGCAAATATTACTACTCAATGTCCAAATGTCATCAAAGAAAGAACTGGACAAATGTGAAAATAAACTGTCATTTGAGCTATTTCATTTAGCCTTGGGGTTTAACATTACCATATAAACAGGTTTGCATAATGCTGAGACTGACTTTGGACATAATTCATTAAATCACGTATGTAGATGTTCTGCATTTTGCCACATTCCCTTTCTGTGTAGTACAGATTGATGACAGGAGTGTTACATGGCTGTCATGCAGAATGGGCAGGGAATTTAAACAAGCAAAGCATTACACACAGAGGATAAATGTGTGCATATGGAAATATAAACCCCTCCTGTTGAAAGGCATTCTGATCAAACCAGGCTTCCAGCTGGGATCCTGTTCAGCAAGGACTGGCCAGTGTGACTGGAAAAGAACACCTGCACATTCAGATGAAGATACATAACTCTTGTGTTTTGTACCAACTGTGGGTCACTGCTCTGAATTCTCCTTTTCACCAAACGTAAGATCTGTGAAGTAATTCTCTTCTGACCACTGACAAAGCTCATCCCAGGCTCCCAGTGCTGCCATTTCAAACCAGAGAAGCCACTAAGCAGGGCTAAGTTGGGCTTAACAGCATCACCTTGGAGCCAGCTCTGATCCCTGATGCAGTCTGGTTCTATATGTTTCTTTATTCACAGATATTGGACTTTGTAACTCAGACATTGATTCTCATATACATCTTTTGGATCCATGTCTGCATGATAACAGCTATAGCAGAGGTGACTGTTTAGGTCCAAAACTTGACATTGCCCCCAGAAGATGTTCCAAATACGGCAGCTTAGCCTTTGATGACTTCAAACAGACAGCATTTACCCCTACAATACTGTCATATTCTTTATTTATGCTGGACTTGACTCTGAAATCCTCATTTAGCACTAACACTCTGGAAGTTTTGCCTGAGAAAGGACTGCAACCCCTTCAGCTTTGCATCCTATATTTTAACAGCAGCACTGGGATTGCCAGCTTGCTACAAAACTTCACCGTTCAGAAAATAATCTCATATACATTTTCTTTGAGATATTTTAAACCTAGCATATAATGCAAATGGATATATCAGCAACCATCTGTTTTCTTTCCCTTTTTTGTACTAAAACAAAATAATTTGCACCTTATTTTTCAAATGATAAAAAGCGGCAGCTTTTTCCTAACCGCAGATGTGATTGTTGTCACCTCCTGCTTGGTCTAGTTGATGAAAACTTACCAAAAAAGCACTTAAAAACATTTCTGCTTAAGAATAAAAACAAGCATCAGATTTAAAAACGAAGTTATCTGCATGCGTGTGCGTGGGTGCACCCCTACACATGTGCTTATGTGCAAGACAGACTGAAGATTTTGTGACTACCTCAGGAGTCTTACTGAGAACAAGCAATGCCTGGGCCTGTTAATGAATTTTATTGTGTGCCTTAGATGTGACCTTCTTCATTTAATCTGCAGGGCTTGGACCATGCAGTCACCATTGTATCAGTGTGACTAAAGCCCTGGATTTCACAGTGAGGATTGGAGGTCCCCAGAAAATACGAACTTCACAAAGGAATGTTACATTAAAAACAAGCCCTGTTAAAAACCCCTACTGAATAAGTAATAACACTGTAATTCTATTACATAAACCTGTTGGCAACCCTGGTTTCACACACGCTTGCCTCTAGAGCTGGTTGAAAAGCTGGAACTGTATCTTGACTGGAATATTCCAATCAGCTCTCATTGCTACAAACTTTCCTAAAGCTACTGCTCGTGACTGACAAAATCAAGACAAAAAAAGAAAGGGAGGTGTGAGGGGAGGAAGGCCTTTTCTTAATAAAGGCAGCTTCAGTTAGTAAAATAACATAATCTTCAAGCTGCAAAAGCAGCACCTACTAATTAGTCATTGACTAAAACATAAATAATAAATACCTAAATTGTTCCTTCTATGCATCCATTTTTGTGCCAGATAAACATTTCAATGCTCTGCCCTAATGCCAGCACAGCTGACACCACAATTTCAAGTCCAAAGCAAACTGAAGTAGCTTTAAACCAACACGACAGAGATACTACAACAAGCCACGGGGATCTGTGTGTTACAGTCCTACTGCAAGTGTTGTTTAAAAGGGAATTCAACCTTCCTGTGAGATGTGATTATGGAATGATCTAAGGGTCTGTCTCCCTCCTGATGTGGACACTTAACTCTCAGCAGAAAGTTATCCATGCACACAGAAGGGTGAACAGATATCTTCCTTTATTACAGCAACAGGACTTCTTTCCTAATTAACCCAATGGCTTTTAATGGTCTTTTTTGGTTCTGTTGCTAACTGGAGATTAACACAGCAACAGCAACAGCAACAAAGTGCATGTTTTTGCTAATGTAAAATACATTAGTTGGAGATGAATTTGTATATATAACCTGTATTTCAAAAAGTTCTTGGAATGTAAATTAATTTTTCCCTACTGTAGAAAATGCAGGTTGAAATGATGCAAAAACATGACTATTTAAAACAGGATGCAGCCTACTAGGAATTCTGAAGACAGGCAAGGGTAGATTGTTGACAGAATAAAGTAAAAGCACGGAGAAACACGGCATTGTTCTCCTTCCCCTGGCTTTGGGCAGTGACCCACATCCTGCACAGCCTTCCAGATGCCCTGGCAAAGCCTGGAAGGATCCTTCTTTAGGAAGAGATGGAGATCTGAGACCAAAGAAGGGAATTAGTGTTAAGCCTTACTAGCCACTACTCAAATTAGGGAAGAAACCTGTTGTTGCTGATTTAGGTCCCAATTTTACTATTTTACTGGTTTACAACTCCACTGCCTGAGGAACAACTCAGCTCAGCTCACGAGCAAAGAGTGTGAGCAGACACATCACAACCCACCCCAGCCTACACATACACACCTGCTCTGCTGGCAGCCTGTGAAAACACCCAGGTACTGGTGGCTTCCAAAAATGCCTGCACATTTGAAAGGGCTGAAATTCAAAAATGTCTTTGTTCTTTAATAAATAGTCTTAGTACACTGACCCTGAACCCGACTGCATGAGACATAAAAGACTACTACAGCAAAACACTGGTTTCATTTAGAGTTTATCACGAAATTAGTCTGAAAAAATCTCTGAAAGTAATCTGAAAGTTTCTGCTTTTGCTCATTTTCTCTAACTAGGATAACAGACATCAGCTGTGTCCAGAATTACTTTGTGTTATTAAAAACCCAAGTGAGGCTGTACCATAATTACTTCACATGCTCTGAGGTCATGTGGCCATGCAGGCTCCAGCCTGGAGGAGCCAACCTCCCCAAGAAGTGTAAGTAGAAGGGAATTTTGCTGTGATTTATTCATCATAGCAAAATAACGAAAGCCTATGAAACAGCAGAGGCATGGGCAAATTTATTTTAAAAAAACCCCCTTTAGCAGCTGCTCCTTCACTGCCCTCCCCATGGCTTTGTGCTCCTGTTTCCAAGCCCACAGGATGGTGGGTGCAGTGGCACCTGGAATGGCCGAGTCCCCACAGGACAGCACCGGCTGTGGGACAAGACAAGCTGCTCCCAACAGAGCTGGTGGAGAGGGCAGTGCCAAAGGCCTTGTCAGAACTTCAGAACTTTATTTTTTGTTTTGGTTTTGTTTTTTTAAAATGAATTCTATTACAATAAGTAACAAAAAAATGTAACTTTCCCTTAGGCTTCTGAAACCTGGTGTGAGATTCACAGAGAAGCAAGGTTCAATTCCCTTTTAAAAACCTGTGCCAGGGCAGAGCGTACCGGATGCTACCTGAGGCGGCCGTCGGGTTTGACGGGGCCCAGCTCGGACTTGGGGTCGGGGCTCAGGGAGCTCCAGGCTGTCTGGGCACAGCCCTGCAGGACGGGGCAGGCCGTGGCACCCACGCTGCAGACGTCCACGGCCGTCCAGACGCTGCTGACCAGAGAGTCCACCCAGGCGTCCAGGCGGGCGCCCACGAGCCCCGCGTTGCGCTGGGCCTGGTCGGCGCGGGCGGCGCTGACGGGGATGTTCAGCACGGGGTTCAGGCCCTGGAAGCTCTGCTCCATGTACGCGTTCTTTGGAGGCCCGCTGTGGAACTTGATGGCTTCCTCTGGAAAGGCAGAAGCAAACCCCAAGGTTAGTGCATTAAAAAAGCCACCACTGAGGATCTAAGGGTACAGTAAACAAAAACACCAAGGTCTAGGGGTGAGCTGTAGCCCATTTCCCACACATTGCATCCCAGGGGTTGTGCTTGGCTTTGGCACTCCTCGTGCTCAGCACTATGGATTCTGCTCACTGTGATTCTCATCCTGCAAGATGAGAATCTTTTGCCTTAGCAGGCAAAGCTCTAACCCTGAAAACAGAGCCACCTTTATTATCAACACATACAACCAGCATCCCTAGAGCTGCAGGACATCCAGGACTGGCTGCACCTCGAAATGAGGAAACAGTTCAAGGACACCTGGTGTGAGAAGTCTGCCAACCCCTGTCAGACATCCAAGCGCTATCATTGATTTGTCTAGAAAAAAGAGCCAAGATCTCAGCCTGTTTTGTTGTGGGTTTTTTTTCCCTAAACAGATGAACCTTGCCCTGCTGTGGAAAAGCCACAACATTTGTTAGCTCTATCTGTCTACAAAACCCAGGTGGTGCCATTTATGGCAGTAAAAGGACAACACCATGGTCCTGGACAGACCAGACCATAATGAAACACACGGCCCCTTGGAAGTGCTCCAGTCTCACTGGGAAAGTAGTCTCTTGTGACAGTTATATTTCCAAGCTCCTGTGCTGAACAGTAATCACAGCCATTCCCTAATGACACTTTGCATTGTGCTTGCTTTCCTTACCTATCTCAGCAAAATGCAGTACAATACCCCAAATTTGCAATATTGCAGTAAAAATCAGTATCAGGCTGTGACAATCCTTTCAGAGACTTAAACTGGACACTGTGGGTCAGGCTGCCCCTGTCAAAGGTCAGCTGACTTGGGAGAGTTTGAGTGCACCAAGCTGCTGCATATAAAATCAGGATGAGACCCTCGAAAAATGTTCACCAAGTGCCTGTTGGGAGCAAATTTCCAACCATTTCTTTCTGCTCTCAGCTGCCTTCCCCAGCATCCTCACTCTGGCACACAGAGGATATGTTTAGCTCTGCCAACAGACACACTGTCTAGAACAGAAAATGGGCCCATTCAGGCTGCTCCAGGCGAGGAAAGGCCAGGAATTACATATTCACAGCTACAATTCCTTCCACATGTCCTTGCTGCTTGCACTGCAGCCTGACACTGAGTCCTTTCTTCCATGCAGAGGACAGTATCTCAGGTGCTGGAAATAAATCCATGTATTTATTTAGAGGGGAAAAGGGTATAATTGGAGCTTTACTGTTACATTTGCATGGCTTTAAATGTCAAATACTGTGTAAGTCTGTTACTTCAAATCCTGAATTAAAGTGGTTCAGCACATGTCCATCACCATTATACATCATTGAACTGTTCCTGCATTTATCTAAATTCCTCTTTTTACTTTAAATGGTAGATACCCACAATAACCTGTAGTCAAAATGAGTTCAGTCTGTGCACATGTGTCAGGAATGTGCTCTGCCAGAACACTGCAGTTTAAGAAATAGCACAAGTACACATGATTAAATTTCCTCCTTTGGAAGCAATTAAATGTGGAAGACTGTTTGTCAACATATTAGTTAAATAGAAACATTATGAGTAAAAATTCCCAAATAAATAAGAGCTGGCATTACTAGCAGGATCATCTGATTGAAACAGGCAATTCAGAGAGCTTGTTGAATCAAAGCCCGTCGTGCATGTGTTCGGTGCATGAACAAGAGAGATCTTTATTCAGACAAGAAACAGGATGAAATGGAACTTGCTGCTCTCTCTGGCTCAGCCTTGTACGTGGCTCAGGCCTCAGGACTTGGAGGATTATCAGGACTGGAAAGGATGAAACCTGCAGAAACTGCAGGACTCAGTGCTGGGCAAAGCAGCAGAGATTGTGAAGGGCTACCACTGCCCACAGTGAAAGGTGCTGCTCCAGTTAAGACACATGGAGAGCCCTGACCCGGTTCTGGTGGGGACTGCCTGCCCCACAGCAGAACAGCACCCCAAGTTAGGTGTCAGCATGTCCTGGAAAGGAAAAGCTGGGTAACAGCAGTCTGAGTGCACAGTCACATGTACTCATCAACAGCAAATGCAGGGGACTGGACCCAGAACCCTCTCCTGGAGCCTCCAAGTCTTTGCCAAACAGTTCCTAGCAGAAAGCAGGGAGGATGCTGCTCATCTGAGCAATGGCAGATGGGCTGTTCCTCTTTGCATTGAAGGAAAAATGACAGAGAATCGTGACTCCATAATTTACAGAGCTGGTACAGAAGAGAGACAGCGAGGCTCCCAATCCCTGATATGCTGTAAAAAAGGAGGCTGGAGCTACTGGGTGTGCTCTTGAAGCACTGACACTTCAGTCAAGTGTCAGGAGGAAGAGCTCATGAAACAATAATGAAGAATGTAAGGCTTGCCTCTAAATGTTTAGACATTTAAATCTGTATGGTTAGCACAAACAACTCAAAATTAGCTGAATTGCAGACATTAAGCCATTTTTTTGCCAATCCTTTGACTTCAGGAGAATGTGTATCGATGTAAAATATATTCTTCTGACTTGAAAATATAAATTTTAAAAACTTGGTTATTTTTGACCCCTATTTTTATTTGCTCTTCACTCACATGTGAGGACACATTTCTCAATTGACTCTTCTTGGTCTAACTTTTTTTGGGTTAAACACACACGCTGGAATTTCAGCATTTTTGTGTGAGTTTGTTCACCATTTTGCAGAAAAAGCAAATTAGTTTAGACAGAGAGTGGGCTAAGGAATGAAAAATGTGGTTACCTTGGTATACATTAAGGCACTAGACCTGTGGGTTTTTTAAAGCAACATGAATGTACAGCTTTATTTCTTTACTTGAATTGTGTTAAAACCCTCTGGCAAAGAGGTAATTTTTTATTGACATTTTGTTTGTTTTCTCTTGCAGCAAACAAGACAGTGCTGCATTTGCTCATTGTGCAGCTAATCGACTCCTTGTCAGCTGGATCTGAACTAAATTTCAAAGCAAATCCCTGTCTTCAGGGTTTTTCTCAGAATGATGATTCCAGGGCATGTCTGCTCTTCTGCAGTCATGCGCCTGCCTGCTGCTATTACTGCGTTTATCAAGAACATGTCATGTTAGCTCTGGTTAATTTAAAGAAATCACAGCAGTTCTGACACAAGTTGCCACCCACTTTATAATCCATATAGATGCAATTAGAATTGATTGAGCCACTGCAAACAACCAAGGGCAAAACAAAGGTTTCCCAGTATCTGCTAATTGAGATGATCTATAAATATGGATTAGGTCAAAAGGCCGTTGAGGTGCCTGAGTGCATCGCCCATGTCTGCTAATTCTGTCAGCCCTTGAAAGGGGGCATGGGGACCAGGCACTGGTATTTCAGGCTCCATGGGAGCAGCAAAGATCAGCAGCCCCATGTCCAGGATATGCCATCAACCTGGGAACAGAGTGGGAAAGGTCTCTCTTAAAGCAAAAAAGGAGGTTGCTCTTTCTCACTTCTCTCCCTGGTTGAAGGAGGAAGAGTTTTTAATGTATTCATTTATTTACAAGGTTTTACGATCATCTTGAGGTTTTGGGGCTTTTTCTACCCCAGAATTGAACCTGCTACTGGCTCACAATAACCTATTTGGCTTTAATGGAACAGGTACTATCCATTAAATGGATGACAACTCATTATTGGCTCTCCTGCTGGGAGAGCGCTGGGGAAACTTTGCTGTGAATATAAACTCAAATTTAAAAATGAAATTGCTTTGGCTTTTTCTCTTCCCCTCACTGTGACCCTGGGAGTTGATCACACTTGGCCTTAAAGAGCAGGAAAGGGGGGAAAGTGGGATGATGGGAATGCAGAGACAATCTCTACTGAATTTGCTGTTTTCTTAGGATTTGAAGTCTGCTGGGTAGCTTGGATTATAGTCTGTGAGCTGCTGGCTAAGTGCTCTGAATGATATCTGTTTGCTTCTGCCTCTGCAGTCCCTTCACAGGGGAGCTGGACATCTGGCCTTGAGTCTCCAAGTACTCAAATTCCAGTTGCCTAAAGCTGCCAGCAAAAGTCCCCCATTCTGGTGTGATCTGCCAGTGATCTTACATGGTTCTGCTCCCTGTTTTGTCTTCTCCACATCCCATTCCCTCTTTGTCTTGGCACAACTATTCCTAGAGCATCCTGCTGGTCCTTGGCAGCTCTCCTGTGTCTTTACAACAAGCATGGAGTACTTGGCTTTGACACACTCAACCATATGGTGAGAACCTCAAAATTGTTGTTTAGGAGAATAAACCAGAATCTGTCTGTGCAGGAGGTAGAGGGAAGGAGACTCTGGTGGAGAAAGTGAACCTGATTTCTCCAAATGATTTATCATAAATGCACCTAATTTCCTTTTCTTTTCTTTTTTACTTTCTCCAACCAGGCAAATACTTGCAGGCACTCCTGAGCCAGAGTATCTGCTGCAGGCAGAGCTGATCAGTGACATTACTTAAAGCAGAGAACACAAACACAGATTTGGATGACTGGAGGGAGAAAAGGACCAAGAAGGAATAAGTAATGTTAGATTATACACTCTCCACTGAAATACCTTAGGGAGCCATATTTACAGTGGAAATACTCCAAACAGCATCCTCAGTAATTCCACATAAGATCTGATCTCTCACAGATTCATGTTTTGAAAAGGAGATTGAATCTGTGTTTTTAAAACAATTTATATTCTATCAGCTATTCACATCTGGACACAGTATCAAAGAAAATACTCACTCTTGATTTCCCTTTATGGTTGCAAGTAACTTGCATGCAAAGAATTTAGGCCAAAATTAATAAATAACTGGAAATAATAAAAAACCCAAAAAAACCAAGTGGCATGTGCTGTTTGTATAAACTGCTAAACAGAACATCTTTGCTGGCAGCTGTCCCATGATTATTTTTTTATTTTGAATGCAATTATGAATTCTGAGAGTCACGATACAGGAATGAATGTGTTTTACTTGGATTATTCAAAAGAAGAGCCAGTGGCTCCCTTCATGGTGCTGGGAAACCAAAACAACTTTTCCTTGTTGTGCTCTGGGCTGAAGTGATGTGTAGATAAGCAATGATTTAGGAAATACAGGGATTGTTGTCATGCCCATGTTCTCAGGATACAGGATGTTAGTGGCTGCTGCCAGTTTTGTGCAAATGCTTTTTAGAATGGCAAAAGCAAATTGCACACAAGATGATGGAGAGATTTTTATAAAGTCTGTAACTTTGTGGACTCCACTTTCTGCATCTGGAGTGGATAAGACAGAGGAGGCAGAATCATTCTTGAGGAAATGACATGCAAAGTGCTACAAAATGTGTCAGTCCAGGGCAATCTTTCTGACGAGAGTTGTTTTTTTTAATCAGGGCAGGGGAGGGCAGGGTGGGGGTTGGTGGTAAAGGTAGTGAGGGAGGATGGTTGGAAAAAGGAAAATTTTAAAGAAATCCCTAACAAAACATATTCTCCTCTTCTACTGACAACTCCGGGCTAAGTCTGATATATTTTAGTTTTATTTTCAATGTTAAGAGAAGAAAGGAATACTATTCCTTCATTTTAGAAGATTTTTGGCAGTTTCTGCATTGTCTATAGTAACTGAAATTGTTCTTTTAGAAGTTCTAATTCTTCTGTCATACTCTCATTATGCCTTTATTTGGCAGAGAAAAATGTATTTAAAGAATAAAGTGGTGACAAACTGACAAAAAGCTGGAAATCAAAGGTAAATCATGATTGCCTGCACAGAGCACAACAGTGTCACTGAGACAGAAAGCCCTAAAAAAAAACCCAAACCAACAGGAATTTGCATTGTAAATACAATTCTAACTACAGTGCAGTGTCACTACCTGCCCCTGTAATTAACTTTCTTCTCTACCTCCATGCCTCAGTCATCTACAGATTACACATCACATCATTAGTAGCAAATCACTCCTGAGACTTTCTTCCTAGACAATATTGTTCCCAAGCTTTATATTTCATTCCTTTGGTAGATTCTAGTTATCATATGAATGAACAGGCTTCTTAACAAAAAATGTGAGCCCAGTGTATCAATGGGCAATACAAGGTAACTACACAATTTCAGTGGAATTATTCCTGATTCAGAGTTTGAACCAAAGGGAGTTTTGCCTTTACACCATAAAGTGTGGGCTTATTTTTGAAGTCTGACAGATGTTTACCTGTCCGTGGGGCTCTCATATTGTAGGGAAAAGCAGCAAGGTTGCTGGCTACATGCCACCTTTTCCATCCAATTTATGCCTTAAATGTTAAATTACCAAAGAACATGGAATTCATTAAATTCCAACAGACGAGTTGGTAGCAGCTGCATTCAGAAGCAAGCTGCCTCAAACTTTGAAAATGTATCCCTTCTACACATGGTGTCTGCTCACAATTTATCATTGCCTATTAGCTATTAACAGCAGTGGCTTGGAGGTGGTTTAGTTTCTGCTTAAGAAACGATGCCACCAAATGTTAGCAGCAGAAATCAGTAAGTTCACTCTTGTGCTGGAAATGTGAGGAATCAAACTCCTGTTGAGGGAGATAAGGGCTGCATTAGCTCTCAGCAGTTGTCTGCTGCTGTTTGCATTACAGAAGCAGCACGTTCTGCTGGAAGGTAAATGCCTGACTCAGTTTATTTGCTGCCTTGTCAGGAAAAAGAACTTCTGAAAAGTTAATAGGATCATTCATGTATCTAGGAAATTTAAGATGTCTAAAGTTATGAATATTAATATTGGGCAGATGGAAGCACTTGAGCACTTTAAGAAGAATGGTAAAGCTGTTCAGATAACAAGCTTGTTTTGATCTTACTAAATAAAAAACCAGGTGTGGTTGTAAAATGTTCCCTCTTTTCCCAGCACAGTGTCCTGGGCACTGGCTGCAGACCCAAGCATTTGGATGATGCCTGTGCCATGCAAACATGGGAGCCTGCAGGGCCTGGCAGCCCCAGAATGGCCTCTGTATTTGGATGGCTCAGAGCTGCTGTGGCAAGGAAGAAAACAGTTTCTTTCTAAAAACTGTCAGTGTGGGTCTGGTCCCAGGACTGCATTTGTAGATATTTCTGTAACACAGCTGCTTGGCAAGTACTGAGCAGGTTTTGGCAGGTATCAGGCAGAAGTGAATGCCTGGACCTGACAATATGTCAGGTGAGATCTAGCCTAAGGTAATTTTGTCTAATCCAGCATTTTGTGTATTAATGCTTTTTTGTTAAACACACAGGCTTTGTCAAGAAAACAGTTTAAACACATGTAAGTCTCTAAGAGGGAACATGAATAAAAAGCAGCACAGAAAGGTCAATTTTTCTTTCCATTTCTAAATGATGGCTTTTATGATAGCTGTTAAATTACTGAGAGTCTGAAGTTCTCTGGATTCTGAACTGTGCATAATTTAAAGATACAAATAGGCTTTTGTTCAAAGTGGCTGTGTTTTACTGACTGGATACAGACACTTCCACTTGTCTTAGTGCAAAAGTTTCTTCTGACTTAGTATCTATAAAATCCCTTTCTTTAATCCTTTTCCAATACACCACTGCTTCATTTTTAACAGCAGCATTTACAGTGAATACAGACAAAATATCTATATTATTCCTGTAGCAAATAATAAAACTTACCTTGTTTGATAGGCTGCTGATTTGAGAAGGTGAGAGGAGTAACGAGGAATTTGGTTTCAGCTACCTGTACCCAGTGGTGCAGAATTTTTATTGTCCAGACCCCAGGTCGCAGGGGCAAATTCAGAGGTGGTTTGTAGTGAGTAAACTCGGCACTGGATTCAATAAGAATATCATATGTTGCTGCAATTACATTAATGGGATCCACCCAAATGACAGTCACGGTGACATTGGGGCCTTTCCCCCACTTCTGCATCCCCACTGGCTCATCTGTTGGGCCCAGGAGTCCCCCGAAGTTCCGGAAAAGCCTTTCCTTGGCGTCCCACTCAGTGCCAATCTGAAATGAGAGAACACAGTGCTGGCTGATCCTCTCTGTAAGCACCTGAGACCTTTATGGCAAATAAGGGCTCTCAAGAGACACAAATCATATTTCTCTAATCACATGAATTATACACACATATAAAAGCAACGTGACCTAACATCATAATGCGTACACAAATCGTGAGGCAAGCAAGCCTTGCTTTTTTGTTCTTTTTTTGATTGATAAAAAGGTTTTCTTTATCTTAAGAGTGACACAACAGGCGATAGCAGCTCTCTCTTCCCTCCACAGAAGCAGTCAACAAGGGACCAAGCTAGTGGCTGGACACAGCCTATGCACAGAAAAAAAAAAGTGACCCATCATCTCCTGGGTCATGGAAATGTGTTACACACTTGAGAGATGGAGCCTGCAGTACAGACCTGACCAGCTGCTGCTAAGACCAGGGAAGACACTTCAGCTGCTGACTTTAGGACAAGTCACATCGGGTCCTTCACTACAATCCACCCATGAGATGCTGTCTCCCTGCACTCCTTTCCTGCCTCATGTGGGAATTTATTTCTTGTAAACTCTTATTGTCATAATAGTGACATTGTTTTTCATTTATTCACTAACAGTAAACCAGCTGATTCACAATCTAGTGTAAATACTTAACTGGCCTTTATTTTTTTCTAGCAGTTTTCATGTTCCAGTGCTCTTTATATGAATTTCAATGGTTCACCCATAACCTGGGGGATGACACAGACTTCCAAGCTGTTGCCACTAACACTTGTGCACTATTGAAAACAGCATCTCTGCCCAGACAGCATGGAAATGGAGTAACAACCTCTCTTAGGCCAATGGGAAGACTTCAGTATCCCAGCACTAAAGCCAGCAGGTGTTTATGAGGCTGATCCTGTGACCATAGGACTGAGGGCTGCACTTCTGCTTTTGGAGGCAGTTCTGGTATGAAACCCCTCAAAGTCCTTCTGGTCTTCTTTAGCCCTACCCTCCAAACAGTGCAGAGGACCAAGGAGTTGATTTCTTCCCTGTATAGAAAGCCTCTGTGGGTGACCTCTGGAGACCCATGCACACACAGGCAGGATCCCCACTTTCAAAATGTATGTGGATATTGCAGATTTTCCCCACACAGAGCTGTCCTTGTCCCTAAGCTTCAGCTTACAAGGGCATGGTCAGAACCTGCTTTCCTGAAAGCATACAAAATAATTGTGGCTCATTTGCTTCAGAGATTTTTCTACTAGATTTCATTTCACTTCATAAGAATAAGTGATTCCAATATAATGCCTAAATCCCCCCAAATCCCCAAAACATAATGATTACCTGATGCCTATTACCTGTACTGGAAACTGTCCAGTCTCCAGTCTCTTCTAAATAAATCCCTGTGGCTGACAGACAAATTACAGGAGGACTGCAAGCAAAAAGCTACAAGGTCAGTAAAAGAAACCCCTACCATCCTAACTCCATCTGTCATCACACAAATTCCTCCTACCAGGCTATGACACTGCAGAGTATGAGACAAAATGAGCCTTCCACTACTCTGCAATCAACACAGCATTTCTGGTGTTTCAGAGGTATTTCACCCAGCACACCAGCTAATCAAACCAGACAGCAGAGCCCAGATATCAGACCCAAGCATCGAGTGCCTGGAGGAGCTGTCAGTGTGTGCTCTCCTGACAAGACTGACTGAATATGTATGGAAATAAGCTCAGAAAGAAAATTTCTGACCAGACCTTATTATCTACTCTGCCAGCCTTCACTGAGGTGTGGCCACATCACACCTACTAGTGCTCAAGGGACCTGGAAGGAATAAAGTCACAACGTGTGAAACAAACCTACACCCTCCTGGGCAAAGAAAAGTTTGTTAAGGAAGCTCCTTCCACCACATTCAATATTTCTTACTGAAGAACTCATTGCAGAAAATTTACTTCATCCTCAAAAATTAAACATTCACTCCTGACATCCAACTATTTCCCCTCTCTTTAGTTTCTCATCCCTGAGAAAATAAATCAGAAAGTTACAGTCCCCTTGCTTCAACCTCCAGGTGACACTGCTCCACACCAGGCTGCACAAAAGATGTTGAGATGTGCTCACATGCACAAAGGTTTGTCGGACTGCTCTGTGGAAGAGCTAAGGCTGCTTTTGGGGAAAAATTGTAACTCAATTGTTGTCTGGTTGTTAAGCTTTGAGCAGGTTGTGCAGGTGTGGCATTGGGTTCCCTAGAGCAAACCAAAAGATACAGCCAAAGGGCAGGGGAAGAAGAGGGAAGAAGGACAGGTTACCCCAGACCCCTGTGTGCCCCAGGGCCAGGGCTCACACCAAGGCTCCTCCTCGGGGAGGCAAAGGCAGGGAGCTGCACACTCTGCTCATGGGATCTGCCCTTTCTGTTTGATTCCCAGCTGGGGACACACTTTCCCCTGCTGCACAGTGTGCAGTGCCAGCTGCTTTTAGAAGCACAGTATTTTATAGGGAATTTTACTTAAAGCACTGGTTAGAGGTTTATAACCCTTAAACTTTACACAGCTGGGTTCCCAGTACTGAGATGTGCGATTTTACAGGGCAAGAGATACTACAGCCCTACAGTAAGTTTCACAGCTCTTTAAAACATTGTGAGTAGGCTTTCACTTTCAAATAGAGTACACCAAGTATGGATAGAATCAAGCAGTAATGAATATCTGATAAATTATGAAGGGATGTGGCACAGAAACTGACATTTTCCACATCATTATTTTAATCACCTTTATTTTGGGCTTCAAGAGCAAACACTGTGCACGGGGTACACTTGGAAAGCTGGAATTCTCTCATTGGCTTAAAATTTCTGTTTCTATCTCTGTTTGAACCCAGATAAAATTTTCCCAAGATAAATTATACCCTGATTATGGGTTCGTGTCTCATTGCTCACCACAAACAGGACCATTAGGTTCACACAATGCACACTAATTGCCTGCCACCTAGTTTATTTTATTCTCTGTGATGAATCACAAGTCTTAACAAGACCAGAAACTTAGTGTTCAACTGATAGACGGTGAGCTGGGACTTTTAGCTCTGTGCAAATCAATCCCCTGCCCTCCACAGAGAAGTTGCCTGAGCCCAGGCTGGCAGGACACACAGTGTGTGTATTGTGCACGAGCCAATTTTAGGAGGTGTGGGAGTTCCATGCTTGGAAATCATCTCTCTTGGATTTCCTGTCAGTTTATTTCATTTGACTCAGCCTGCAGGAGCCATGTGCCATCGAAATGGTGTCACTAACTCCCCCCAGGTGTGGGGCAGCCCAGCTGGCTGATGCCTTCCCACTTGTCTTTCCAGCGTGTGGGGTGAGATCTGCTCCTCGGGAAGTGGAGTCTGAGAGCAGCAGAGGGCAGGAGGCAGGGGTTGGAGAGATCCCATCATCCCTGCTGCAATCTCAGTTGTGCCTCAGGGTCACAATACACTCGGGAGCACATTCAGTGCAGCATATTTGTGTGCTCTTCCTGCTGGCCCCAGTGCTGCGAGCTGGGAGAGAGGAGACAGCTCCCAGCTAAAACAGCCCCATTCAGTTTTAAATTCCTGCCAGATCACGGGGTGAAAGTTGTTGAAGAACAAGCAGTTCTATGTCCCAATAAGCATAAATCCTAATTTTATTTTCTGTGAACACTGATGCTTCCATCTTAGCTAAACTGCTAAGTTCATCTTCCACATGGTGGACCTTGACAAAGCAGTGGCATTTTAATAAGCAGTAGCAGATCAGAGCTTTCCAGCCACACTGAAACTGAAGAAGTTAATAGTGGATTTATAGCAGGGTAACAATTATTTGGCTCAGAGGCAGAGATCCCTGCAGGCCAAGGGAAGGCAGAAAGTAAAAAAAAAATAAATTAAAAATTAAATTATTTACTTTGTACCTCCTGGTCTTTTAAAATATGAATCATCTATGAAAGGAGAGGACAATTAAAGAGGTTAGGTGAGGAAAATATAATGAAAACAAGTAAGCAGCCACCAAAACTCTTTGTTGAGTTTCAAATTGAAGAAAATGTTTCCTTAGGCTCAAAAAAAGCTCACCGGTGATTAAATTCTTGAAAGTACTAAATAAGCAGAAGAAATACTCCTACAAATCACAAGAATTGGAGCTGGTATGAACATTTATCACTGCATGAAATGGCAGGCCTACCATCCGACACATTGATAAATGAAACACGCTTTCCATCCATCTCTTTAATGGCACATTAGTGTCATGGATTTGCCATGCACACCAAAACACTGAATCCCACCTAGGCATTTCTTAATTGCCCAAGAAGATGGTAATTTATGGACTAAGCCATAATGACGGGAACACATTTCTTCAATCAATTTTATGCCTTAATTGAAATTTGCGGCTTAACAAGAAAAATCATGGAATTAACTGCTCAGACAGTTGTATCTTTAAAACAGAACACAGATGTCAGGTCCTATTAGTGGTCAACTTTCCTGATATATTTTAGGTAGATTTTTTATACTCTATGACAGACACTGGGACAACTTTCTAGAAAAATAACAGGATTTGTGGGAAATCTCAGCTACTGCTGTGATAATTTTCTCTTTTGCGTTACAACATCAATATTCTGCTCACATGTGGTATCAGTACCTGACTACCACTAATTTTGCGAGGTTTTTTCAGCGTACTCTCGAGAGACACATTTAAACATGTCACCATTTACATCTGGAATTGCAGGAAAATGGCATTTTCCCCAGGAGCCATTCACAGCACTCGCAGCAAATACAGAGGCAAAACTTTTAAGTTACTTTTAAATTACTGAGACCCTTTGACAACAACGAAAGCCTTCCATTTGTTTTTAGAAAGAAGGAAGTGAGGACACTCGGATTAACGTAAGAAATGAGCATTGACCACAGATCTGAACTGCCAATGGTATCTCCTTCTACTACGAGGATGTAAACCATCCTAGAAAGCCACTCTCACCTCAAATTTACATGGAAATAGTTTGCAAAGGCTGCTGATTTAGAGCTCACTCTCGTGATGCCAGAGGTGTGCATGAGTGGCTATGAACACTCACCTCTGAGAACTGCAACCTCCCAAAATCACTTGGTGGACTTGCGATCTTGAAGACTTTCTTGGGCATCACCCACGTTTCCAAAGTTTCCAGTTTACTGACAGCCAGATTGGTGGCATGGTGCCTGATCAGGAAGCCTTGGAAACGGTCAGCAAGGAAGTAAAGGTGGATGGAAACTGGATGGCCCATGGGGTAGTATCTGTAAAACAGCACATATTACATAAGAGAGACATGAAATCTCCATTTATGTGGAGCTAGTAGCTTAAGAAGCATTCATTTCAACTAGAAAATCCACCAATGTACATTAAGAGATTTCAAATGTCTTCATGACTCATTATCAAATATTCTTGGGTTGTTCCGATTACCCCATAATGTAATAATATGTTACTAGAATACAATACAGGCTCATTAATTCCACATCCACAGTTCAAAGCTCTTTAGGAGGTCCTTCTGAGGCTCCCCTCTCTCACCACCTCTCCTGACAGAAAGTGGCACCCAGAGACACACACAGATTGTTAAGGTGCAGCACTGTTTGCTCAGATAAACTGTAAAATAAAGGATGCTCCAGGATTGTGCCTGTGCTTCAGAGCTGCCTTTCCTGCCCCAGCAGGGTCAGTGCCTGTCTGCACAGGACAGCAGGGAGTGCTGTGTGACCAGGCACGGACCTCTGGGCCCCCTCCATTCCCAAACCCCTTCCCCAAGGACAGGGCTCTGCAGGATGGCACTGCAGTGAAGGACACCAGGATCCCATCCCCATTTTAGGTCTCCGTATTTTAGGAAAAAAACTTCACATTCTTTAAAGACATGAGATTACTTTTGCTGTGATTTTTCAACTCATAATCAAAAAAAAGAAAAAAAACACCTAGAAAAAGGGTCAAACAACTGGGCAAAACCAGTCATTGAGAGATCTGGAAGCCTTCAGTTGAGATTTAAAGACTTTGTAGTCACAGCTTCACATAATTGAAATGTACGGTTGATTGTCTGCTATGGCCTCAGAAACATCTGTAATGATGTTTGGGTACAGATGGATGCATAAATAATTAAAAATGTGTTATTCATAGCTCAGAAATCAAATATTTTGCTACTTTATAGCACTGACATTAACTCCAAAACAAGTTAAAGCAACCAGCACCACACCTTCCCAGTAAGTCAGCTAAGCCTGACTCCTCAGGCTTGTTACCACAATTAAAGGATGAGCACCAAGGAGGACTTTCTATTGCACGAGGTCAGCAACACCCCAGAAGGAACTCTCTAGAACTGGAGAAATCAACATAAGGAGACAGGGTACCAGCAGGGCCAGCACTGATGGACAGAGCAAAACCACTGCAAAGCCACGCAGCCAATGCCAGCAACAATCTGACTTCTGTTCCGAGTACTAAGACCTCCTGTTTTATATGTGTGCAGCAGCAAATATTTACAATATCCTTGAAATAGTCTGAGTAAATTGCCTGTTGGCAGCGAAGAGTAAAAATGCCTAGAGATGGAAAAAATGAATTAAATCTCAATCACACATTAATGTTGCTCCCACGGAAGATGCTGACACTCAATCTCCTTTGGTACCCGAGCAGTCTGCGGTGGGCATGGCTTTCTGAGGCTGTGGGCTGGCCCTTGTTAGGAAAGTGTGCAAGGCAGCTGCTCTTATAAACGTCTCCTGGGCCACCGTGGGTGGCAGCGTGGACCTGACTCCAAGGGGGATCCGAGGCAGGAGCCGCTTTCCTCGCAGCATGAGCTGGGGATGCTGCATGCAGGATCAGCCAGCTTGGGGCCGTGCTCAGCCCCACAGCAAAGGGAGCACTGTCGAGGTGCTCAGCCCAAATCCATCCTTCCATTACTGCATCAGAGACGTGCAAAATCACGAGAGGGAAAGAGGAAACGTATAGGTGCAAACACCCAGAAGGATCAGAAGAGAAGAGATGTGAATTGTAAACCCGAAGATCATCCATCTTTCTCTGATCTGAACTGGATGCTGACTCACAGTGTCTTGAGGGGGCTCAGGTAGGCATGAAAACAAAGCCCCCACTCCACACCACTGTTTGCAATTCCTCCCTGCACTGTTTCATGAGGCTGGAGCCTGCTGTAAAGGAGCTGTGCTTTATCCTGGAGACAGCTGCAGTCACGGTGTTCCTATCTATAATCTGAGCAAGCTTGAAAAGCACCTTGAGTTCCTGTGCAATGGAAAGTTCCTCAGAAACAAAAGTGGTAATTGATATAAATCAGCATCAGAATACTGGCAAAAGGACTGAGAACAAAAGTAATTGTAAAATTATTTCAGTACTGGTTATACACAGTCCCCAACCTCTTTGCTGGCTTCATTCTGCAGGACAAATGACCCAGGGCTTCCTTAGGTCTGCCTTTATTTCATATAAGGAAGGCATGCTACTAGTGATTATTTCTATCTAATTGTTATTGATCTTTTATTGCTTTGCACTGGTAACCTTCACTGACAAAACTCTAATAGGAATCTGGAGCACTTATTGCCACATCTTCCTAAATGGGACATTGCTCAGCACTTCCATGACTAATTTAGGAAGGTCAAGGCACATTTGGTTTCCTCTTGAGAACACAACAGGGGCAACGTCCATCCATCAAAGCACATGGAGTGTTTGCTGACTTAGGCTCTAGGTGTTTTCTATTAGGATAAAAAAGAGCAGGCTTCAGAAATACATTCTGAAGAAGGAATTAAGAGATGGTAAAGTAAGACTTTAAAAGAGGAGCCCTCTCTGCTTTGAATTTAAACAGCTCCAGATATGTTTGAAGGCAGCAAACATCTACCATGAAGAGAGCCTTTTCTGTGCAAGTCTAACTTCAGGAATTCTTCCTTCAAATCCCTTTTAGACTATATCTACCTATATATAGATATATAAACACCTACATATATTTTATGTATTTGATGCTAATAGATCTTACCAGTTGCAGCACTTTTGGCACAGAGAGCTGCACCAAGCAGGCGAACTGAGCCAAGCAAGCTCTCTGCACTCCACGTGTGCTCCCAGGGGAACAAACAAGCAAGGACCATTAACCTGCCTGTGTTCAGATTTGTTCTGAAATCCTGTCCTCTGCTTTTGGTAAGCATAATAGAGGTGAACACGACCTCTGCTGCAATCACACGGAGGGTTTAGGAGCTGAGGCTATAATACACTTGCTGAAATTAATCAAGGGAAACACAGCAGCGGGGGTAGCACTGCCCAACTGGATCCTGTCAGTCTTCATCAGGCTGGAGAGGAGCTCCTTAAAAGTGCAGCAAACAGGTCACATATGTCAACCCGGAATAACCAACGCTTTATTACGGACATAAATACTCCTGGAAATCAGCGCTGTGCACTTGCAGCTGCCTGGCCCCGCTCGCGGCCGTAGGCTGCAGCCAGCAGAGCCAAGCAGAACGAGCCTCCCCAGAGCTGGCGGTCCCTGCGTCCCCTGGAGCAGGAGCAGAGGCAGCACTGACCGGCAGCTGTTGTCCCCAGCGGCGTGGAAGGAGGTCTCGGCCCGGCGCAGGCCCAGGCGGGAGAAGGAGTGGAACATGGTGAGGGCCACGTCGCTGAGGGTGCCCAGCCCGTCGGGCTCCTCGAACACGTTCTCCCAGTAGGAGCGCAGCCCCGGCGTGCCCGACGGGTAATTCCCGTACAGGTAATAGTCCAGCTGGCCAATGATCTCCTGGTTCACCACGGCTTCAAACTTGCGCGCGAAGAAAGTTGGCCTGGCAGTCTGCTGTTGGGAGAGGACAGGAAAAGACCCTGAGCTCCCGTTTTCAGACAGGACACTTTGTCTTAAGCAATGGGTTAGAGTTGAGGACATGAACTGCTCTCTCCGTGGGCAAAGATGACTTAAAATGTCACCTTTGGGACCATTCATCATTAGGAGTGATGCTAAGATTCAGGGAAAAGCTCCATAATTACTTCAGACCAGCAGCCACCCCGTGCTGCCTGGCTCAGGAATGCCCTCCAAACCCCATGTTAGCCTGCAGACAGTGCAGCACTGGCATGTGTTATGCCGGGACCAAAGCGTACTGTGGCACTGGGGCTCAGAAGAGGCACAGCAGCATTCTCTGTGTATGGATTTGCTGCTGGGAGGTGGTAAGAGGTCTCTGGGAGAGATGCCCTTTGTGGCTGAGGTTTCTCTACTTCTGAGTGGTCCTGCCCTGATTTTTTCTCAGCGCTTGACGCAATCTTGGGCATATAACTGCTTCATATGCTACTCAACTACCATTAGCTTTCAAAAAGTCTTTGTTTTGCCTTGTTCATATTTGAGCATGAGTTCTGAGGTGCCAAGGAGTTCAAGAATGCCCCAAATGGCTGGAAAATTGTTTTGAGGATGCTCAGGTTTGCTCTGAGATGGCACACGCTGTGGGCTTTGTGATCTCAGCTCGCTTTGTGCCTCCATGGGAACAGCAAGCCCCAGCCTCCTGGTGCAGCATGCTCATGTGAGAGGCTCTCTCACCAGAACGTGTCAGAAGCTGCCTTTTCATCTATTTTAATTTTGAACTTTCCTTTCCAGCTCAGTTTACCTGATTGTTTTCTGAAATATCATTGTGGGTTCACAGCCTGGAGCAGTTCAGCCTCTGCAGTCTGGCAGGAGTTTTTAAAGACTTGCAATTTATTCTGTGCTGGAGAATTCCCTGGGATTGGTGTTTGGGACAGCAGAGCCTCTTTTAGACAACATCTCATTTGCTCTTTTTGTGAATGCCTGTGTCACTGACTTCAAGCGTGCCTGGTAGACAGCACATTACAGCAAAGAAAAGATCTCTGTTTCAGAGCAGCCATCATTTCTGTGCTGTAGGGTAACACATTCCCCATCCCACACAAAGCCTGAACAAACATGCTTTATGCAGGGAACCCTGAGGAGCTGGAGGGATGGAATTGCAAATCTGGTGACCTTGAAACAAGTGGCTGTTCATTCTCAATAGAAGGTGCACAGGCCGGATACAGCCCCGAGACTGAGTGCACCCTGGAGCACAGGACTCGCTCTCATGTCTGCCTTGAGGAAACAATCACAAAGGAACTGATTAAACCTTTTGAGACAGTCCTGCCAAACCTGGGTGAGCAAAACCTCATGACTAAGACTCCCAAAATCACGAGACAAAATTTAATATGATTGTGCTGATGAATATAATAACAAAAATGGATTTGCCTTCTGCTATGTAAGTCTCTAGCACGCACACTAACCAGCTTCTAAGCTTTTTTTAAAGATGATAAACATTGCTTAACACTGAAAGCTAGGAGTTTTGTGAAATGATGAAAGCACCTGAACTGGAATACTGGAAAAAACCTTTTGCAACAAACTCATGAGAATTACCAGGTAATAGTGTACAGTCAGAGATGTGTGAAGCTTCCCTCCTTTCTAGCACAGCCAATTACCAACACCAAGGAGTCCAAAGAGTCTCTTTGTGACCTTACCATGCAGTGGTATGTTCCCAGGGCCACAATGTAGGAGAACTTATCTTTCATTCTCCTGAAATTAAGATCAGAACTTCCTCACATCTCTTCTCCACCAGTACAGGGGGAAGAGCCTCTCTGCAGGTGTGTTCAGTTACCTGGAACCGGTGGAAGTCTGCTGGTTTGAAGTCATTGGGTGAGCAGCCACACCAGTCAACAATGTGCTTGTACTGACACTTGCAGCCCAGCTTCCTGTTCCAGTTGGTGATGCGCAGGTTGTTGTCCACCATGGAGTCACAGAACGGGCTGTTCTCCAGCACGGTGTGAAAGAAGGACTGCAACAAACACAGAGCACATCACCATAGTCAGCTCCTCAAACTTCCATTTTCTCCTTCGCTTCAGCTCATGGGCCCAAGCCTAATGCAGGTGACCTGTTTTCGTTTGAAATGACAGGATTAACAAGCTCTGTTGTTCTGCCACATTTGAAACACACTCTGTGTGCCTGTATTCCATAGAGCATGGAAAAATCACAACACTCTACAGACCCAACCAAACTGTAGGAACACACAGCCAAGGTCCTTCTCCGACAACCTGGCACAGAATAATTGCACTCCTACATTGACCAGCTTTGGGCACTGGCAGCCCAAAGGACTCTAGGACAGGCACCAATGCCAGCAATGATTTTATTTTTATTTCAGCTGTATGAGCAATTCTAAAAAATGCCCATTATTTCCCTTTTCTAAGTTACTCCCTGGTCTAACAGATTTAGGACTATTTTTCTGAACAATGTGCTAATGGCATATTTCAAGTTGTTTCCCAAAACAATTGTCAAAACTGCACCATCACCCTGGTTACTCTGATCAAAATACAGTCTCAGACAGCTCTTCTGTAGGTATCTATCTCCAGCACTCTGAAATGCATTGCTTGTTGAGTGGCTTTGTTCTGAAACATGCAGTTCACCCTAGGCACCAAAAGGACATTCTGCCTCCTGCATTTACATCTAAAATCATAAGTCTTTATTTGCTGACTCATGGCAGCATGGAATTCCTATTGGGCAATCCTAATTATATCAACATAATAACAGCTATTACATAAACCATGTGTAATGGGGACTGATATAGTAGGTTAACAGGTCAGTGAAGGCAGGGCCATTTTACAAAACCAGCTATGTATCTTGCACAGAAAACCTCGTAGAAAAAAGCTATGGAATACCATCAATTTTAGCCCTGCAAGAGACCATTTTTGGAGCAGTGACTTCTCTTTAAAATCAGCAATAGTAAGATCTATAAATAACCAGCATAACATTAGCATGGCTGGCCCCCAAATAATCCCCCTACCCTTTTTAATGTTAAATGACAGCCCAGTGAATATGGATTTTATGCTTGAACTGTTTGGTTAAACCCATAAAGGCATCCATTCTCATTCAAGCGAGAGGGGAAAAAAAACCCTACCCAATTACCCATTGCCCTGTGTCCTTTTATAGCAATACAGGAATTTCTCTAGATAATGGATGAAAAGGTTATCAGAGTAGAGAGAAAGGTGATTTTTAACAGAAACAGGATTAAAAGAAGATTATGCAACATGTGTGGAGAATAATAAACCTCTACCAAAAGATAACAATTGCTATGCTCCACCAGAAGCTAATGAGCAAGAATTGCAAGATCAGAGTCATCCATCCCTCAAAATGTCGAGAAGCTAAGGCAGTTATGGGTTTAAAGGCAGTCACCAGTTGTTCCTTGGGCTGGCTGACTGCTGCAGCCCGTGGAGCAGAGCCTGGCAAGCCAGGGGAGCAGTGTACCTGCTGGGGCAGGTGTAGCAAAGGTTGCCAGCCACGCTCTGTGCTCTCCCTGCAGACAGCGCACATTGCTGACACACTGCTGCACGCCAGGCAAAACCCCACACTGCTGCACTCCCCTTCTGCATCACTTGCAGCCAGAGCGACTCCTGAGTGATCAAAATGATTTGTGACTGTGCCTTCTGGCTGAGTTTTGAACAGAACAATAAACCTTTGTTTGCAGGGTTTATATTTTTAAAGAAAAGCGCTGGATAATAGCAAGGAAAGCTACTTATGAAGACAATTCGCCATCTCTAATATCCTTCAAAAGCTTTGTGCAGGAACAATTTGCAAGCAAAGGGCAGCTGGATTTTTGGTTTTTCAGTAACAGATTAATAGGCTTAGAAGTATAAAACAAAGCCACTCTTTGCAAAAAAAGTCCCACAAATAAATGGAGCAATAAACAACTGCAAAAGATGTTATAACCCTAAAGGGCTTACTCATCATAGAAGTAAAATTTTCATTACCCACTGTGGGATTCTCCAAAGCCCACTGACATCAGGTGAAAACCCCTCTGATTTTGGTCAGATCTTTGGGACAAGCACAAACATTGCAGGTTTGAACACAGAGAGGGATTCTTTGCACTCACATACCTCAGCAGGAAGCAGTGTGTAAGAGTAAAACCTCTTCATCTTTGTTACCAGATCATCATTGGAAAAAGTGACATATTCCACAAACTTCCTGTTCAGGAGGAACCAGTCCGACCCTCCATCGACTGTGATTCCTTCTGGGATCTTGCGGTCCCCCAGGCGCCACATGTGCGTGTCACACTCCAGGAAGAGCCGATCCAGCCCTTGTTTTCTGATAAATCTGAGGGAACACAAGGGGAGCCATTAAATGTTAATTTGTATTTTGCTAGCATCGGGAGCATTATAAATAAAAAGCTACTTTCTCAAACAAAAAAGGATCAAAAGGTCACTTGTTTATATTTTTGTTCTACTCATAAGTAATGTAGAGAGATTTAATAAATGATTAATCAGCTATATGTTCTGTTACAGAGGCAAAGACCAATAGGTTGCTTTTAAGTATCATTTACACCTTCTGCTGCCCTAAGGCTGTACAGGTGACAGAGCTCTAGGGCAGGAAAGTCCATAATGTCCATTAACTCTGAACAAACCACAGCAGAAGAACTGCAACATGAACAGGAACTAAACACATTCTTCTCTCTCTAAATAAATTCAGTTTTTAAAAAACAGGAAAATGTACATAAAGGTAAAATGACCAATTTTCTCCTATGCTATTATTTCATTAATTTTTCTATAGGGATATAGTCAATAAGGAAGAAATACCATTGTATTGGTCTTTGCTGTAGAATGAGCAAGTTTGGTCCATTTCCAAGTCTCTGGGGAACAATGTTTTGTTATTGCTGAACCATGAATAAGACGAGCAACTGCAGAACTGCAAAGTTATGGAAATGAATTATTTGAGAACTATATAAGAGAAGAAAAGCTGGGAAATCAATCTGTGCTTGAAAACACATTGGACTGAATTCCCACTCATTTTTTGAGGCTGTCTGATCCAGGTCTCTGTTATTCCATTTGGGATCGATTTCCCTGAAGGAGAAGCAGGGCAGCAGTGAATTAGCACCGAGGGGGGCTGAGCACCATCCCTGGCTGGATGTGAGCACTGGACACATGCCACATGTTCTGAGCAGGAACAAATGCTCACTGACCACACACCACAGCAACCCCCAGCCACAGCCCCCAGACCTCTCTGGGTGCAGGACCTGCAGGACACCAACAGCTGTGCCACCTACAGCCAGAGGGGCACAGCCTTCCCTTCCTGAACCTCACACAGCTGTGCCAGGCTGTTTCAGGACTAGCAAGTCAAGATAACATTTTAGTGGTCCTCAAACACATGCTACTGAAGGAAAAGGAGAAGAATAAAAGTTAAGGAACAACAAACACCAGAGCTTTCTGGAGTCCTGCATCTGGAAACACGAGCATAAACCCCGTAGGCCAACTCCCAGTTCAACTTCTATTCTATACCAATCAAAGAACTGAGATGCAATTATGAAATGGTGCATATTAATTTTCAAAAGGACTGTAAATGACTTCAGGGTCTATGTCCTACTGATAGCTATGTCTCTTTTCACAGTATGAGAAGAGCTCCTCTGTTAACACAACAGTGCTGAAAATGCGTAAATGAGAGTAGAGAAATTTTTCTTTCCATGAACAAGTTTCTAATTTCATGTTCCATTATGAAGGATAATAGAAAAGTCTTGCAATTTTAATGCTGAGCTCTGGAATGTAATCTTCAAATTCAATATTTATGCAGTTATCTCCAAATCAAATATTAATGTGCCTGAAAGTTTGGTCATTTATTTATTTCTCTTCAAAACTAAATGCTCATTAGAGTTAATTATTTTAAGAAAATAACAGAACTTTATCGACTATATTTAAATAGGAACATGAAGTTCTTTTCCATGAAGTAATTTCTTTCAACTGCTATCTCTACCAATTTATCACCCTTTACTCTCCTTTTCAAATAGAAGGTTCTTTGATTGCAATGGAAACCCTCAAACAAAAAATCTCCACCCGGCTATTGCAAAAACTGCTGTGCATAGAAACTGCCTCAGCCTGTATGAGATGATCCAGCTCCCAGCCCCCTGGTATAGAACAGCTTCAGCCTTATTGTCTGAACTTGGCAGCAGAGGAGCAGGACCACGCTCCAGATCAGAAAGTCCCAGCAAATCCTGACTCACAGCTTCATGTTTTCCAAAGTAGTTGACAGGCTCTTTTTTTTCCCCTTACATGCACAGTTCTATGGTTTTTTTGAGCTAATGGCTTGGAAAAGCAAATCTCAGGATATGGAGTGAAAGAAACCAATTCCTGTTGTTTTCACAACAAACCTCAGCCCCTAAATCTTATACGACTGGGTTACTAGAAGAAAATAAATGTACTTTCCAATCACTTACCCTCCAGCAAGGCAGCACAGCCCAAGTAAAGAGCTGCAATGCCTTTAGAGATCTCCAAAGAAATGACCCTTTTGCTTGTGCTTCTTGAAACCCTCCTAGAAACATCACAGCAGATTTCAGATATGTAACAGCTGAGCAGAGAGCAGGTGTTTTTCAGAAGGATCACCCTTACTGAGCCTCTTCACACACAGTCACAACACCTCAGTGGAATAAGGCATTAGCAAAACAAATCATTTCTGTGGCCTGTGAAGCAACGATTTGTACAAGGGGCTGTGAAGACACAGCTCTCCACTGAGTGATTGTTTGCTGTTCATTTATGTTCCCTGGCAGCCAAGGGGACCAAGAGTATTTCAGATCTGCTGGAAGCTAAACAGGAGGGGCTGCTGGCACAGAGAGCTGAACAGCAACCAAAGTGGAAAAGGTGGATGAGGCTCCCTTTTTCCCCTCCAGGCTCTCTTCTAGGATGACTGATGCTTCCAGCTACTCCAGCAATAGTGATTTTGGCACTCAGGCAGGCAAGAACTTACTCTGAGCATACTGAATACTGCCTGAGGGAAAGGGAAAGGGGTATTTGTATGCCACATAGGCCTTTTCAAGAAATGAAAAACTCTTGGACACTACAAACAGTTCATAAAGATTCTTGACTAGCCATCCAAGAATGATTGCAGCCACCTCTGAAAAGAAAGATAGGAAGATGGAGGGCAAAAGCATGACCCTACTGATTTGTTTCTAGTCTCATGCTGTATTTCATTAGTTTCTGGTTATGCTCTAGGGAATACCAAATCAGTAAATTTTATAAAGCCAGGCTAAGCTTCAGAAAGAGCAATGAAATGCAAAAAAAGGGTGGTTTTCCCCCCTTGTCATTCTCTCTTGGGTCTCACAAAACAGCTTGCAGATAACTCCCAAATTTATAGTAGGAAAAAAAAAAGGCTTATTAATAGCATTTCCTTAATCTCAGTCAATGTGGAAAAAATTCAGGTGCTTCCTGTCACCCTGAACATCAGGTAAGACTGGCAGACCTCTCCCAGCTGCAAATGCCCTGGCCAGAACAATGACATCCTACTGAACCAAGGTATGGTTGGCCAAATACAACAGAGATTATCATCACCTGAAGACAACTGACCTTTCTCCTAATCTAAAAAAAAAAAACAGAAGGAAAATAGCAATGATAGGAAAAGAGTCAACCAGGAGAAAATAAAATTGAAAAAAGACTAGGATTAAGAAAAGCATGCCATTTTGCCTTATTTCATAGAACACTCAATCTAAGACATCTTATGCTTCCCCTTATCAATTTTAATTCTTCCTAAAGAGCCTCCAGTTTTGAGGGCCTGGGATTACACTCAGAAGTAGGAGGAAACACAAGGTATTAAGAAGGTGTGTCAGCACCTGAGCTCAGCAATCAGACAGTGACACACATGAAAAGTGCCACTGTGCCCTGTGTGGACGCAGCCTCAGTTTACACAGTTCCAGAGAGTTATTTTTACACTTTGCTAAAAAACCCTGCTGCCTGCCTGCAGCACGTGGTGTGTCACTGAGTGTAGATGTCAGTCCAGGCAGCTCATGATTGCAACCCAGCTCAGGGAACTCCTCTTACTTTGTACTTTATTTAAATATTTATAAATGCATTTCAGACAAGATTCTAGGACTGTATAACACATAAAGCATTTGTAACTTGTGTAGCACATACTCCTACAACATGAGTATAAACACAGCTCTGCTCTTATGATATGTTCTAACTGCTAACAAATATTGCCACACAGTTACTTAATATCAGCAAAAAAACCACAATCAAATATCCTCCTTTTGGATAGTTTTCTCCAAGGGACTGCAAACCACAGCAACTTCTAACTCCTGCTCCTGAATGCTCTACTTACACTGTAAGTCAGAGATTTTGCTGTTTTCTGTTTCCTGAAGTGTATAAATGAGTAAAACTTCCTGAAGTATTGGAGGCTATCAGACTGCTAAATGCCATTTACCAGTAACTTTATCACTAAAAAAGAAGGAATATATTTTTTAAGGTGAAAAGGTTTCTTCCTAAATGTTTCCTGTTTCTGGCCTCTTGCCTAGAAAACCTCCCACTGACATTTCACTGCTAACCAGGTGCATCTACCCAGGACCTCATCATCATTACTCAGGAGTTCAGAATAAGAGCTATGAATAAAAGTTACAAAACTCCAGCAAAATAATTCCTCACAAGTCAAAAGCCAATGTCAATGTCAAACAAGAATCTGCAGAGCTAGGAGCTCCACTAGCATCATGTCCATGTTTCCCTGAGTGTATGTGGACAAGCTCTGCATGCTTTGACTTTATCTGCTCCTCATTTAATTGAGTTTAGATGAAAATTTGAGGAAGAAAGTCCATTTCAGAGCAAAAAGTTAAGTAAATATTTTTACAGATGAGAAATGTGAGAGTGGCTTGCCAGCAGTGTTTGCACATCCACCCTGGAAACACTTACCAGAGTTAATCAGTTGGGAAGCACAAAACAGTAATTTGCAGTTTAGGTGACCAACTAGAAAGCACTGAACAATAATTTGACAATCTTGAGTGTAGCAGTTGCAAGAAGTAATTTGTGAGCAATCTCTAGGCTACCACACATCTCCATAAACCAGGCACTGAAAAATTCTTTATAATAAGCAGATCAATGAATCCCAAAGCTGTGCAGAGCAGAATCATTCCCTGCCTGCTCCGGGCAGAAACCCAGGCCTCCACTGAGTATGCTGAGTCCAGCTGACCCTGATTTCACTCCATTTCCATGAGTAACTCTAGTCTACCAAGGGTTAAACAATATTTACAACATTTGAAATAATTAAAAATTGCCTATTTAAACACAATGTCTATATGGTACCAGATATCCATCTGTTTTTCTAAGGATAGGATGTTGCAGTGTTTCTCAAGACCTCTTCCTGTCATGCTGAAAGCCTCCAGGGCCGATCCCCCACTCCCAAAACAGAGTTGAAGCTTGAAAAGGAGAACAGTGTCAAACACTAATAGCACCTACTTAGTCTGTCAAGATGAGGAAGATTTCTACCCAGTATGACAGGCATCGTGTGGAAAGCACAGAACAAACAATTCCTGCTGTTTCAAAAGGCCTTCAAAATAACTCTTAGTATAGACAGAAATGATGGAAGAGAAAGAATAATTGTAACTTGCTTTTCAATGTGCTTTAACTGTGACATTGTAAATGCAATTGCTGTGAGGTCAAAAATGTTATGAGAGCAGAATTCTTATCTTCTGTTAATTCCCTTACTCAGAAGAAAATATTTAAACACCTTACTATCTCAACAGTCCCCCAAAGCTTTAATGACAATGCAGAAAAAAACATCAACAATATCAGAAAGAATTTCTCTCTTGACTGAATTTGCTCTAGTAAGATTGGGCTTATTTTCTGATTGGGCTTATTTCAGGAGCAAAAGCCAAAGCCATAAATAAGCACACAAATTGAAATGCTTTTAGCAGTTTTGCCCGCTGTGCTAAACACTCAGGAGTTACCAAGGAACACAAGGAAATCTTCCTTTCAAATGTGATCAGTGTTTGTCACCCGTGTCCCTGCATGGCCCACGGCAGAGCTGGCAGGGCAGCTGGGCACGGTGGCTGTGCAGGGGAGGGATGGGCACAGCCTGCTCTGGGACATCACAGCCAGCCCTGGGAGGGCAGGGAGGGGCTTCTGAGCAGGAAATCCAGGTGACACAGCCACCAAAAGTAAGACAGAGCTGAGAGGTGCAGTTGGTGATGCTTGCTCCTGGAGGCTCTGTGGCAGAAGCTGAACTGCAAGTCATGGGAACGAGGAGCTCTGCTGGAAGGATTTTTGACAGAGGATTTTTTACCACAGCTGTTTTTAATGCATGTTAAACACTTTCATGTTCAGTGTGCAGTTAAACCTGGGGCAGACTGCTGCTGCCACACACACTGGGCAATAGAAAGTTCAGATCATTTACAGTGCAGCAAAAATGGTACAGTAATTTGAATATCTCTTTCAATATGCAAGTTCACCTTGAAATATTATGCTCAATGTGTCTCTTCTCAATCAGTGGCATCTTTATGGAAGCCAAGCAGCCATGGCACTTAGGGTATTCCACATGAGATGCTGTTGAAAGCTGATGAACACACATATTTTATCTGGTCATTATTCCATCTCTATATGGACATGATTAGACTTTTCAAGCTTACAATAGGTACCTCATATGCTATATGATTTGTTTCTGCTTCTTTCATATGCAATCTTCCCAGAATACCCATTTAATGCTTTAGTCCTAGCACATCTTTGCATTCTCTTTAGAAGAAATTTCTCATGATTCTTCTTCTCCACCTTTTCCTACACATTAAATTCCACTGGCTTTGAAAAACTTTTCTTTCCACCTTCTCTCTTTCAAAGGAGAAGTCTCTTTTTCAGAGAAAGTCTTAAAAAGCCTCAATGTTTCTCAATATTTTAATGTTGCAGGCCAGGGAGCAAAATGAAAAACTCTTTAAAATTCTTTTGTGGTAGGGAACTTGCAAAGTCTATTTTTTGCAGTAATGACTCTACTAGGAATTGCCTTGTTTTGTCAACAATTCCATGCATTTCCTTGTGAGCATAAAGCTCAAGGGAGACTTTCAAAGACTTTCCTGTGGGTTTCTTTCCCCCACCCTTCACTTACACAGCATCTTTTAAGCAATACTGAAGCAGCTTTTAGAAGGTCAAAAATGAAATGGCTTCCTCTCACCATCAGGGAGGCCACAACTCAAATGATTCTATTTCTTTTTATATTCAATAAGCAAAGCTGCAAATGATAGTATGCAGAATGTAGCATGAACTCACCAGAGACAGACTCAATGATATGAAACCTGACATTTTGCCATCTGTTTGTCTCCAATAAATGTCTTCTCTAGAAGGTTTCTTGTCTCTTCACCTCCTTTCTAGTGACTGAGGGCAAGTGTGAGTCCCTTCTATAAAGGTTTTCAAGCTACCAAATCAGGCCACTGACCTGTGGGCACATCAGGGCCAACAACATCTGTGCAGCTTAAAATGATGTTTCCTGTCATAACCATTTTATGAAATGCCTCAGGACCTCAGATGACAGTGCTGTTTACATGGCTGCAAATGAAGTGTGCTGCTCCATGTTCTTAGATAGCAATAAGATTCCTGATTAATTTACCAGTATCTCAATTTTCACCTCCTTCTTAATTCTGTCCTTGCCCCATAAAGTATGACTACCTCCAACCTTCTCACTTAAAGCACCTTCCTGAGCCAGCAGATGATCTTGCTTGTATACTCTAAGAACAAAGAACATCCTGCTTAGTCCCACGTCAAGACATACGGCTGCTTTTGTTTCTCTTTGCATTGACAGCTCAGAGCACTGTTTTCCAAAGCTGAGCAGAAATAAAAGCCCTACAAGGAGGCGAATTGTCAAGCTGAAGCTGTAAAGGCTTTATGGCTCCCCTAATGCTTAGCATAAAGCACTAAGAACATTTGAAAGTTAGCTGTAATGTCTAAATTTTTAAAGTGCAGTCTCTTTGCAGAGAAGATGCATGTTGCTATTTCAGTCGCTACACTTCTCATGCAACTGTTGGGCTGAACTACTTCCAAGCAAAAAATAGATCTTAGTCCATGTGCTCCAGAATACCCAAGTGTTCTAAAAAATTCAGCAAAAAAAAGTATGAGGCTGAGGGTAATTTATGCCAAAGGAAGCACCAAATATGTTACATGAGCAGCAGTGTAAGTGCTGCTAGGACATATGGTTAAACTATTCCAACAGCAGCGATAATTAATCCATTTTCCCCCTGGTATTTGGGTATGTACTGGGCAGTTCATCAGTGCAATACACAGCAGTGTTTACTGTGTGATCCATTTTCCTAAGTGTTCACCAAACCCCCATCAAACCCATGCACAGCACACCAACAAACAGCATGTGCCACTGAGGAAAAAAGGCATGTCTGAAATGGGGGTGAAACTGATGTGTGCCAGCAGTGGAGATTTTGGGAATGTGCTCCAGTCCTTTGGTAGCTAAGGTTCCTCCAGCCTCTGAGAACTGGGATGGGATTGTGATGCTGCTTGGTACAGTTCACCAACACCCCTAAAATTATCTAGAACCCAGAAATCAGAAGGAGGACAACACAACTGCAAAGAACAGCAGTAATGAGGAGAAAAAATCATCAGAAGAAAAGAGTATGGACACATACCAAAATTTTAAGGGACTTTTCTTTAGCTGTTTGTATTTTGCCTATGAGCTCAAGATTCCTCTAAGATCTAACAGCATCCAGCCTTCTCAGCATGTTTACACTGTTTCCCAAATGACTGCTGTGGAGAGGTTTCTATACAAACCCCTCCTTTTCCTGCCTGTCGTTGAAGATGCCACATTTGACTGTCTTTATATTTTACAATACATCCGACAGGTGCTGCTCCTGCCAAAAAAAGAAAAAAATCCTCTGCGTATTCCAAACTGCAACAGCTTATACAACTACCAGGTTATTCACTTCCTTTTAATAGTCTAAGACACTGAAAAGAGGAGGAAATGTGTTGCCCACTAAGCACTATGTAACGACTCCAGGCACTGTGTGCAATTTCATTTCATACATCCACCTCTGTCAGGAAATAATGCTTCTCCAGCTGAGTGAAGGAGCCATTTTCATGTCCATTCTCTTTGCTGGAGCCACTAAAGGAAAATCAGAGTGATGCACTTTTTCATGACTTTGGCATAACTAAAAGAAAACTTAACTCTATAAAAGGAAGCCTGGTTTCTCTCCTTATTTGGCAGTAAAACATGTACTGATTGTGAACATGGCTTGAATACAAAGTACACTGTAATGGAGCTGTACAAGCATTTCAGGTTTAAGATGGCACTTCTAATCTTTCTCTGTTGTATGATCCAAAGACTATGATGACTTAAAATTAAGAGTTTTCAGTTGTTCACAAGGCAGACTTAGACAGTTGAAAAGTTTATTGATTAGGTGCCATTATTCATCCACAAATTAAAATTAAAAGTATCAGCAAGGGTTATATATTGCTTTCAATTATGTTTAGATGCTGTGCTCCTGTATTATTAGTTCACATGTTTTGAGAAAAACACCTTGGACCAGCTAAATCATTCTTGTACACAGGGCAGCAGTCAGTATAGGCCAGTGTCCTCTCCCTTATTATGGTTTCAATTAGTTGTTTTAAACAAAAAATTCTGTTCCAGTGTGTTTTGAGAGAGGATATTCAAAGGGAGTTTTCTTCTATTGCCCAATAACATGGACACTGGCCTGTGTTCTAAAAGCTGTCCTTTTTTTCCTTATCTTTTTGCTGCCAATCCTTGAGGCTGTTGCTTCTCTTCCAAACCTTACTAAGCTCTTGGCCATACCATTCTCTTCATGGGGTATTTCTTTTCCCCTGGGCTGTGACAGGACAAAGCAAAGAGCAAAATTTAAAACCTGGAAAAATTAGTAAGAAAAAAACCTCACCCCTTACTTTCACAATGAACAAGTTGCTGAGTTTAGCTGTGGAAATTCCCCAGGCAAAGTTCACAAGAGGTTGGGAGAATATTGTAAAGCAGCACCACTACACACCCTTTTGCTCCCTGGGGAAACTGGCTGTAGGACATGGGCACGGGGTGACAGCCTAGGTGAGCCTTTGCCCTTGGCTCACCTGCCTGGGATGTAGGAGGTATTTCAGCCCAGAGGACCTCACTGGTGTGAGCACAGCTTACACACCTGGGCACTCAGTGAAAGTCAGGTGGGAATTGTGTGTCAGATGGGGAGAGCAGAGGGTTCACTGACTAGTTTAGTCAAGACTGAGTCACTCAAACACTAAACATGAAATATTAGGCTAGAAATCTTCACTTTAGATATTTCTCTCTCAACGGGTAGATGTAGAGCTGCAAATTCACCCACGATACAAACAGGGGATAACTACTTATTGACCAGCTTTTGGAAACAATGGAATGAATTTTCACCCAACACCAGCATTACTCAGAGGTGTTTGCAGCTGCTGGCTTGAGTGTGTCTACAGCTGCCTAGGCTGTGCAGGAGCAGGGAAGCCACTCTACCTCCGGTAGGAAATTTGGGGATGTGCCAAGGGGTGATGTGAAAGGATCCATTCATCCAGTGGTCAGCAGTGGGAGCTCTTATGGGACTCAGGGATTAGACAACCATGGCAGACAGGGATGGCAAACCTGCACTCATGTCCCAGATCATGTTCCCTGCTGCCCAGGGAATTTATGGTAGAAATCCAGGAAAAGAAACCAAAGCACAGTGACATGTTGTAATAAGCTAAAAGGTATTTAGTTATTTATACAAAGAGAACCATTGAACTACTAAATGAGTTTGCTATTCCTGTGATGAAAGGACAAGTGGCACATTAGCTCATTTCATTATTAAATTAATATCAGCTTAGTGTGTTTAATTGATCTAAATTGTTCTGATCCAGTTGAAGTTGGTATGTTTGAACCAGCCTGATGTTGGTGCGTCATAATCCATCAGTTATTTTCCTTAGCCAGCTCAGGGAATTTGAGAAGATTCAGGGGCACCAGAGGAGCAAGGAGGCAAGAGACCAACTGCTTTTCCCTGGCTCTCTCTCTCCTCTTTTCTACACTAACTCTGCTGTCCATCACTATTGCCAGCTAGAGCTGAGTCTGCCAATCACTCTGACACTCTGCATTTCCCAAACCACGGACTCTCCTGTGAAAACTGTTGACTTGGCTTTAAATATGACTCCTCACAGGATTATTTTTTACTACCTGCTATAGAATTTGTGCATGCACAAGATGAATGCTCGTGAGGACTTAATTTAAACAGGAACATGACAGAATTGATAAATCTGGTGACAAGAGTAAGAACGGCCAAGAAGAGAGAGAGACTTGTGAGTTATTCTGCCCGCCTGCTGTGCTGAACACACGACTCAGAGTGTCACATTCTCTGGGTACACTTGACATTTTACAGAATAAAGGGAAGATCTGGTGACCCAAGCAGAATAAAACAATATTTTCAGATGCAAAGCCACTGGGGCTCTGCATATGAAGTTGCTGGAAGTGCAGCAGGACTGATGTTATGGTACAAAACCAGCAAAAAGGAGGAACAGCAAAACTATGAATAAAGAGGAAAATAGGCCCACTGTAGTCACAGGGGAAACTTCTTTCATCTGCAGAGGTTGTTAAAGCCTTTGGAAGATGGTGTTTGGTCACTGCTGCTCCCTCAAACCACAATGGCAAGTTTAAGTATTACTGATGATTGGTGGGAAATACAGCACATTCCTTCTCTGAGACCTGTGCAGGGTGGATGAAGAAGGATTTTGATTCAAGGACCTCCAAACTTTAGTAGTCTGTGATAAGCTCCAGCCACCATCCTCACTTTTACTGGCACTGCAGGCTGCTAGAGGCTCCCACACCCAGGGCTCTGCCCATGCCAGGCTGTGCTGCAGAGCTCAGCTAACCCAGGTCTTGCTCACCAGTGTGCCTGGGGCCCCCTGGGCAGTGCTGGTGTGTGGGGCAATTGCCACTTGCTCACAAAACATCCAGCTGTCCCAAGTCCGCAGGAGGATGCAGCATAAGTCTGCTTAGAGCCTCTCTCCCCACAAAAGCATCTCTGACTAGGAAGGAGTCGCTTGACCAAGAAACAACTATCCTCAGAAAAGCATTTCCTCCTCATTCACTTCTCTTTCTTGGGCTAGAGATCTCTTCAATCAGGTGGTGCTGGAAACCATCACCATACAGTAATTCTCAGTGCTCTGGTTAAAATAAGGTGAGGAAAGGGCCAGCTCACCTTGCATTGTCCCTCCCGTGGGATTTCAAGAAGTTCATGTCACGATATCTGGACAGGAATGCCACGAGCTGATCGTTTGTCCTGCGAGAGAAAGAACAAAAGGTGCACAAATTACACTGTGAAAACCAGTGTGTCTAGAGCAGTTTAGGTATTTATTGTTCTCATTTGGAGACCATTCTCAGATTCTGAAGGAGGTGGCTCCAAAAAGACCTTCCATCCTGCTGCTAAACTTCAATGACCCCCTCTGCTCAGGAAAGCAGCTTGGAAGGAAGCACAGCTTTATTACACCTTAACGAATTCCTTATCAACCCTTGGCAGGTATTGTGTATGAAGTAATACTGCTCAACACTTTTTAAGTATGAAAATCCAGCTGCAAGATGAGTGCATTGATAGTTCCATTTTACATGTTTTGCCAGATATTTCCTAGGGAATTTGGTTCAGTATCTATTGGCATTTTATTTGTTTTCATTGTGTAATAGGGAAGAGGCCAAGGCTGGAATTCATAACGCAAGAGAGTTTTGATGTCAAAAAGGCAGTATAATCAACAGGAACAAAGGAATGTAGAAGGTTAATTCCAATTAGTACGACAGGCAATCTGACACCAGCATTTTCAAAATTTCAGCTGGCATGTCCAAGAATGTATTTATGCTTGACAGCTTTTGTGGTCTGCTCTTTCTTTAACAATGGAGCAAAAATGTTCTCTATTTATCTAGGTCAGCATATTTAGGAAAACTGAATAAATCACATTAAAAAGATCTTAATCTCCTGAATTGCCTTCGAATCCACAGCCTTATGGATACAACAGCATTTAAGCAATGGTCTGTAATGAAGTTGGTGGCAGAAAGACTCAAGATAAAAGAGCTGTCAATAGTACTGGATTTTGAAAACATTTCATGATTGTAAGCCACAGAAAACCAAGTTAAACCTGAATGTGTTTAACTGTACAAAATATGTTTAACTTCTGGGGTCAGGCTGCAACAACCTGGAAAAGTTATCAGCCAAGTAAACTATTTTCATAATCTCACTGATTTTATCTAGACCAAATGAATTATCTGTCAATCAAGCATCCTGACAGACAGGGCCCTGAGACCCTCCTCCTTCACTCCCCCATGTGAGCTGCAATACCTCCCAGGGTCAGACTCTGCATCTCAATTTGGCAAACTCAGAAACTGCTTTCTGTGTAGTAAGCTGTGCAGATTTTCACATTTGCTGCTCCAGTGACTCTCCATCTTTCTGGGATGAATAGGCATTTAGTGAATTTACTCAGCAATGCTTCCACATGAAATGGTTTCAATGGCTGACATCTTTGGGTGAGTTTCTAGGCAAAAGCTGGCATGCAAAGATGATCGTTAGAAATATAATAAAGTTTGGAAGTGCTTGAGCTTTAATTTCCTTACAGGATAAAAATCAAATCCACTGAAGTAACAATCCACACCACTCAATAAAACATCATCCTTTCTAGATTGCTCACCAACCTTTATTTTGCTATTCAGCAGTACTCTACCAAGTGTATCAGGACTTGGGGCTGCCACACAAACTTCCCATTGCTCCTCAGTTTTTAGGTAATTCTTATGAAAGTCCAAATGATGCTTAGCTCTCAAAGTAATCAATAATTGACGTTTTCTCTCTTCTTGAAAACACTGGTGGTATCTTGGTCCTACTTGGAATATTTTAAAATTTTTTTTTCAAGAACTCATACAGAGTTTCAGTCCTTGTCAATTAATATGGTTCTTTTCATGTGTTGACAACAGAACTAAAACATCACAGTTCCATTTGGTAAAACTTTGTAGTTAATTGACATTTAGATTTATGCAGTCAACCAATTCTATGCTCAGCATGGAACCACGCTGAATTTCTATTAAGCTTTCATTCAAAGCGCTCCTTCTGGCCCCAACATCATGAGGATGCTGCACATCACCTCTGACTTATTCCATCAGAAGACATCAAGAAGAAAATCAAAGGTATTGTACATGCCATCGATGTTAACACATTTGTTAAAATCCTCCTCATTTTTCAGAAACCTGTGCCTTGAGGGGTAGATTTCCTAAATGCCTCTGGCACAGATTGCTGCCACACTTCACATCCAGCAGCAGCAGAGTTTCTGCCACCGCAGTGCCTCTGGCACCAGCTATTTCCAATGCCTCTGGCACTCCTTTGGACAAAGAGAAAAAGCAGGCCCACGTCTCCAGCCTAAGTAAGGCAATCAAAAGCTGAGATTTTCAGCTGAAGACATCACTGGGAGCAACAGCAACTCCACACTGACAAATTAAATTCTGCTGTAGCTCCACAAATTTCAAGGATAATTCACTGAGCATAAATTTGGCACAAAATCTTCTACTAACTATCACAGTGAAACAGAAAGTAACAAGTGCAACACAGCCTTCCTAAGAAGGAAAGAGAGTCGTGGAGAGGGAGGGTAGTTCACGTTACTGATTAAAAATACACTAATATTACATATCACATTCCTATCAGTTTCCCCAGTGGGTAACACAGCACGAATACAGATTGAGGAAAAAGCCCTTCTGCAGTTAGTGCCTGAGGCTGGACCTGATGGATGCATCCACACAGCTCTCACTTCTATTTCCTTTTGCTATTAAACTCACTTGGAGGGCAAGGCACCAGGGAGAAGGATTAGTCAGCTGGTTACCTGTATCATTAGCAGGGAGGAGGATGGTGGGAGTGTGGAGAGGCTGAGAGGAAATGGGCATTTTCAGGTGTGCAGCACTCAGGGAGAAATGCAAAGCGAGTCCTCCAGTGAACTCCAAGAGTGGAGAAAGCTTGTGTGCGAGGGAGGGCTGCCACGAGAAGATGACAAGTGAAGAAGAGTGATGGGAAACAAAGCATGTTTGAGTTCACTGATGCAGATTTGGTGTTCAGCAAGGGCAGGTCTGCCAGCTGCGATGGGGGTGCCCATCTCCCCCAGACCCTTGCTGAGGTCACCTTGGTGAGGTCCTGCAGCAAGGGTGGACAGGGGTGGCAGGGGCACTGTGCCCACCTGCTGAGATGCCACTCAGCAAAGCTTAGCCAAGCCCCCATAGGGCTGGGCTCAAGGATGGCAGCACTCAGAGACAGGAGAAGGTTTGCAGGGGAGGCTGCAGAAGTGACTCAACCCATGGCACTGCTCAGCTGGGGATGTGGCTGAGCCCCTGGGCTGGGACTCTGCTTGGGGTTAGGTCGAGATTAGAGTTACAGGTCTAAGGGAGAGAAAAAGGTGAGTCCTATTTCCAGAAGGAAATTCAGAAGATATTGCCAAAGCAAAGCAAAGCAAAGTCTGCTCCCAGCGTTTCCTCACGAGCAGCCCCTGGCCCGGGACCGAGGTGTCCCAGGGTGTGAGCAGGCAAACCAGGCACTCAGTGAGCACATGCTGGGCATGGCAGTAATTTCAGAATATGGCCTGTACGCTGGGGACTGAAATGAGCAACTGGAAGAGAAGCAGTGACCTCGTGTTTGCACTGTCTGAGCACGCTGGAGGTCTGTGCAGAGCGGTCCCTGCACGCCACCAGGCCGGACACTGCGGACAGGAGGCACTGCTGGTCCTGCTGGGCTTAAGCAAACCCTCCAACCCTAGTGACTAATCCAAGCAAAGAGCAGAGGTGCCCTCAGCCTGCAGCTGTGAAAACAGATTAGGAAAGCCTTTGGAGAATATGAGAAAAAGAAAACAAGAGATGATTACTTTTGGAAGATAGTGATGGCTAATAAAAATATTCTGATTCAGCAAGGTGCTTTAACACATGGCAACTTGAAGGATGTAGGGAATAGCAGCCACTTCAATGGGATTATTAATATGTCAAAACCTATGCAAGTTAATAACAATTTGGCTAAATTAGATCAAAAGTTCAGAAGCTTTTGGCAGCACACAGGTATGGAAACAAGATGGTTTGATTCTGTGTAGGAATCAGATGAAGGAAAGAGAACTGCTCTGAGTTTATTAATTATTCATTTGATTAACTTAGGGCTATCTAATGACAAGCCTGCTGGATCCTTCGCGGGAGGAGTTAGTGCAGGGAGGGGATTAGCCCTGGCCACGGTGAGCAGTGGTGGCAGCAAACACAGCAGTAGTTCTGCCTGGTGTGAGGTGCTGGAGAGGCAGGCAAGGATTACAAAAGCAGCTGAACAGGCAAAAAAAGAAACACAAAGGCAAAAGTGTTTGGGAGAATAGGGCAAGGAAGCTAATGTGGTTTGAAGCAGCAATGAAGGGCCTCTGAAGCAGGGATGATGAAGGCAAACATACAGTCAGAAGACATAAGACAAAACTGTTACAAGTCCTCCCAGTGGCCAAAGCTTTGGTATTTCCACCCGTACCCGCCTGAGTCACGGCCACAGTTTCCTTTCCCAGGACTCCTGTGACTGTGTGAAGGCACAGCCCTACAGAACCCAGACCTACAGCAACCCCAGCAGCTCTTTGTCAAGAAACTTACTACAAGATGGCTACAGAAGGAAAAGACTGCAGAGAATAAACCTGGAATTATGGGGCAAAATCACCTATTCAGTGTTAAGCATGATATTAATGGTTAATATGGCTAAACACAGTTAAACACGCAGATGTGCACACAAGAGCCTGAAAGTGGAAGAACTGAACACCTTAAATTCTGCACCTTCTTTTCAATAAATTCTTACAATGATACTTAAGCTTACTGATTCCAGTAAGTTATTAATTTCATATTCATTAACCCAGTACTGTAGAGCAAGCATTAGGGCATGCCATCACTACCAAGCCCCCGTGGCAGGAGAGTTCCTTACCTGGCTATTCCTAGCCTGGGGCTATCCCTCTCCCTCTTACACAGGGAGTGCCTGAGCTCAGCCTGCCTCCCCAGGTTCTGCAGCTGCCTGACAGTCCTGCAGCATCACAGGGCACAGAGGAGCTGGGGAGGGAGGAGAGCAGCCCAGGAGACAGGGAAGGGTTTTTGCCAACTGCTGCACACACCTGCACAGCATCCAGTGCACTCTGAAAGCTTCTGCTGGGGCACAGCAGCACTCGTGGCATCCTCCCACTCCAGAAAGGAATCCTGACCTGTTCTGGTCCCTCCACCAGGCTAGTTTGCACACATGTGGGAACGGCATGTAACCTTACAAAAGGATGAAACAGAAAAAAGCAAAAACTTACAAAACCTCCTCCCGGAACACTTACAGCAAGATGATCAACCACGCAAATGCAGCATGAGAAGAAGACAGGAGAAGGTTTGCAGGGTTCAGCTTTCAGACCCTGGATAGGCAGCCTGACCCTCTTACTGGTGCTCCCAAGCCCTCCTGCCTCTCAAAGGCAATTTAGCACAAGGGGAGGCTCAGTAGAGGCCGACCCAGGCTGAAGTAAGAAAAAAACACCAACAAGTCTGCCATCTAAAAGTGCAAAGAAAGGGGAAGGCTATATTTAGCCTTTGCTATCCATCACAGAACAAAGATTAGCATGGCAAGCCTTCCTCAGCAAAGCCCATTCCTATAACAACCGCCATTCATAAAACAAACCATAAAAATGAGAACAGCAGATACAATTTCAGAGGCCAACTGCATGAGGAAGGCTCTGGGTGACAGTTAATACCTCTGCTTTTACAACAGTGTTGTCTTAAATGGTTTGTTTTGTCTTTCAAGTCAGGTTTAATGGAGGAACAAGATAATGGAAGAAAACAATTGCCTTAGCAGCTCAGCTCGCTGGAGTACTTGGAGATCAGAGCTGTGCTCCAGCACCAGTGCTGCCACCTGGGCTGGGAATTCACACCTGTGTATTTCAAAGTGTCAGCCTGCTGCACTTGGGTGCTGCAGGCATTGATCACTCATCACAAGGGATGCAGCTCCTCTCCTGCAGCCTTTGCAGTGCTGTGTGATGCTCAAGACGTTTTATTAGCAATACAGTCATCCTGGCTGTGCTTTCAATTACTGCTTCCCATTCAACCATTGTCTGTTTCCTATGGAAAAGAAAAGAACTCACATAGTCAAAAAAGAGTGGAAGTCTTTTTCAGATGGCACACTGCTGAATAAAGCTCTTCTAGTGAGAGTACATAAATGCCTGGGTACAAAGGAGATCTGCCGAGAGAAAACAGAATAGACTGCATCGTCTGCTTCCTGAGCCACTCCACAACCTATTTTCTATAAATTCAAGGCTTCAGATGGCATTTATAAAATAAATAAATAAGCCCACTGCTGAGAAGCAGCAGCACATGCTTAAATGAAAATCCTAAAGAGACCATATAAGAGCATTCCACCAAGGATTAATGAACAAATGTGATTAAAACTATCTACAGCTCTGGACTGCTGCCAAAACGCTGCCAGCAGTGTTTGATATGTAAATGCTTAAAACATTTGCTGTGTGTACTGCCGTTGATGCAAAGCCTCTATAGAGAGTTTCTCCATCTAATTAGAGATATTGGTTTAGCAAACTTTGGAGTCTATAAAACCCTCAATGTCTCATTATTCTTTTAAAATAGAATATTCATTTGTTTGCAACATTTTCCAGCTATATCCCATGAAACCCTGAAAGGCCCTTGGCTAATGAAAAACTCCAGCCTTGTATCAGCAGATAAACCCTACAGCTTTTATGATAATAAAATTCTCACCACATGCACTCATTAAAACTTTGTAACATCGCTTTTGACTTTCTTTAAATATTCACTGGGAAAAAAGTAAATTACTCAATTTCCAATTATTTTATAGCACAATTTCAACACAAGCATTTAAAATCTCCAGGACCTTATCAAATACAGCGGTGCAATCTCTGTGTCTCTGACCTACTGAAGCCCTGAACAGTAAGTGCTGAACTGTAGCACGCTTGGAGCTCTCCCAAAATGATGCAACTTTCACACTGTATTGCCATAAATTACTTTATGGGTCAGGGCCCACAAGTCCACATGTCCAGAAGCAGAATGTGTGAGGATTACACACAAAATCAAGAGCTGTCCTTAAACTCATCTTTGATCTCTTAGGAGCAAAAGCACATTTAATAAGGAGACTTTTCCAGGGAGGCCAATGCAGTTATAATTCAGATTGTCCATCTCCACCACAGATATATCACCAACTCACCAATGTTTAACATACTCACTGGTGTTTATGAAGCATTTTTACAAAATGCCCTCAGTCCCAGGAGTATCTTTGAATTGATCCTAGGAATTAATTTGTCTGTGACAATGACATTTTCTCAGCATCCCTGCTGCTGCAGTAAAAAGTAAATAAGAAAAGCACTACTCTGTAATACCATGTCCTATGCAGCTCTTTTTCTCTGATTTTAAATCCACTATAAGTTGCAAGTTCCTATATTTTAGAGTAAAACTATGAAATACATTAAGGTAGTTTTTCTGTTATAAATCTAATTGTATGCAATTGCTAAGTCTAGATTATTTGTATGCTTAACAACAACAAATGCACTGAAAAATACTTGAATAACAAAAGCTTCTGAAGTACCTTCCAAATGGCAACTGCATAAGACCTGGTAGACATGAAAATAACCAAAGAAAATCAGCCACATGCAGGATGACTTACTCCCTACATAACCTGGTACTGATGCATGCAGCTCAGAGGTATTTTGCTAGAAAGGAAGGAAATGTTTCACTCTGATTTGTTAAACAATTTTCTATTTATTTTTCTATTTAAGTTTATGAATCATCAGTGTATCACCAGCATTATTTATTTTTTCATCCTGCTAGCCCAGAATTTGTATGCCTGACAGATAGCCTTTGATAGAAAGGCCTATAAATACCTATTTCAAATAAATATTTTTAAGTAAAGGCAGAGATGTGTGTCTAACTTAGATAAGGGCTAGAAAACTTGCTAAAGGTATATACTGTAGTAAAGCAAAATTCCTCTCCCACCACATTCACAAGAGATGTCAGTTTAGTTGAACTTCATGTATGAAAAAAATGCTCATTTTTATCAGTGCTGGCAAAAACTGTTTATCAAGCCTTGCTGGCATTCCCATTATTCAAATATGGAAATTAAAATAATGCAAATCAGCGCAGAAAAAAATACAGCCACGTGGGGTTTAGAGTCTTCAACTTACACCCTGATCTAAAATGCTTAGCATTCATAGAATCATGTGATTACTCAGCATTATGTCAGCTCCAAACATAGAGTCACAGAAATGCTTAATTTGAAAAAGATCCTTAAGAACATCAAATTCAGCACTGCCAAACCCATCACTAAACCACATCCCCCAGTGCCACTTTCCCAGACTGAGGTGCCAGCCTCGAGTAAGCAGATTTCCTTCTGGCATTGGTGCAGCCATGTTCACAAGCAGAAGTTTTGTCCAGGGGCTTGTGAAAGCTATTTAAGGGAGGGAACTGCCACATCTGCCTGGGTCCCTCCTCACTGCATGTGCCTGGAGTACAGGCAGTTTGTGCACTCACAGCACAGCCTCACATTCACAGTTTGTTTCCAGACATTTTTCGGCTTCTGATCCCACCAACGCAAATCTACAAATTGAAAAAACAAATGGCGCAACAAACCATCTTCTGTTTTAATTGTTTTAATTGTTTTAATTTGCCATCAATGGTTAAACACTATCACCCTGCTGGGGTTCACAGGCATGTAAAGGATGAGCCATAGGTGTGTCTGGGGGCTCTTTTGCAGACTGGATGCAACATCCCCCAGCATTAGAGTGGAAGATGTCTCACTCTGGTCCATGGAGGGGCTCAGGTGCTGCTCTGGAGCCGGGCCAGGATCCCTGGCAGCAGCAGCTCAGCTCTGCTCCTTCAGTGATTGTCCTTGTCCATATTTCTTCTCTATGCCACACCTTCAGTGATTGTCCTTGTCCATATTTCTTCTCTATGCCACACCTTCAGTGATTGTCCTTGTCCATATTTCCTCGCCATGCCACATGGCAGGCTTGCAGACGACAAGCCAACAGCAGTCACCACTCTGGTTCAAGTTGAATTCTCCCCAAATTAATTATACAATGGAGGAGAACTTCTGGGAATCTTGTCACATGCAGGCAGATGGGTTCACACAAAGCACAATGAGACCAATGTTCCCTTTAGTCATTTTAGCTGACCTTCCATTAATAGCTGCCATTGACACTTCAGTCAGCAACTTTCCAAGGTAGCTGTGCTCAGGATAAATGGAAAGAATTGTGATTTTCGTGGTAAAAATGCACCAATTTGGTGGGTGACACCAACAAGTCCAAATACGAATGTTTCTAACCTTTTCCTATGAAGAGTGTAAGGACTGACTGAATGCAGAGTGTGGAGCTAATGAACACTCTATCTGCTGACAATTTGGCACAGAAAGGCTGTTCTAATATCACACTGTCAGAGGTCCATCACATTTTTCATTTCCATCAATAAGAAGGTTGAGTGTTGACGTAAATGATCATTTTGATAGACAGTGAGCAGGAAGCAGCCGTGCACCTGAAGAGGTTACCTACACACCCTCAAGCCACACTGCTATTTACATTGAGGCACATGTCTAAAGAGCATTCATGCCCATAATGTCTAAATTTAATGAGCCTATTTATTTAGTTTTAATCCTGTAAGGAAAAAAAAACAATCTCAGTTTTCAGTCTTTTTCTATTTTAAAACTTCTATAACAATAAGGACTTGCTCTCACTAGAAAAAAACCTATGGAGTGACAGAAACATTGGTAAATGCACTTTCTGCCCAAAGTGCATCATTGAAGAAAGCAGTACACAAATTACCAACATTTTGTTCCTTAAAATATTTTTAGTACCTTCAATAGTGAGACAAGTTCCCTTTTTTCCAAGTCCTTTAATAAATTAAAAAAACCCCAACTTTTTTCTATCCTCTTTCCTACTGATAAAGCATTATGCAAAGGACTTTATTCTGTTTGCATATCTGTAATGCTCCAGAACCAGTGCAGTGCACTCAGTTTATGTTTGTGTAAGCCAGAGCATAAACCCAGCTCTGTGTTCCTGGAATAGGCTATGGGAAATCATAACAAAGGTTTTGTGGTGTTCCCCAGTTTAGAGGCTGTGAAAACACGTTGTTCCATGTGTGACAGCATGTTAATAGATGAAAATCAGCACTGTCTTCCTCTCTCTCTGAGAGGTGCTCTGTCTTTCCTTGCCTTGTCTCATGGTAGGTAATTTTCCATAGGAAAAATTCCCAAGCAACCATTTCTTTCCATAAAGCCCATTCACTGTGTCAGAGTGGCAGCAAATGTAACTGCTGCCAATTCTTGCATGACTTCTAAAGCTGCTGGAAAGTATTGCCAAGATAATTTGCTTTTCACAAAGTTGCCTTTACCTGTTGTTATAATAACAAACCATTGCATTTCTAATCACTGCCTCAATGCAGGGAGCAGGATAGAGAACTCCCACGAACTCTTGATAAGCCATGGTCCTGTGGATGCTAGAATATCACTTGTGAGGATGCAGCACTACAAAGAGTTAAGACAGACAAGATTATCCTATCTCACAAAAACATCTGAGTCCACTTAATATCTGCTGGAAAGTATCTGAAAAAAGAGAGTACTGAAATACTTGACTAACCAGCTGCTAATACCCAAGGATATTTAATTATTAAAAGTAAACATGATATAATTTTAGCTTTATAAAAGCACTGGGATTTTATTTAGTACAGAATGATGTTCACTGCTTTGTATTTTTCCAGAGTTTGTCTGCTGCTGCATATTCATGTAGAACCTCATCTGCCTACATGATACATCCCATTTGGATGAAAACAATAATCACTGATTAAATAAGCAAGTGGAGTGAGCTTCAGAAATGATCAAGTTCATTACTCAAATTAGTGAGACTTTGTATAAAAAGAAAAAAAATCTAGATATTGGGCTGAATAGGAGCTTTTTGTTTGTTTATACTGTGTATATTTTACATTGTATGGCTTATATTCAGCAGTTTTTCCCACCATCTCTAAAATTAAATTATCTAGAGTTTTGTGCAAAAAGAGAAATTAAAATTAAATATGAGCACAGATTTAAAGCAACCATTCACTTCCTCCAAAACACACATTCCCATGTGCATCTGAAATTTTATTTGTACAAGTCAATATGAAAAATGATTTGCTGATTGTTGAAAAATGGTTTGATAGTTGTTGAGCAATTATAATTAAAAATGCTCAGTTTCTTCCAAGAAAGTGGGAAGAAAGAAACCTCCTTCACCCTGCTTCACATGGCTCTGCCTGGTGGGGTCTGTCAGTCTGGGGTGCTGTCCTGCTGTCCTGCCACAGCAGAGACCCTCCTGCGCCCCCAGGTGCCCCCCCCGGCCAGGGATGGATCTATTCAGCACATCCAGCTCAGATTTAAGTCCATCACTGTGAGCTGTGTGTTCCTCCATCAGCTGCAACAGTCTTGCAACTTAAGACTCACAAGAAATCTTTGCTTTTCTGGACACAGTTGTTAGGGTGTCACTTTCCCAGCGTCCATGTTAAATTTTGGTAATTTCTCAGTTTTTGAAACATAACTTGCTCCCTTTGACTGTGCTGATGGTGATTCACCTGACACCCCACCCTCACCCACCCGTCACACCAGGAAACCAGAGCCATTCCTACCCTGCCCAGGATACTCCCAAAGCCAGCAGGTGCCCACAGCCACCAAGCACAGCTGGTGCAGGACCCTGGAAACACCTTCCCTGCACTCTCCCTGCTGAAGCCACTCTGCCACAGCCCCTCTCTGCAGGGCCACCTCCTAGCTCCAGCAGGGGAAGGCAGGACAGCCATGCTCCCAAATGGTCCAGCCCAGCATCCTCCCCAAAGCTCACAGACACACTCCCTGCTGCCACAGCAGCCACACAGTGTTTCGTGTCAATAATGAAGAGAAACTGCTCACACTAAGCTTGGAAGCAGCAGGGAGCTGAGCACACCCTCCTCTCGCTGGGAAAGGGAGCAGGAAAGCCCCTTCTGAAAGGGCTCAAGGTATAAAACTCAGCACTTCTGGGTCTTGCCATCTCTTGTTTAATTGCAGTGTAATCCTGGACAAAAATTGGCTGGCTTTGTGTGACAGTGCCCTGAGAGCAGGTGGCTCTTCTGATGCAGTGGGGAAGATGGACCTGGGTTAAGAAACATTTTCCCCCATCTCACACTTTCTACAGAAAAGAGCAGAGGGAATATACACTCATCCAGTGAGCAGCTTCAATCTCCTGACTGGGGTTATCCCAAGAGCAGAGTGGTGGGAGTCCACCAGCACAAGGTCCCTGTGGTGCTCTGTGTGCTAGGGATGAAGCCCAGGGCTCTTCATCCACCCACTGCTGAGGCACTTTCACAAACTCCTTTAAAAGTGAAGTGAATTATTACAAACCAGCCTTTCCTGAAGCTCCTCCTGGGCCTGCCACTCCCTTTGATCCCTGAGCTGCTGAATCAACCTGTCGGAGTGCATCAATGCAAAGGACCAGAAGGCAAAACAGGGAAAACGGGGTCAGGCTAATGGGATTTAACATTAATTCTGCGCCAAGCCTGAAAAGATGGAAGAACACGGCCTGGGGGGTGAAAGGGATAATGAACTGATAGCTGATGGAAAGAAACTTAATTGGTTTTAACAACAAAAGGTCACATTTTGTTACCTTTATTTGGGTTGAGCAATGATCTCATTTTGACAATTTGTGCCATCTGGTGACTTGCCCTATTCTTGGTTGGGACTGTTTTGGAGTAAGCCAGTGAGGAATGCACAGCTGGGATGTGAGGCACAAACCTGTGGCAGAGAGGATGTTTGCAACGGGAGAGTACACATCCACTACCTGGTGTAACTGGGGCTGCTGAGAAAACAGCTGGCAGGGTGGGAGGCTGATGTCCCTGCTCCTGCTGTGCTCAATGAGCTGCAACCAATACAGTCTTATTCCATCAGAAGAGAACCAGGGGTTCACTTCAGCTCAAGAGAAAACTCTAGCAAAGCTCACATGCCTTAAGTGAGGCAGTCTGTCACCAGTGATCTCCCGGCACTGCCAAGTGGGCAGGCTGTGACACGGAGCCACTTCCCGGCTGCCTCTCCCCTCCTGGGCTGCAGTGCTTCACAAATGACTCTCCAGGCACTTTGTGATGATACCCAGCACTGGCATCTCGTGACACACCACACGTACCAGTTTCCCATAAAGAAGAAAGATCAGGGTGTTTTAGCCTCCAGCTGTAGCTCTGCCGCCTGTAACATGACTGGAGCCCCACGGGAACAGCTTCAGTGCCCACACAATACCAGCTGTACAAAGGCTTGGCAGTGACACTGCCCTCAGAGCAAGCAGAGCCACAGTCCCTGCAGGCCCTTGCCATGGGAATCATCTGGAAGCTACCCTGCACCTGGCTGGCACAGTGCATCCCATCATATGAACACAATGATCTAAGCCACTGCCAAAACATCTGAGGCTGCCTCAATTAAAGCCATAAGGTGACACAAATAACTAATCTGGATTTATAGACCTTCTAGTCTCCAGCTGTCCCAAGAATGCATTGTTGCAAGATTACCTGCTAGAAGTGACTTTGGGGCAGCAAATTTTTAAACCAAGATCAACTGTGCATTTGGAAAAGACTTGGCCCCAAACCAGTTCCTAATGTGGCAAAGAGTGCAATTATCCTGATGAAAGCTTAGGGATGCTTGTGCCTACAGCTGGTTCCTCAAGTAATGCTGAATGATGGATATAATTAAACTGCATGCAGCAGAGTGCAATGTGCTACAATGAACCATTTAGGGCCTCATCCCCTCCCATCAGCCTGGAGCCACAGATGGGCCATCACCAGCACCCAGTGGCATTCAGCACTGCTATTTATACAGAGATTCAGATGTACCATACAAATGCTCCGTGTAGGTTGAGCAGAGAAGAAGTATTCCACTGTAATAAGGTGAAATTGTAAAAGCCAGCTAGTCCCTAATTCTACACAGCAAAATGTAGGTCTGGGATTTCTGCACTGCCAGGTCAAAGCTTCCACAGTATCTCAGGATACAAAGTTTTGACCAGTTAGCACTAGTCAGGACTATAACTAAAAGAAAAGAAAAAAGAAGCTTTAGAAAAAGAGAAGCATTCTGCAGCACATCCCTGAAGACGAGGAACACCACACACAGAGGTGCCCTACTCTCTTGTGAACCACCCAAGCTCTGCAGCACTGGACAGGCTCACAGATCCTGCATTTGGTCTACAGAACTGTGAGAGCTGAAAAATCTTCAACATCAAATACCATTCAACTCTTACACTTTTAGCCCTATTTTCAAGGGAAAGATTTTTTCATCTCTCCTTCTTCTTCCTATTTCTATATCACCACTAAAAGACTGAATCAGAACAACATTTTGGCTCACCCTTTAATGCCCTTTTGGTTCACAACTATTTAAGAGTGACTTGGGAAAGGTGTAACAGCACATGTTGTGTTATCTTCACTTTGAACTGCCACCAGATATTATTTTGCAGCTGTTTTATTGTAAGTGGCATCCTGAAATCTAAACAAAAGAGTGTCTTAATGGCAATTTCAGCAGATTTTTAATTTCCTGAGAGAATTCAGCAGGACCACGAAGGGAGAGCACATTTAAAAAGCAATGCTGTAATAGGCATGTTTCCCTCCTTCAAGCACTTTTAGCTTTTGAAATTTGATAATGATTTCACTGAACTTTCTAAAAAAACCCAACAAAACTCAACTGAGTTGAAGAGACATTAAAGTTTCTGCTCACAAACCCCAGGTAAACACCACAAGGAACCTGTTCCTCTGCACCTTCTGTTACCCACCTCAGACTTAATCCAAAGTAAAAGTCACTTGGAGCAAAGTTGTGGGAGACACACAAGACAGAAAGTCACACTGGGATTTCCCTGATGATCAACATCCCACTACAGCTTCTTGCCCATGAATGCAGAGAGCAACTAAATACCATGGGAAGGGCTTGCCAGGATGGGGCAGCTAGTGGGGAATTTTTCTAACCGTGGCTTTAAAGTACAAAAGCCATTCTGCACAAAAGACTCTTTTCTTGGCTTGGTCACCCCACACTATTTGTCCACAAAGACAAGTTGTAAGTGAAAACCAGGTTTTGTAAATATCCCTGGAGCTGTGAAGGAGAAATACAGAGCTGGCCAGATCCCTCATGCTGCTCATTGCCTTCCTCTGCCCCAACACATTGGTTACCCTCTCAAAAATACCATTCCAGGCATTACTGGAGCATCCTGATGACAGAAGATGAACTGTAGCCTAGGAAATGATGGTGCACATTATCACAACATTTATGGTGTTACTCTGTATAAATCAGGCTGAATGGTGAATGAATCCAGGGCAGACTCACATTTAACTCTTTTTTAGGAGACAGACTTTTTTCTCAGTCATAAATGAGTAAAAAATAAATTACATCCAGAAAGCAAATGGCAAACAGATGAAAACCCTTTGGCTCTTTGCTTGAGGACCTCCCTGTGAGCAGCCCCAGAGCCAAGCCAGAAGAGAAGGGGCCACCAGCCAGGCAGCCCAGCATGGGCTCAGAGGCTGCAGTGCCCATCAAACCCCAAGTCTGGCATCTGGGGCTCTCGTCTGCCAGGCAGATCCCAGGGGTCCAGACACCAGCTCAGATGCTTCAGTTCTCATGGGGAGAGATAAAGAGCTCCATGTTCAGCACTGTAATCAACAGGGTAAGATGCTGCCAAGTACAAGAGCACTTTGAGTAAAAATCCTATTCTAAAACTGTGCCTTATTGAGGCATCTTTAATCTGTATGCACAGTAAAGATGCCTGGATAGCCAGTTCCAGTTTGGGGTGCATTTATTTCCGTTGCCAGTCTGAGGCTGTGGAGCACATCTCAGAACTACTAAATACCAAAGGAGTTACCACGAGCTGCAGATGTCAGTTCCCCAAAGCAAAAGCTGCTTTCTATCCTCAAATCCAGGAGGGGAGGGCAGAAGGAATAACCTCAGCTGCTGTGGCTGCACAGAGAAAAGGTGGGCTTCCCATCACTAACATTCTCCAGCTTGAAGAAAACATTATGTTAACATCAGAGGTAAATAAAATTTTTAAGCCACAATAATTTCCACATTTTACCCCACCCATTTGTGACCATGCACAGAACCAGTGCTTTGCCAACCACTGATAACTTAACAGTAAAACAGAGAAGTGGAACAGCAAATCAAAAAGATAACTTTCAAAATATATCTAAATCTCAAGCAAAGGTACTGGCAAAGTGAGGAAAGAAGAGAAGAAAAGGTTATTTGAGGGATTAAAGAAAGAAGCAAATCTGAAATTCTCAGAGAATGCAGATTCAAGAAAAACATTGATAAAGTTCCTTTTGGACAGGAAAGAAAGATTCCCTGTGAAGCATTAAGAGTGGATTGACATCTGGCTTGCCAGATAACAATATTCTGAGCAAACAAAGCCACGTACAATGTCGGTGACAATCCTGAGATAAAAACCTCAGGTGCTGGCATCTTAACAGATGTTGTAGTGCAAAAGCTGCCTGTGCTGCACTCCCCTCTCCATGTAGGGAGACAACTGAGCACTGCTTCAGCCCAGGATAACATTCCAAAGAGCACTGTACTGTTTGCCTAGGGCCTGGTTCGTTATTCTAGTGGCAAGGTTTGCTTTTCAGATCATCACTGCAACACTTCTTATGGGGTGTAAGGTCAAATTCAGCCCTGCAAAGTCAGTATCCTTTATCCAGGCTTTCATGTCCAGCACCAATTTCTGTAGTGCCAGGAAGGAGATATCTCTAGAGGACAGCTCTGAAGTCTGACTCTCAGCGAGACACAGAATTGTTAAATTAAGTCAAGTCAAATTGACAAGAAGTGAGACAGAGAGAAAGTGGAACTGCCTTTTGAGCCAGTGGCTTTGCATTATTTGCCATTACACAGCTCTCATCAGCCCTGCTGGCTTTGAGATTTCTAAGTTCACAGCCATCAAGAGGGCACAACTGGGTCTCAGACATTTCTCCCAAAGCTAGAGTGCTGTATGTGAAAGCTAAGTGCTTTGTTTCAGTTCTAAGAGGAGATTTTCCTGTATTTCCAATATTGCATTTCAAGCCTGCACACTGCAAAAGCCGAGATGTTTTGCAAGAGTAGCTGGGTAGCTCCAGTCTGGTGTACTCACTCCAGCTAAACTGTAGTCTCTTTTTTTCTCTCTGTTGCCTGCTCCAAAGATTGTGTCATTTGGTCACAGGTGAAATCAGGCCAGGTCATGGCGAATTTGACAGAACAGAAATCATCCCTAATCTAGTTTCCGTAGAATAAGAGTCATCCATGCTTTGCAGGGGATGAAACTGAGCCAGTGGATGATCTCCCAGGTAGTTCTAGCACCTGAAACATAACTTGAAAAAGTGCTAAAGCATTTTTCCCAAAGGTTGAACTTCTTCCTAAAATCTGTTGGTTGTAATTATTTTCACCTGCCACAAGAAGAAAACCTGAAGATCTCTTCCCTGCAGTCCCACCTTTTCACTCTTGGCAAATAGTCTCTGGCCCAGGGACCTCATTTAGAGTCATCACTTGAGTTTTTTATCAGCCATTGTTACCTTGACCAACAGAGGGCAATACAATGAAGCCAGTGCAGGTCAGTCAATAGTTATTTGCTAGATCCGTTTTTTAAATTTCTGAGTGTTATTCTGGTTGGCAAAGATAATCTCCATATTGGCACCTGTTTAAAGGACATGGGCCAGTCAGATCATCCCATTTACTCCCTGGAGTGTGCAGTACTTCAGGTGCTATTTTTATTATGATACATCTTCCACCCAAGTGCCAGACCCAAACTGCTACTGAACATGTCTCATTTAACTGAGTCTTCACAACACAGGCTTTTATGGAAAGTAGAGCTACACAATTTCATCCTAAAATAATGTCAAGCAGCAAAACACAAGTAGTTTCACTAGGTTTCATTTAAGTGTCTTTGTTATACCCAATTGCCCATAATGGAACATGTAGTGGTATCTGCATTCCTGGCTCCATCAACAAGACACTTTATTTTCTTACTATTCTGAAGCACTCCCCAAGCTTCTGCTAATAATTTTGCTTGACCTTTATTAAAGACCAAGCATTAGCTGGCAATTAGATTTGGTGATCCCTTTGGTGATTGAGGCTCAGTGATTTACTGTAAATTATAAATAGTTCAAATGTTTCATTATGTTTATTCTTTATACAAGCTCTGTGGCCAGGTAAGCACTGACGTGATATTCACTGTTAAATGATCTCATTAAACTTCTTAATTTAAGTGGTGCAACACTTCATCTGCCACATTATCCAAGGACTCCTGCAATGCACATTAAACATTCAGCATGAATTGATGCTCTACCATAGTTCACCTTGTTGGGAGTGAAATTTCAGTCCCTGAACATAAGGTTGACTACTTTATGCTGTTTGTCAGAGACAATAAATAATGCAAATAAGATAGCCAAGTAAAGTAAGAGGTTGAAGACATCAGTAGCTTTCCCATAAGGTTTTGAAAGAGGCTCTCAAAAGAAAAGACTTTAAATTATGAAAAAATACCACTAAAATTAAAAAAGTTAAGGAAAAGGAAGGAAGGTGCTGTTTTCTTTCATTTCTTTATAAATGCAATGACTATGAGAGATGGTTTCTTGATGGTTTCTTGCAAATGTGTTCCTTTTCTATTCACGAGCCCAGAGGAAAAGGAGGGACAGTCACACAACCTCCCATCTCTGAGATGCTTGTGGAGGTTTGTCTTTAGCCATTTCACCCCTCCTTTTCCTTCTGAGAATGTGTAACAGAGCTGAATGAAGTCGAGGTTGCATAATGCACCACATCTTTTCACTTAGGCCAATAAATAACATATAGCCTCATGATTAAAGGGAAACACTTCTGTTGGAGGCATCTTTATGCCCAGACTGTTTGCCAGTGGTTTATACATCATTAAGAAGGAGAAGCACAGGGATTAAGACCTCCTCTGTGCTAGTGCTGGACCTACAGACTCCACCAACAAAACATTCAGGCATGAGGAGGAATAATAAGGGTATCTGGATTTTTCCTGGCATGCATATGTTTTATTTTACACATTTTTAATTGTTTCCCTCACAAAATTAATAGTTCTAATATTTTTCTCCCATGCCTTTATATTTTATGATGCTTAGCTTCTGCTTCTGGACATCTCTTCTGAGGGATGAAAGACTCCTGGCTATTCTGCTGTAGTCTGTGAACATACCAGACTATTCCCTGGACAGATTTAGGCTTCATCATATTGTATTAACCCCACATACTGACTATGGTTATTTTGACTTAAGGCTGGATTAGCTTTTATTATCATATGAGAAGTAGTAAAGGTTTCAGTATTACAGATAGAATGGCAGATGGGAAGCAAAAGCTTAATATGAAGCAGCTTTGGATAAAAACTATTAATCCACAAAATTCATATGTTCTTATGCAGGGAAACCTAGCAAAACCCACTGCAGTATGAGTAACCAGAGAGAAGTGTAAAGTGCCCTAGCCCATCATCTGACAAATCATGGCATGGGGTCTGAAGGAAAAAAAAAAATCCCTCAAACACTCTACTATTTCCTGGAAAAACAATCAGCTCTCTCTGGGTTATAGGGAGGTAATGCTTTCCCAAAGATTACAAATAATAATAATTTATAGCACCTCCACCATGAAAATTACATGGACTCATATATATATTTGATGAGACAGGATTTTCTACAGTTTATAGCTGTAATATTCCATATTTAAAGAAATACTTAACATTACTTGTAGGTCACTGTCAGTGAAGTTGGGGCACTGAAAAAGTTTTATTATTTTATGTTGAAGTGCATCATGGTATGAAGAGGAAGCACGTTCCCTTCAGTTCTGGTAACAGAGTGCTTTGGCAGGAAGGGAAGTGAGCATTTCAGACCCTGCCCGGGTGCTGAGAGCCACTGAGAGTCCCTGAGAGCCACCAGGAGCCCAGCACAGAGCCCGGCACACAGAGCCCGGCACACAGAGCCCGGCACACAGAGCCCGGCACACAGAGCCCGGCACACAGAGCCCGGCACACAGAGCCCGGCACACAGAGCCCGGCACACAGAGCCCGGCACACAGAGCCCGGCACACAGAGCCCGGCACACAGAGCCCGGCACACAGAGCCCGGCACACAGAGCCCGGCACACAGAGCCCGGCACACAGAGCCCGGCACACAGCTCTGAGAGCGGCTGCAAGGGGCAAGCACGAATTCCCCCTCTGAAGAAACAAGCGCCTGGAATTTCTCCAGCAGAGTTGCAATGACTGCAAGACAGCCAGGCATTATCACACAGACTCCATTAACACCAAACCAACTGCAGTCTGCCCCACAAAGCTGGTGGTTGTTGATGGCCATGCCTGGAAGCCACTGACCCCATCTGGCCCTGTGGTTTGACTTGTTCCACAGGGAAGTAGGAACAGTTCAGATGGCCCCAGGTCATGGCCTCAGCATCACAAGGTGGTTAGGGTGGACTCAACACCACAGGATAACTGGACACACCTGCTGGCACTACTGTACAACCACATTAGACCTTCAGCACTCTCCTACAATTTATCCTGTTTGATTCACAGTGCCATCACCTCCTTCTTCCTTGATGGTCCTGTTTAGCATCAATACAGCATTCCTCACCAGGGAAGTGAATAATCAGGAATAACAAGCTAGCTTTTCCCAAAATTCAAGAGATATACCGAAAACTACATATCTCCCTTATAAGCAAGATTGATATGTCAAAATTGTTAGTTCTCTTCCTGCTGCACATCAAAAGTGTTTAAATACTGTGATTTCTTGATTCAAGTCCCCATGTTCTAATATCAAGGCAGTCTCAGTGACTCCTGTGCTCCAATCTTTCCCCCCAAAATGTTTTGCATTTCACTGAGAGTCCCTAGAACTGGCCATGAGCAGTAAAGCCTTTTGTCAGTCCTCACAAAGTCCTTCCTAAGGCATAGGCTCAGGGCTTTTGTCATGGCTCACTTCAGTGGCAATTTCTGTTCAAGGAGCACCTTCAGGAAGAGATTAAAACTTCAAGAGAGATCTTTGAGAAACCTAACCAGTTAATATGGAAGCATATTTCTCTTCCAGGAGTATTAAAGCCATGTTGTATCATCACTCATCAGGAAATCGCCCAAGAAAGTGACTTCCCCTTTCATTGGTTCATTTCAGCATAGAGGGAAACAGAAGCCACAGAAGAATTTTGTGTTTCCTTCTTCTTAATAACTCTTACAATCTAAACCTAAAAACAGTTTCAGGACACTTGGGGGGTTTTTTGGGTAGCTTTTTTTTTGTTGTAGGGGTTTTTTTGGGTCTATTTTGATTTTTTTTTTGTTTGGGTTGGGTTTTTTTACAGACTATCTACTTTTGCACAATGTAGCAAACTTACTGAATGCAGCTGTGAGGCCTGGGTGATGTAAATCCAGAAAGAATATAATTTCCCTTAAAATCACAAGCCTTATCATGTGATGGTGTGTGAAATTCTTAGCCTGATGCCATCTGAATGAGGATATTCAGGCAACGGTTGGTGCTGAAGATATAATTGACTCCTAGCAACCTATTTGTCACTTCTACAACCATTATCCTCCACAGAAAAAGTACTAAAAGAAGGGACAGGAGTACCTGAATCTATATTCATACCTTCAACACTTGCTGAGACATCAAATCACACTCTAATCAGAGCTCTGGGAGGGAGGAATCTCTCCATGCCTGGGTTTCATTTACTGAGCTCCAGCACTTCTGGCTACTTTCCTCATCCTCTCTTGCAGGATGAAGAAAGTAGCCAGAACTTGGCTGGAAGAAGTTTCCTTTTGTTGGAAGTAATGACTAACTGGAGCAGCCTCTCAGTGGAAGTCCCCCCCAGGTGAATGGAAGACACACAGGGTACAGGCAGGAGATTGAATCCTTGGCTAAAGGGTGGCTGGCAGCTGCCAGCTCACCAACAGGAGTTTCTGATGTAAAACAAAAGAAACTGCTCCTCTGCTTCTTGCAGCACAGCACAGACACATCATTGCTTATCTCCATCTTCCTTCCTTTAGGAACAAAACACGTACATTCTTAAAACACTCATTGTACCTGATTGGGTAGTCGGCAGCACTGAGGTTAATGAAGAAATCCCAGGGCCAGTCACTCATCTCCATTAAGTCCTTCATGGTCTGCAGGTAGGTGGTCAGCAGACTTGCTCCTCCCCAGATGGTGGCCATTCTCCAGGAGGTGACTCTCACATTTGGGTACTGGCTGGCAAACTGCAGCACTTGCCGGTGCAAGTAATTGGATCGCTTTACAGGAGAAAAGAGTAATACATTCAATTTATTCTGTCCAAAATTGTCTCTCCCTGTATTCACTAAAGGCCTACCTTTCTTCTTGACTCACTGAGTGCTGCCTTTTCTTTGCCCTCACTTACTATGGCACACAACCTTCTTTTGCTAAATGTGCAGAGAACCCTGGTTAATATTTTTTACTACAATTACAGTAATCACTAACCAGTGTGATTAGCTTTATTCACCATTTGTCATCATAGATCTCAAAGGGCTTTTGTAAAGGACCACCTCCCTTTTACAGTGTGTCACTTGCCCAAGGCACCTCAGGTCAGCTCTCCATCCAGTGGGCTACCACCTCACTCTGCATCACCTTATCAGTTTCTGCTAACTAAATGTACAACAGACAGACAAGGGGAGATACTCATCAACATAGAAGGAGAAATGAAGGCTGTTACATAAAGAAGATAACAAGAAAGAAAATTTAAGAGGAAAAAAAAAGAGGCTCCAAACATGTAACAGATGGAAAGACAAAAAGTGACTTGCACTTTATGCAGCAGAGGTAAAGGGAAGATGAAGAAGATGACAAGGATGGGTAGACTGACAGATGGTGAGACAGGCAATTTATAACCAGTGATATATTACCTTGTCAACATGAATGTAATAAAAATGGTCTTTATGGTAAATAGCCTTAAACATGCGCTGGAGCTGCCGGGAAGCTCTGCCATGAACAACCAAGACAAATGCGATCCTGACTGGGTTGGCTGGCATGTACTCTACGGAGTCCTCATCCCACTGCACATTGTTGTTGGCTTTTCCTGTTCAAAAACAAAACACAGGACATCTCTGAGTGCATCCACAGGGCAGGGGTGCAGAGAGCAGTACACATTCCACCTCGGCTCTTTCTCCAAAAGCCCTTTGTAGGGCAGGGGGAGCACTCACGAGGGGTGCCAGCCTGTGCCCCATCCCGTTTGTACCCCTCTCCTTTGTCCCCACACAGGGCCATCGCCCCTTGGGCAGCAGCCCATGCCCATGGGCCTCATCCTGAACAAGGCTGCAGGACAAGTACCCAGCTGTTTATGAGTTGTATCAAGCTCTACCTGAGCACAGACATCTGAACCTTCAAAGGAATCACCCCAAGTTTGTAACCATCATCCAAAGTATTCAAACAACGACAAGGCTGATTCTGCCCCAGAAGGAAACCCCCTGTTCAGCCAAAGCTGCTCGGTCCCATGATCAGCACAGCTCTGCTGAGGAGCTGGTGGAACTCTGCTACTGAACAGCTGCTGAGGATTATTGACTGATAGCATTTATTTGTAACAGCAGATGTGCCCTGGAACATTTCAATGCAACCTGCAAGTCTTCACTTTTTTTCATGGAGGAGTGGGGCTTTTCCAATACTATTTAAAATACCTGTCCATTTTTATTTTAATAGAGCAATTTCTGGTCTTCCTTTTCTAAAGCAAACACCACAGTGTGAGGTTGAGACAGGATGTGCTGATAAACTGAAGAGCTGGAGGGACATTTCTAATAAGAAATTTAAAGTGCTTTGGTTTTGGTTTGTGTACCCACTCTGCAATTCAAAAACCAGAACACAATGTAAGAAAAACATCGTTTTATCCAAAACATGAAATTCATCTTCAATGAAACAACACCGTTCTTCAGTGCTCTGACCTTGTAAGGTCCTTTCTCAAAAAAAATTATTTAGAAAGACCTGAAATTTTGAATATTAGCAGACAAAGAAGGAAAGTACCTCCTCCTGCCCAAATTTTCCTCTTGCAAATTTTAATTGTTTTTTAAATGAAAGGAATAGTGTTGTCTTAAAAGATACTTGATGTGTGTCCCCCCTGCCAGAGGCAGAGTTTTCAAATTCCTAAGACTTGAGCTGTCACCAGTTTCTACACTGGTGCCTTTGGTGATGCCCCTTTCTCCTCCCACCTCCACATCCCCACTGCCTCAAGGCTCCTTCTGCAGACAGAGGAGACACTTGCTCCATGTTGTAGGACAAATTTGAGGCTGCTCCTGGGCTCGGTTATCAGACAGCCTGAGTGCAGCTACAAAGCCCACTGCACCTTCCAAAACATCTCCTACAGTTATTAAAAAAACATGCTCATGTCTGGTTTCATATAAGGAACACGAAAGAAGACATTTGCCAAGAGTGAAATGAGAGTAAGAGAGAGGGAAAGACACTTTTCCTCAGGTTTTTGAAACTGGAAACATATGTTGGTAAAAGTAAACAATACCAAAAGCTTTCTTCTTTTCCAAATGAAATAATTACAAAATAAAGGCTGGACACAGAAAAAAGACCTTTGCCTAATCCTTCTCGGGCATCTCCTCCTTATTAAAGGCAGTAGAATAAACTTGGAAAAACAGACCAACTGAATGTTTGCAGAGCACTCTTTAGGTGATCAAACAATTTGATCCCCTTAATTGTACTGAAATGCCCTTGAGTAATTGAAACACTCCTTTTAGACAGCCACGAGAGAGGTATCCTGCTGCAATGGCAGCAGCACATCCCAGAAGGGAATGGTTTCAACATCTCCCACAACTCTCCCTTCAAGTTTCTCCTCAGCAGAGCTTCCCCAGCACACTTCTCTAAGTCAGAGTCTGTTTTTCCCAGCCCCAGGAAAGCTGTACATGTCAGAGGTGTCCATTGTGCTAGAATGGGGCTCTTTGCTGACTGTGTAAAGGGCTACAAGGCAGCAGTGTCACTGTCCAGCAGCACACCCAGATCCCCAACACCACAGAGCCTACAGGGTCCCAGAGGCTCCTGCCCCATGGAGCACACCCTTCCTGTCCACAGACCCCCAAGGAATACCCCTTTGCAGCAGTGCTGCTCATAAATTAATGCAGCTTTATTGCCCCTGTTGCATTCAGAACAGACATTAGCAAATTTCTAGCCCCGTGAGTCACTCTTAACTTTACACGGGACACCAACAACTTAAATGGTATTTCTTTAAAAAACCCTCCACCAATGGTTCACTAGGACTCAGAGGAATATTAAAACATCAGAAAGAAAGCTTAAATTTAATTTGTTCTATAATTTGCAGTTTGTTTATTATGGCCATTAGCCTATGCCCAGTTCTGCTGTTTTCTCCTGTGCAGCTGATGAGCTTTGCCATGCACCTGCTTAGTGTTTCTGCAGAGTGACAAGAACTAAAACAGACTGTGAGAGAAAGAAAATGTGCTGGCAAAGAACTGACACGGGAATGAAGGGCAATTGCAATAACAAGCCATTTTTCCTTTAAACTGTTTTCATTTCAAGCTGATGATGTCCCATCAATGAACTCAAATATTTTTAGTGGTTTTCATTACATTTTTGGATACCTCTCTTTCAAAATCAGTGATTTTCTGCAATGATATGCAGAAGGTGAGTGGAATTTAAAATAGTCATATTGTGGGTCTTTTATTTTACTCTAACTTGCTGTCAATACCTAGACTATCATTTATCTAGCAATTACTGAGAACAAAATCCTCTCAAATTTTCACCTGAAATGCTACCTCACTGCATCAGTTTTCTCTAATAAATTCCTGCAGTGACTTATTTTGTTCTCTTCTGTTTTCCTTCTCTAACCTTTTTTTTTTATCATGTGCTAGTTTCCTTCCTATTCTTTTAGGTTTAGGATTTTTATACTTGCATTTACCACCTGCATACCATTGTGGCTTTTTAAATATAGTCCTATTCGTGGCTGCCTGGAGTTTCACAAAGGAAGAATGCTACACTTTTTCCATCTGTCAGACTATCTGCTACTTTACTCTATACTGTCACTTCCCTGGTTTTAGCTCATGGCTGCTTAGCACCCTCTATTTTGCAGACTACTTCACTGATAAAGAACCAGCCTGGTTTGCAAAGAAGATGAAATTGGCAGGAAACATTCAGTTGAGGATCTGCTTGCTAAAAAAATACAGTAGGACTTCAGGTCTGTACGAGCAATGTCAAGCCCTGAATAGCTCCAGCCACTTCATCTCTGTAAAACCCATGCAGACCAAAGCCTAGCAGATCATGTCAGTGCCTGCATATTAATGAGCTGCCTCAGGTAGGAGCACATCCTCTTCTGTTGGGACAAGATACCCAGAAAATGCATCAGATGATGTCACTTAACATCCTACCATTCACTAGTGATAAAAATCTGAAAGGATTTTAAGGAAGTGCTTGGATTTGACAGCTACTTCAGTACATCACTGCACTGCATTCTCCCCGTGCACTAAAGCTCAGCCCGGGTGCTGATTCCAGCTCCAGCCTCAGGCACTTCAGTCCTGCAAAAAGCAGCTGCCAAGATCACCTTCTTCCCAGCCAGCAGGCACAGAGGATTCATGGACAGCTTCTTTCCTCTGCAGCACTCCCTATTCCCAGCCTTCAGGACACTTGTTACCTCTCAACATTTCATCATCTGCCTTTCCATGAAAAATGAGTCAAGCCAACACAAGAGAATTCCCTTCTCCTCTTGCACAGGTCACTTCAAGCAGTCTCAGTGGGACTGGAGGTACACTCCATCTCACCTAGAAAGCTTCTCAGGGTGTGGGTATTGCCTGTTCAATGAAGTTTCCTACGTGTTTAGGGAATTCCCTTTTTCTGGGATAATTTACACAGGTCAGTGCTTTACAAACCTTAATAAAAAGTACGCAATGTCAATACAAAGTAAAAAATCCCAAAACATCAGTGCTTTATAAATCATAATAAAACCCCCACAATGTTAATACAAAGTAAAACAAAACTCATGAAGAGTATGATTGTTACAGTTCCATCTTGGGAGCACAGCTCTACCCTCAAAATTGCTTTGCACATATGAGTCAGTGGGGAGAGTAAATGGAACATCCTCTTTATGGCCATTTGGCACAGGTGAAACAGCCCTGGCCTTCAAGCAGGACTTGTCTTAAGCTTCCTCAAGTTTGCTGTTTCATTACACAATGGGAACAGAGGACAGAAGAGCAACTTCTCATGTTGCCTTACTCCAGAGAAACTGGAATCTCAGCAGAAGGGGAAGTGCACACCCAGCTCATAACAAACATCTTGCAGCCCTTTTATCAAAGAGCATTTATTGTGTTACCCTCCATTGAAAACAAAACCATGGCACTTTGCTCTGTCACCAAATGTCTTTCACAAACTTACTGAGAAAAGTAAAAGCTCCCCTTTTGCTTCCAGCTCGCAGCCTGACAGGCCTGACATCAATGTGTTAGCAGGAAAACCTGTACCTGTTTTTGAAGAGAATCTCAGCACTAGTGGAATTTTAGCTTGTATTTTCTATGCCCATAGAAATCAATGCTCATAATTAAGAGCTTAATCTTAAACTGCTGCAGTATCACTAAATTCCAGGATAATGAAGATAGTGCAATCATTTCCACATTTGTTATGATGCCACATTATGTTAAATCATCCTCCAATATAACTCAGAGCCAGCCTGCTGATCTCTTACCTCTGCTGCTAATTAATGGGATCACACTTCCCCAGCAGCACAAAGCAATCTTTCAATCTATTTTGTGAGCCATCTTATGTTTTGTAAATCAATCCATCACCTTCTGTTCTCAGTTTGGTATTGTCCTGGCTGTCCAACAGCTTTCCTCTGCACAGAGATACCTGGATGCTGCTGAGTTCATCTGAGCACAGCTGTGTGTATACACTGTGCCTTGATCCATGAATCAATGGATGGAGGACATTAGTGGAGTTATTGCTGTGTAGTTCAGCAGAGTATTTACTGCTATTACATCCATAAATGCAATCAGAAGCCCTGTCATTACAGCAGGAGTATGAGCCACAATCACTCCAAAGAGGCAGAGCTCTGTAGTCCCTACTTAAACCTCCTAGGAGCAGCCCCAGTCCCTTCAGTGGGACCATTTCTGCAACAGCCAGCTGAGTGGTAGTTGCTGAACTCAGATTTCCACTATAAACTCCTTTTCAATTGCTCACAACTCAACAACACAGCAGGTTGAAAATTTCCAGGCTTGGCTTTCATCTAAAAACGTTTTCCATTTTGATTAGAGCAGAAACAGGTTTGCCTTGTTCAAATGGTGGCAAGACCAAAAATAAATAAATAAATACAATGTTTTCATTTAGGACACAAAAATTTTGTATCAGACCTAGTAATAGAGGTAGTTGGAGGGTTATATAAAAACCACAAAAAATGTCACTGAGCAATTTACCAGTGAGCCAGGACCTGATGAGAAGTCTTTGTCTGAGGGTTTGATAACAGCAACGTTGCCCTGGGCTGAGCCAGAACTTTTGCTGGAGCTAAGCCCCAGTGGTCCATCACAGCAAGTGCATCTCTTGCCATCAGGCTGCAGAGGGGAAGGTCTGTCATGCTGCAGTAGCCTCCAGTGAGGACACCCTGCACAGGAGAGGTGACTCCTGAGGCACAGCATGTGTTAATTGTACTTAGATGAAAAGACAATTTTTCCTACACCAGAACCTAGAAAACTTTCTTTATCAACATTAGTCCCAACTTTGGGATGCCAATTTTCACTTCCAGTCTAAGAAATGATTCACTTGTTTCCATGGTGGTCCTTGTGGAGATGTTAATTGAAAGAAAAGATTTCAGGTGAGCACTGATTACATATATTTTTTTAAATTATTACAATTATGTATATGTAAAATGCCCACTGGTCTCTGGTCTGTTCACTGTGCAGAAGACTCCTCTGGTAAATAAGATATCTACCATAAAGTGGAACCAGCACCTTGTGTGCCCACTGTGCCCAGCACATCCACTGCCCAGGTCAGTGAGGGGCTCTAGCAAAGCAGTCCAAGCTCCTGAGGGAGATAATTACCATGACTGGTCATAGGTGTGGCTCTTCCCCTGTGGTTTTAACTTGCTTAGCAAAGTAGGAGAGGTGAAATCAGTAGAGATGATCTTCTGCACAACTGTCCTCAGGCATGGGGATTAGAGAGGGGTGGTTATGATTTACAGAATAAAGTATTGCTAGTTATATTCTGTAGATTTCCTTAGAGCTGCTGCTACCTGTACTTTTCATCTCTGAGTTAGCATTGAGCACTTTGGAAAAAATTTCAGAAATCACACTGCTATTGAGGAGTGGATATTCAATTTTTTTGCAGTAATGTTTTATCTCAACAACCCTGTTCTACAACTTTTCAGTCTCAGACTCTATCAAAAATTACAGGAACAATTTATGATCCTCTGTAACTTCATATGATCAAGTAACCCATAAGCAAAAAATCAATGCAAGGCAGGAGGGAAGCAGTGAGACATAATTTAGAAGCACTCAGTGGCTACTGCATTTAACATTAAAGAGACAGATTTCAGTAATGTTCTTTCCATGCTGAGAAGAAGCCCTGGCTTGGAACAAAGGAGCTGCTGATGTGGGCATTTTGAGTCTCCTTTAATCATTTCAGAGGGTCACAGCATAAACCTAGGGCAGTCAGAGGAGAAGAGTCATTGCCTTACAGATGGAAATTCCCTTCATGAGATCACTGGAAGCTTCTCTACAGTGAGTTTGTGAGCTGATAAGCAGCTCTGTATCCCTGAAAATTTTATATAAAAAGGAAAACTCACTGTAATTACACATGTAGGTTCAGTTCTGCTGTCCATGAACAGAAAAATAAAAGGTATGAAAGAAGAAAGGTAGAAAGATAGAGGATACATGTAGAACTGTTTCATATTCACAGCAGGATCATAAGAAGATGATATTTTTTCTATTTTATTCTAAGGGAAAAAAACCCCAAAGATATTTCTCAGTTTGGGAATTTAAAAGAAAACACTTCCACCCCAGCTTTGTCATCCTCCTGTTACAGCTATGTAACATTTGTGCTGTATGCAGCACTTCCACGATCACTGAAGAACCCATTGGGGCAGACATCATCCATTACACAAATCCAGAAAGACACCCTGCACCAGAAAATTTGGTGAATATATCTTTTTTTCACATGATTTGCAGAATTCATTGTAAATGAAGAAAGATAAAATCCTTGAGAACAAGGACAGACATTTTTTGTATCACAAAACCTGCAAAAGCAGTTGGGACAACACAGAACTGTTCAAAATCAACCTCCAGGGTCTGTGTATGTGTGTGTGTGCAGCAGCAGCATGCTCATATTCACTAAATTTCTAGCAACAGCAGGCAGCATTCAGTTTGAAGCAGCTTACCATATTTCAAACAAAAAAATTGTTCTATCTTGCAGTCAGTATCGAGTCATTGCTGAAACCATTTTTATGATTTGCAAATGACCGACTAATTATCAGATTCCACTATACTGCACTTGCGATACACACTAAACTTAATTTACTACAATACTTATCTAGGCAGGCCAATCATCTCTGTAACAAGCTTGCTTTTCTGACTATTCTAATTATGAAAATGGTAGCATTCCTGGGAGACAAATCTCAATTATTTGTAGTTTTGCTGGAGTGCGTTAGTCAAGTATTTTCTCCCTATTCCTACCGACTGCCATGAATAAATAACACTCAAAAGCAACAGTAAATTAATTAATGTTGAATTAGAATGAATCTTGTAATAATAGTGTTTATCATATCAATTAACAGCCAATTAGCACATCGTGATCAGTGTTATTAGGGTGAATACAAAATGCCTTTTAAATGAGCATCAGGCTATTTTTACTATATTCAGTGACATAACTGGACTTCAGAGATGTAACTAGAGCAGATTCAAGAACAGACAGAAATATTCCTTGCAAAGACAATTGATTCCTCTTGCACCTTACACCTTAGCTTGACTTCACAGCCCAAAACCCAAGCAAATCCTGGGCTGCATCCAAAGCAGGAACACCTTCCCTGTGAGACAGGCTGGGAGTTGGGGCTGTTCAGCTGGAGAAGAGAAGGTTCTCTGTGGAGACCTCCTAGGAACCTTCCAGTGCCTGGGGGGGCCTACAGGGAGAGGGACCCTTTGTCAGGAACTGCAGTGACAGGACAAGGAGCAGTGGGCACAAATTGAAAGAGGGGAAATTTGGGTTAGATATCAGGACTAAATTCTTTACTGTGAGGGTGGTGACATACTGGAACAAGTTTGCCCAGGGAGATTGTGGATGCCCCAACCCTGGAAGTGTTCAAGGCCAGGCTGGATAAGGCCTTGAGCAACCTGCTCCAGTGGAAGGCATCCCTGCACATGGCAGGATGATCTTTAAGGTTCCTTCCAGCCCAAACCATTCTTTGACTCTGTGACTTAACCTTTGAGAAGCAACACCCTTGGAAATCAGAAAAAAAGGAGGAAGACCACTATTTACAGGTGCCTGTGTCACACAGCCTTAAGAAGAAACTCAAATAAAAGAGATTTTCAAGCTTGGCTCTTGGGACAAACCCACAGCTCATTCCCAGCTCAGAGTCAAAACTTGTGGAGGCCAACCAGCTCATCACTGCAATCAGGAGCAGCTCCTGAGTGCAGCAGTTCCATGACAATACACCCAAGAGAAAAGGAAAAAGAGCAGTCCTGTCTTTTTTGGCTAACACATTAGGTGTGAGAGTTTTCTCACTGTGTGGAGCTGCCCTCCTCTGACAGAAAGCTCACTGCAGGAGGAGACACTTCATTCAGCTCTTGTGCTCATTATGGGGGGAAAGGTTACAGAAGGCAAGAAGTGAAAGGATTGAAATGAAACATGTGTTTAGTTATCTTATCCACCACTGGTTGTTGCTAAGGATGCTCCATCAACAGCCCCAAACTGATGAGAACAGGGATTTGTCATACAAGAGAAGTCATCCCACCACTCCCAAGAAAACCGATGACACAAACCCAGACTGAAATATTTATAAAACTTCACTCACAATTTGCATTTTCTGAACAATCAACTACTGATTTAGGTGGCCTGAATTACACTCCAGAGGCTGCCAGCCCTCTTGCTGCAGATGGATTACACCCCAACTGGGACACCAGTGACAGCCTCCCCACCCTTCATACCAAAACCAACAATGGGCTTTGGAGTCAGCTCTTCTCTAAAGAGCCTCACTCCCTTCCCTCCAAAAAGCCTTTAGATTTCTTGTGCAGGACAAGGAGAAAACGTAGAAAATGCCCTTATTTCAGTCCAGACTTTCTCTTCTGCCTCAAATCATCAGGAAGTTTAAGCCTTCAAGGAACAGAAACTTGAAAGCCAATCAGTTACTACGGAACAACCAACAGAACAAATACTAAACAAAATAGCAACAGAAGTATATCAAGGCTTATACTTCAAATTAGCATTTGAAACAGCCTCTGCTGATTGGAGTGTCTGTTCCAGTGTGTCTGGAGACTGGCACACCATAACCTTTACACCATCTCTTCCTCTCATGCTCACAGCAAGAATAATCAATAAGGAGTGAAAACACAAGCAATTACACACATTTCTACTTCACATAACCTCCCAGGAGATATTATGTACTGCTGAGACTACCAAGAAATGAATAGGTAGATAAAAGCATGTTTGTTACCTGCCTGATCAATGTTTTCCCTTTCTGTTTTACTGTGCTGTCATCTTTCAAGTCCTATGTGAAGTGTCTCTTCCCCCAGATAATCTTAAGAAATTAACAGTTAATCATTACAATCAGGTGGTGTAAGGCCAGGACCAAGTTAATTTATACCATATGAGTATCTGGTCTGTTAACTCCAAGTTAATCCTCCCTTTGAGATTCCATTACATGTCTCCTATTTTTTGAATGTAGAATTGGAAGGACAGAGTCTGCCTTTATTCTCTGTTCAAGATAATTATGAACATAGTGTTGGAAACAGACCAAAAAAGTAAAGACTTTCACATGTATTTTACATAGCTAGTTTGAAAAGGTCAAGTTAGGTACTGAGAATAAAGGCTACATTAGCAGAAGCAAAAATCAACCCTCATACCTGCTCCCTGTGTCAGCATGGTGCAAAATGGGAATGTTTAGCCTCATGTTTTAGCTGGCACTTGCAGTGCAAGCGAAATTAATGGGAATTTCACAACACAGTCAAAAGAGAGAGAAAAAATAAACAGCAAAATATTCACTCCAAAACTGTCAGGATCTGCTTCCCCTGCATCCCTTTGAGTTAAACTTTACAGGTTTCAAAGGCTGCAAGGCTGGGACTAAGCACTGCTAAGAATCTCACACTGTGGCAATAAAAGATGTGTCAGACATCAGACTCACCTATGTGCAGGTACAATAAATACATACATGTCTTGAGTTGGTATACACTGCTAGATTAGCCAGGAAACAGTGGGAATTGAAGCATTTAAAGTAAAACAGCACAGCTAAAAAACAAGCCTCCCCTAGAAACAAATCCAGTTTCTCCACTCAGAGTATACATTTTTCAGCATAACTAATTTTTGACACATAACTATTGTCAAATATCCATTATGTCAAAGGACACTGGCAAGCAATGGTTTTGTCAAATGACCCAAAGCACTTCCCATTTGCCCACGTGAATAGTAACATATGAATTATTTTATAATTGATCAGCTTCTGTGCTTCCAGAAAGCACCTCTGTACTCCTTGCTACCATGCGTACTACATAAAAATTATTGTGGAATGTGGATAATTTTACTCAACAGAGAAGAAAAAAAGGACAAATCTTCTCTGAGTATATTGCTTGTCAGACAGAGGAACGCAACATAATTATATTGTGACATCTCCACCAGCAAATAGATTTTACTGTAAGCAATTAACACAGGTTCCTTCAGCAGACTTCAAAAATGTAATTGTATGGTATGCTCACTTACAATAACATCTGATTAATAAATGACACTGTACTACTTGAGCTAGATTTTAGCATATACAGACAGGTTAAAACACAAGACAGATGGATGTTAATTCTTACGCAGGCCACCCTTATGCCCCAAAATTGTTCATTAATATGGAAAATGTTAAGGGCATAAATATTCACATTTTCAGAAAAAACAAGCACCAGTAACAATAAGTACTCTGGATCTAACTAAAATGGAGAATTTTGCTCTGTGCAGTGCATATAGCAGCCTCTATCCCTCCTCCTGGAGACGGGTGAGGTAGGGCTGGGCTCTCCTTCCTGCTGGAATGCTTTCCAGAAGCTGCTTCTGATCAAGAGGGATTAGTAAAGATGGTTTAAGAAGGAAAAAAAAAATCATCGGGCATTAATCCTCTAAACATTTCATAGCCAACATATCTTTAACACAATCCCTCTAATCCAATTAGGGTGCCTTGAAAATCATATCTCGAATTCCATGCTTCATTGTGGTGGGTTCTGTGCCAGTGGAACATCCACTCAGCAGAGAGCTGCTGAACACCTGCTCTGCTCCACAGCCCCCTCCCCACCTCTGAACTTAACCCCAGCCCTGCTAAGTAGCCCAGCTCCAAACCTGAGCCCTCACACATCTGCCAGGGTCAGCACTTCCAGCATTCGCGCCTTTGAAACAGCAGGGAAAACTACTCTTGTACAAAGCTTTTGCCAGCAAGGAACAAATTAATATGAATTAACTCAGCTGATTTTTTAAATATTCTCATGAAAATTGTTTGGACCGGTATTCACAAGGATGTATATTCACACTTAAAGTGATGGGCAAAGGATAGAATAAAACAGCATAGTCTTGTTGCTAAAATAAAGGACTTGCACTCCATTACTCCATCACAGAATAAAAGGATCCCATTAACATACCACTAGAGGAAAACAAAGGGAAAATCAAATTGCCAGCATCAGAAAATGTTCAACAAAAGCAACATAAAGTGATTCTTCTGTATTTCAATAGACATTACAGTTTTGTTAAAAAAATCCAATGTGCAGAAAATATCACGTTATTGACTAAATAAGTTACTGGCTGCTTTTAAAAGCATCTGGGGAGAATTTGTATGCAAAATGCATTCTCACAATAATACCATAATTTATAAGTGAGTTATAAATTTCTCTCAGATTTTGACAAGTCTGTGATGCCCTTGGATGTCAAGGAGCTGCTTAAACAGTAACTTGTAGAAGGGTCTTCTCTATACTGCACAAGAGGAATATCTGTGCAATGTCTGAAACAAAAAAAAATCATGCTGACTTTTTACAGACAAAAATAATAATGCAGATTATCTCTAAAATTATCTTAACTCTGCCCCTCAGTCTCTCTTCCCATTCTGCAACTCTTCATTTCATGTCAGCAGTCAGAGGTACAAATTTGGCCCCAGGCACTTCCCACTTCCTGCAGCTGGGACTGGTCCTGCCTCCCAGCACTGCTGCCCGCGTGCTGGCAGGGTTTGAGCAGGACCTTGGCACAGGGAGGCTCTGCCTGTGCACAGCTCATCCCCCCCTGTGAATCTGGGGAGCTGGCAGAGGTGAGCTGTGCACCAGTGTGGATCTCCAGGAGTAACTCAAAGGGGCAGCACACTGTGACACAGGGCACACATCCAAGTTGTTATGCATTTTCATTGGGTAAAGCAAGTGCTAAAAACTGCTTTGAAGGTCTAGATGTAATCCAGCAGTATTGGTTTCCCATATTTGTGTTTTCTTCCTGCCATCTCTCATTCATACACAAGCCATTTGATCATCCCTATCACAAAGGGAGGCTTAAAAGAGAAAAATAAAAAAACCCAAACTCAGACAACTTGTGTTGAGATGTAATTCAGTTCCTCCTCCTCTAAAATGACAGAACACCAAACAAATTCATTCACAACTTGGCTTTTATGGTACAGTAGGGCATGAAAATCATCAACTGGCTGTAAAACTGCTAAGTAAACCTAATTTAAGAGATGAAAACGTGTGAAACGCAAGAAGCATCTCACAGATTGTAAAATGACATGTTTATTTAAAAAAAGAGACCAGGAAAAATAAGAACTGTTGGCAGAGGATTGCAGCAACAACCCAAAGGCTCCCTGGCTGTCAGGTGCCCATGAGCTGCACACTCCCAGCCAGGGCAGGTGCTCAGAGCCCTCAGACAGCCAGCACTGCAGAGAGGGAGGCAGGAAACAAGCCCCAGCAGGTTTGTGGCAGAAATAGCTCTGTGCTTCCCTCTGCAGAGGGGTAGGGCCAGCAGGGACCCCAGTAGCAGCAGCTCAGCACAGAGAGGTACAAACCCACAGCACTGGAGAGCCAGGAACCAGCCAGGTCTGCTCTCACTGCAGCAGCTGCTCTGCACACACTCCTGAGGCTCTGCCCATCAGGAACTCAACCTCCTCACAGCTTAAAAGCTAAAACACCCCAAAGATTATTTGTAATTGAGCCAAGACGATATATTACTTTTTAAGGCACGGAGGTAGTTAATGATAACTTTATTCAGTTCATCTGCTGAATTTATTTCAGTCCATCTACTCTGCAGCCCCTCTGAAATCAATGGAGAATGGACAGTGTAAAATCAGTATCAAAAGAGAATTCGCATGTCTGAGCCAAATTCTGCTCATATTCCAGTTCTGAACAATCCCTGATCTATAAAAATGCAGATTAACTTTGAGCCTCCTTAACAATCCTCCATTATGGCTAAAAGAATCAAAAACACCTGAGCTGCAATTTCATTCAAATATAATTTAATTTCCCCTATCTTAATTTTGACATTAAAGAATGATGAAAAATCTCTTCCTATTATTTCTCAGGACACGATTGCTAGAAGGTGAACAGTTTATCCACATACACACCATTCATTCTCACCCTGCCCTTACTGTCACAGCAAGTACCAGCTTTATGAAACAACACTTAATTTCTGCAATGACTTTGTATGTAAACAAATCCAATGTCTCCTGACACCAAATGCTTACTGTTCAACAGCACAACTTTCTTAGAGTTGAAGACATCTGAAATAGAATGCCTGTGTTGGCAACATTTTTATTTGAACAAAATCATTTTATAAATCTGAAAGTGAACCAGTATGGAAAAGTTTAATATTATTGTAAATGAAGAAGTATTTAAAAGTAAAAATTATACTTGACACTGTAATTACATTGCCCCAGAGTATAATCCCAAAAGAACACAGAGACCTTTTGCCAAAGGTGATTTGAGTGTTAATATGAAACTCAACGTGGGCTCATTTTAATTACATGTGTGCCTGCTGAGAACATATGATAGAGTCCAAAAAGCTAATTCATTGCCAGCATGACAGCAGGACCTAATATTAAATCTTGCACACCAAGGAAATTTTCCAGATTACCAATTACCACACAAAAATAGGACACATTGCAAAAGTGTAATCAGCATGGAGGCAAAAATACAAAAAATTATCGCCGAACAGAGCTCAGCTCTGGGCCAGCAGTGGGTATAGGAACTCCCAGCAGTTCATCCTTTTTTCTTCAAAAGCAGCAACATTCTGTTGGTCCATCTCTAACCCCACTGACACCAGATTTGCATTGACTTTCACAGCATTGATCCTCACTGGCACCCTAATAAAGTGGCATTGTTGTCTATAAAACTCTTTCACAATATATAAGAGCACTTCAAAGTAGATTTTAATGTGATTTTTTCTTTTTATTTTATTATACTTAGCCCTAAATTTTCTTCATTTAAAAGAAATTACTGAGTGATTTTGTGTTCTCTTCTCTTGAGTCCCTGCCAGGTTTCTGGCACTGAAAAAAATTGTTAGGAGTCAGTTTATACCTCTTAATGCTAACAGGCATTTTGGTTTACTCTTATTTGTGGATAAATTCAGTCAGTATTTTCTACAGAAAATACATGAATGCACCAGTCAGTATTTTCTACAGAAAGTGCCTGGAGTATGAAGAGGAGAACCCAGAGTCACAGAGATGAGCTAACCCCAGGGAAACAAAACATAACCACAATTCTGAAGGCAGCAGAGACCCAGCCAATACTTTTAACTGCATCTTTACCTGCCCTTTTGTTGCTTTACTGATGCATTATTAATTAATAACTACTGAGCACTCCCAACAGAGCATTTTAAATAACAGCTGAATTTCTTTATGGATGATTACAAATCATAAAAGTAAGTCTGCAGTGTTCAAAGCAATAAACAAGCCCAAGTAGGGATTCTGAACTGCTACAAAAACTGCCCTTTGAAGCTTGAGGTTTTAGGGGTTCCTAAATGTCTCCTCTGTAGTATTACACAATTTGCAGTCTAGCTGAATCCAATTCGTCTGAAGAAATGTAGGATTTCCTCCATTTTGCCTCAGCACAGGCAGATGCTGTTTGAAAGAGAGATGATGGCATTTTAGAAAAGCTGCAGGGTTGGTTTGGTTCACTGCTTTATCCAAATGAAGCTACACCAATTGAGGCCAGCTAACAATTATAGTTTTAAGTTCTCAACTCAGATAATGAAAAGAAAATTGTCAAATCACAATTATTGCTACGCAAGATTTATGCAAATGATAAAATATATTTCAGCAGCTCTGAAACATATTATTCAGGGATGATACAAGGTTTTCACATTCTACTTGAATTCTGGACAAACTTACAAGATACTGAAGGTGTACTTAGGTCACCTCTGTGGTATTGCAGCTGGATAGTTTTAGGCATAGTTGAAATAAATTTGTAATGCTTTAAGATGAAAACTCATTTGGAGATTCTATTTATCCATAGGATAATTTTTTCCATCTCCACCTCAAAAAATGAAAAGCCTCCTACTATCTGAAAAAAATTCCAGCAGTAGTTTTCAACAGTATTGCTGCTTTTAAGGCAGAAAGGAACTCACATTCCTATTCACTCTTCACTAGATTTAGTTACTATCTGAATAAAGATTTCTTCTTTTTTTGCCTATAGACTATGCTTAATATTTCTTTCTGGTATTTAAACTGGTACTTGCACAGGAAAAAGGCAGCTTCAGCTGTGCTTGCTGATCCTTTTATCTGCCTTCTGACAAATACTCCAGGCCTTGCCATATAACACTTGGGAGATGGGGTAGAAAACAAGTTGTCTACACCACTTTCTGAACAATGAAATACAAAATTATGAATCTGTATTTAGACAAAGTCCAGACAGAAGGACAGCAGTGCGAGGCCACGCAGGGCAGAGTGCCCAGGCTCCCCAGCACAGAACACAGCCTGTTTTGGTGCCATTTGCAGGGGATCAGGCTCACCCCCAGCTCCCAGGGACGAAGCCCAAAGCCCCCCTGTGCTTTTGTTTCCTCAGCTCTTCCCAAGGCAGTGCTGCTGCTCTGCCATGCAGCTGCCCCTTGCACACCTGAGCAGGGAGCAGTGCCAGCTCAGTCCCTGGGCCAGGTGCCCGTGTGCCCCGTGGCCACTCTCTGCTCCTTGCCACAGCACTGAGCCTCCCACAGCTCCTGCCAGGCCCTGCTGTGCCCCCAGGACAGCCAGCACGGGAGGTCAGCTCAGCTCACACTGCTCTGCTCAGCCCTGGAGACAATTCTTACTCATCTTTCAAAGCAGACAGAATCTGCTCTCCATTCCCCAGACAAACCACTACTGTGCTTTTTCTTTCTGGTATTTCTTTCTGTCTTCTAATCTTAATTCTTCCGGTTTATGGTTCAGTCCTTCTACAGGGATTCATAGGAAATAGAAAGAATAACACCTTTTTTACTTTCAGATATTAAGATGGATCATTATTCCTCCTGATGTGTTAGAAGATATTTATCAGTTTGAGTTATGAGGCCTTTCTTACTGTGAAGACTTAAACATCGATTTAATGCCAACTTAAAGACTACTAAAAGTGTAGGAGATTGCATTAGATAAATAATTTAACAATAAAAGGCATATCAAGGCAGACATTATTGCAATCTTCCACCAATCAATCACCATTTTCCATGTTTATCCAATTTTCATCTCAAGGTTCTGTATATCAAATTGCCCAGACATACACTACACAACTGAAATAACTTCATCATTGAATAAAATTGCATAGCCATTAAAATTCTCTAATATTGAGATAGCTGACATTATGTTAAATATTGGCTTCAGTTCCATAAGGTAATAAATTTTGACCTAAATCCAATCTTTCATGGATAGCTGATTCATAATGAAAAATTACTGGTTTGTCACTTTACCTTGGGAAATTTATTGTGGAAACTAATATAGCACCAGGCAGGCTTTGAAATATATGATAAGTAAAACCACAGTTCCCTTCCTAAGCACCCTGAAACAAAGGGAACAGATTTGTTCTGGTGCAAAAACATCAGACATACTGATAGCGAGCAGAAAAAGAGAGAATTTTTCCTCCTTAAAGGTACTTTCATTCAGCAAACTCCCTTGGGGAACTCAGAAAAAAGCCTGTTATTTTTTAACAAAATTATTTCAAAGTCTCTTGATAAACAGAATTTAAAATCCACATAAATACCAAACTAACAGTAACATCACCAGCCCATCTTTCCTCTGCATGTACCTGCAGTGGAGTTAAACACCTGGGCTGTGCAGGACATGAGCTGTCTGAGGTGCCCCAGCCAGCCTGTGCCACACCAAAGAACAAAACCCAAGTTCCCCCAGTATTAGCTCAGGACTTAACTTCTATTAGTGCTCATATGGTTGGCCCATGATATGGTGTAATGGAGCATATTTCTGCTGTCCCTCCTTAATTGAGAGCTCTTTAATAACTTCTAGAGCAATCACATTGCATCTTTCCTTTTCCTTCTTCTTGAAGTGATCCTTATGCTTGAATGGCTTTCAGTAGAATCTTCTGAGTGAGTTCAAGTTTGCACATTAGGGGCCCTCTAACATCACTGATTTATTTCCTAAAATTTTGCAGGCCGCAGCAATGTAAAGCAAATACCATGACAATACAAATGCTTGCATGTTTGGCAAATTGTGTCTGCAAATGGCCAGAAATGATTGAGAGAAATGAAAATGAGTGAACTTGTGTGCTAACTGCAGCCCTTCCAATTGTAAATGATGGAGCTGAATCTAGTGGGATTTCTCATTAAGATTTCCTTTTTGATGACCAGGTTAAGAATGCCAGAGATGTCTGAAGCTTCCTTGCAATACTCCTCAGGAGCCTGTCAGAAGTGATTTTCTTATTTGTTTCTCAGGGATCTGCAAGGTAGAACATTTTCAGAACCAGAACTGCTGTACAACTGTTCCTATTCCCAAATGCTGGATGGATGGGCTTTGCTTTGGACTATAAACTTCCACAGACTGGTCAGACAAGAATCCTTACCTCCTTATCTTTGCTTGCTCCTATAAGAACAAAATTGTCTTGTTTCTTTCTCAGTGAACTTAAAATTTTGGTGATAGAAGTGCACAGAGACATTTTATGGTTCTCTGATAAAGGTTACAGAATAAATTTACTGAAGTAAGGCATCACTTAAGAGGGATCAGCAAAGCTGCTTTATTACATCAGTTAAAACTCTAGCCCACTTTGCTTTGAACACTTCACAGGAAGCTTGGGTTTGTGATCACCTCTTGGCAGAAAATTACAGATTTGTTTACAAAACCACATCAGCTCTGTGTAGCCTCCCTCTGCTCTGGCTTGGCAAATCCAGTGTGTGCTACACAGAAGTCTTTTCCACAATGTCTCTTGGCAGCTCTCCTCAAAGTTTATCTCAACCACACCTCTCCTTAGCCATTTGCTTCTCTGACAAGCTGGCCAAAGGAGCCAGCCTGGGTTCTCCTGTCCAGCTTCCCCTTTTGTAAGGGGGTATATTCCCCACATGCTTTTGAATAAATGAACAAAGAAAGTGACTGTCTCAGAGAGAATGACTGGGGGATGGATCCTCAAACCTGCTCAGAGAGTCACAGGGAAATTCTTCCAGAGCACCCACACCTCAGTCCCATGCAAAAGAGAAAGTACAAATGGGTAAAACATATATTGCAGTAAATTTCTCTTTTGAACTTTCCTTTTCCTCTCTCCTATTCAGTAAATTGTCCAGAATGAATCACAGCCCAGAAATAGATGGAGAACATGAAAATGTATGGTTGTGTTTAGTCATACTACTGTCGAGCTGCACACTATTATGCAGCACAGTAACACACACAGAGCTTTCAGTCTGAGAGTAGCAGGGTTTGCAATGCTCCACTGCACAGCAATATCCACTGGCTGGCTGGAACCCTTCATTTGCAATTAAAACCACAGGTGAGTAAGCAGCCAGACTGCTCAAGCTGCTGTTTACAGCCAGTCACCAACAAAGGTGCATTCTCACCAGCAAAGTGTTTATCTTACAACTTTTAATGAGTTACAGAAATTAATCAAGACTTCAACAAAACACTTCCATTAGTATGGCAAGGAAGCCTCCACAAAAGAGACACAATCACCTTGCAGCAAAGAGAATTATTCAAGCCATTATATTCTAGTTACACTGAGGGCTGCCCTGTACTTCAGCTTTCCAATGAGATTTGTAGAAAAAGATCCTTTTGACTTACAGGTCTTCTTTGTGGTGCTCTCTGACAGGACCTACAACTGTTGCAGACTACTAGGGGAGGTTTAGGTTGGATATTAGGAAAAGGTTCTGCACCCAGAGGGTGGCTGGGCACTGGACCAGGCTCCCCAGGGAGGTGGTCAGGGCTCCAAGGCTGACAGAGTTCAGGGAGTGTTTGGACAATGCTCTCAGGCACAGGGTTCTGTTTTAAAAGGCAACAATCAATTCAGGCCTTCAGAAGAAATCCTACAAATTCCACAATTTGAAAGCACATACCATTCAAATTATTTTCCAGAAACCACAGAGTTCGAGGTATTAGACAATGATTTTCCTGCAGTATAATTTTGCTTTTTGGCTTAAATCTTCCACCATTTTTACAGTAACATCTGTGGATGAGATCAAATGGGTGAGCACTGAACACAAGAGATGGTAGAGATCATTCAGATTGCAGCAAGCCCTCGAAGGACTGAAAAATTTTTTGCTTCCCTGGGGGCTAGTGAGAAAGCTAGAGAGGAAAAATGATGGACTTGAGCCATGAGCCTTTCAGTAGGGCCAGGACTTTAAACCAATATCTTATTTTATAGTAAAACCATAAAATGCTTCAGACTTTACTGTGCATTCAGCTGAGCCTGTTGGTGACAGCAGCAGGGACTGGGAGATGGGAGTGCTCTGTTCCTCCCTACAAAGGTGCCAATCAGGAGGAACTTATTTGACACAACTAAGTGCTAAATCAGTGAGGTACTGTGGATATTAAAATAGCATGAGCAGTGAATCAGGGCTATTCACTCCTAACATGCTCTCAAACTATCAAAGACAAGCATTTACTTGGAAGACTAAATATACAATGAGCAATTTCAAAATCTTTTTCAAGGTTGCTCAGCTACAGATTCTTGTCATTCGGTTCTTCTATGGAAGTCATGATTACCCACAGAGAAAAAAGATGGATGTTTTAAAACTACCTTCTGCATAAGAAATCTTTGCAACAGAAACAAATTATGGTTTGGAATCTTAAAATGGCAATAACGTCCTGTAAGATTGGCTTCCTGCCTAGATTGCTGGCATTTTAATTCAGAGCTAGATCTCTTAAACAACTCTTCCTCATTTCCAGGGGAAACCATTACAAACCAGTGATCTCATAAAGCTCAGTGATTCCTGAAATACATCAAAGAAATGTACCCTTTAAAAAACCTTCCTGAAACAGGGTACATTCTCTTTAATTATATTTTTAATACAATAACAAACTCTGTATATATTTAAGGCATTGTTTCAAGAAGCCACAAAACAGAAAAATTCTTCACCTTGGCTCAGAAGGAAGAATTAAATGCCAATACTTTCCCCACCCCAATTATTTTAAAAGTAATACACTCAGTGCCACTGGCTTCAAATTAAACTGTGGCAGCCTCGAGCTGCAGCTAGCATAGCATTTCTGGAACATAACACTTCCCCATTCTCAAAATAATGGTTCATCAGCTGCAGCTTCCCATGAAAACTGAGTATTTGCTAAGTAATGGTACTTGGAGAAGTGCAGTGGTTAGAAAGACAGAGCTGAACCTGTGCTCCTTTGTCCTTGGTGGCATTGTAGGCTTAAAACAAAAAGCAAATCTAAAAGCTGCCTGCTTACAATTAGTATGTTACACTGACACCCTAACACAGTTTTGTTACGGTTGGAATGTTGCATTAGGGAAGAATAACACTGAAGCTTAACTCAAGCTCAGTCCAGTACACAGCTGCTTACTTAGCACTGAATAAAAATAAGATAATTAGATGCCATGTTCCCTATCCAGGGTCTGTCTACTAAAGTTATCATAATGGGTCCACTCCAAAAGTCCAACAACCCTTTTGCATGAAAAACATGTATGAAAAAGAGTAGGGCTCAAATTTTCCTTGTACAAGGGGAAGTTGGGTTTGGTGCTTCTGTTTTGGGTTAAGTTTCTTGGTCCTACTGATTCTTCTCCCCACTGCCCCAGCTCATACCTTCACACCAACAATTTTTTTTAGCCATAGTTGTATTTGACTTTCCCCACCAACACTGTCCACACATTTCAGGATCAGTGGGAAGCATTAATGATCACTTAAGTACTTTTCTTTCATCTCTGTTCATACACAGTAATCTTTATCAAAATATTCACTGAGCTTCTGCTGCCTCACACTCTCTTCCCAGGAGGTTTGCAGCAAGGACATGCTTAGCCATTATCCTCTCCCACGCTTGCCCACACTGCCCCTTTAATGCTCCATAAAATGATAACATTTTCCAAAACAGAGGCTTGGTGAGAACTAGGACTGCTGGCCATAAATTTTCCATCCCTTCTGCCCCCCACTCCTTGTGTCATGTATTGCTCCCAGCATTTCCTTGAGATGCCACGTGTCAGATGATTTCTGCAAGTCTGCTCTTGGGGACCAATTCTGCAGCCTCCAGACCCACAGGTGATCAGACAGGCCTGACATGGAGAAACGTGACCAGACAGTAGCATCACTCATTTTTCTCCTGACAGTGCCACAGCTTCACTGGTTTCATTAGAGTTGGTTCTGCTTCACACACGTAAGAGGAGAGACACATCACTTATTTCATAAATTCATTTAGCCTAAAATGCAAGTACTGAATCTTGAAATGGCCCTTTATAATGAAAGCAGTGCTGGAAACATGGTTTCCAGAACAGAATACAATCTCAGTACATGGTGTAATTACATCTTAGCATTCTGCAGAATACCAGTGCATGGCTTAAATGCTATTAATTGTAAGCAGTTTTGTTCCACAGGATGTTGTTTGCTGATAACTACTCAATTAGGGTTATTTTGCAATTAGTCTACTCACAGTAAATTTACTGCAACCAGAGTCATCTGTGGTGTAGCAAATTAAAATGCTGTCTGGGCTGCATGTGCAGTGGCTCTTACATGCTCCTTAAACCGTGTATAGCTCACCCAGTGATTCTGTCACACTAACAGATTAACACACAGGAAAGCAGCACCAGCCAATGTCATTTGGAATCCTGAAACCAGCAGAAAAAGACAAATCTGAGGTTCAATGATCTGTAGATCAAACACAGTGAGTCCAAAAATGCACTGCCAAAACCTTAAAAGCTAAATAAACCACACATTTATATGTCACTGTGTGCATATACATGCATATTGAGCAGATGAAATCCTCTATTTGCTTCATTACAGCTCCCATGCTTTTAAAATTCTGTAGAGGATGCTCTCATTTCCATGCCTTGAAGATTAGCTCTGCTCCACCCCACAAGTGTTTGGCATCTTGTGGCTCATCCTCTCCCTTCCTGCAAATCACACCTCTTTCTGCTGAGTGCTTTGAAGTCATCAGATAAAAACATTATGGACATTCAGGCTGCTATTACCTATGTGTTGTTCAGTAAGCAGAGCTCCAGAGCCCTTTTCTCTCAGTTTGAAAACCAAAAGATTTTGTTTTCTAAAGTAAAATGGAAAATTTTCTTCCCAGCAGTCTCTAAGAAACTGAAAGCATCTGCTTCAGTGTGCCAGAGCAGCATTATCAATAAGTAACCTGGGAGAAGGCAGTCTGACCTGCAAAAAACTCTTCCAGTGCTGATAGATTATTTGGCATGAGGGAAGCTTGATTATTTTCCTACTTTATTGTAAATTTGGTTTACACCACAAGGATGAAGGTAGCAGAAAACCTGTTTGATTTGAAAACGAAGAAAAGACAACAAAAACATCCACAGGAAATAAATCTGGATCACTTGAGGCTCTCTGCTTTCCTAAGGAATTTTCATTTGCTAGAACTACATCTCAGAAAACACTTCTCAGAAAACTCTGCTATGTACTTTGGTCTATCTAGGGCCATAGATCTGGGTCAAGAACAAAGCCAGTTGGATAATTAATGATAAGGATAGGCCAGAATCTCCCCTGGGGACACGGCAGCTGAGAGAAGCTGGCCCAGAGGAGGCCTGGTGCAGACACCACCTGGGACTCCTGACCTGGTGGCAATGACCAAGCAGGAATTGTGCTCTGTGTCCATCCAGCAACCCTGCAAGGTGAGGGGTGCAGAGCTGCAAACTACCACAATCCACATGGAAGTGAAAAACAGAGAACTCAGGGACTGAGTCCAGCCACTGGGTCAGCAGCTAGGCTTTTTTTCATCTCAGGAGGACAGGAAGCAGAAATCACAAGTTCAATATCATGTTGAAATGTGGAGTTGTGTAACTGCAATTGCAGTGCTGCCCATTGCTGTTGGGGTCACAGTGGCCATTCTAGGACTGTGCTCCTGCCCACAGCAGTAATGGATTCTGTGGGGGGGTAATGTGGCACAGACCAGGTCACTGGTGCTTTGTTCAAGGGGATTTTATCTAGCTACACAGAGATGGGCATTTTAGAGACAAGAATTCTCATTTAAACTTCTGTTTCTTCCCAGTACCTCTGCACAAGAGGAGGACCATGCATGAGTATGGACAAAGAAGGGAGGCAGCTGGTCCACATGCACCAACAGCTTTGGTGAGCAGGAGAGTCTGGCCCATGAGGAGAATCAGTGTCTGTAGTCTGGCCTGTACAGGACTAAGCCAGAGATGGCCCCAGCAAGGAAACATCTGCCACACTGCCCACAGGTTGCTGATCTGTGTACCATGTCTCCTGAGACAAAAGGAACTTCCCAAAGGATGTCTGCAGGTATCTTCTCCTCACCCTGCACAGGGCTGGATTTGCTATTTCCTCATCTAACCTTGTGCTGAACCTACACTTGTTGTCTTACATTTGCTGACTGCATTTTCCCCAAAACACACTTCTATAAAGGCCAAACATTCCCTTCTGAGTGGAGAGACTTGCAAGCTGCTCGTTGCCCTGCTCTCAGCCATGACTGGGTAAGGCTGCACCTAAAGCCTTCAAAACCGATCTCCTGTGCCATAGCATTTGTGCTGTGTTTTTAGGACCAGTTTGCAGGGAAATGTCAGCTCACCTGCTCTGCAAGTCAGGTGACTGATGCAGGTGCCATGTCCTGTTCTTTTGCTTCAGCAGCAATGTCCTTTAGAGGGACTGCAGCCCTCATAGAAATAAAACCTGCATGTCAGATAGGGGACATCACGCTCTTGATTTTAATAATCCTTCCTTTTACCACTGAAGATCCTTATAATCAACTTCCTTTGCCTGTTGCCTTTGGAAACAATAAAACACTTTAAAAAGTAACAGCTTGTATGATCCTGTTCTTGTTGATAACCACTGAAGTGAATGTATCACTTAACATTTATGACAATCCAGCTGGATTGAGTCCTGCCCATGATTGATAGCTACACTTAGCAGCATCATGGTTTTGATCAGCTGAGACAAGATCCAAGGGGATAAAATGCTGGATGACATCTCAATGGAAACCACAGCACTGGGAACACATTTATATGTTGGGATAATGGATGAATGCTCCAATGCATAAATATTTATACTTCACAGTTTTGCTGAAAACAGACAGTTTGTTCAAACCAAACTGATGGGAACGACACTCACATACTGAACACACAGACTCAGACCCCAGATGCCTGACTGCTGCTGAAAAACACCAGGTCACTTTTTAAATACATGAAGTGCTGAGGCCTCTACCCACATCTGCCCCTAGCAGCAATCCTAGCAATGAGGTGTCTTACATCCCCAAAAAGCTGATGTCCAGTACTTCACAAACATCTCCTATAACCAAGCTCAACTCCTTTCAAGGACCAACAGAGTTGAAGTAGTCACCTTTCATGAGGGATGGAGTCACTCAGAGAGTAAAGAACAGCAGATTTATGTTCTACAGTGGGAGGAGAGATATGGGACCACAACACACTGAAACACAGACAATGCATCTTTAACAGGTCTATAAAATGCAAGGGATCTACCAAATTAGATACACACAAGGCTTTCCAGTAGGCACTGGGAGCTTTCAGTTTTGGGGTTCCCCATATCTGTCTTGACAGTTGTGTATTCAAACATTTGGGAAATAACTTCAAGGTCTGGATCTCCTCCACAGGTTTGGTGACCCAATCTTCTCATGCACTGGTGCTTCCTGCATTAGCAACTCGTGTCCCTTTCCCTATGCTGCTGCATTACCACCTCTCCACAGCAAAGCTCCCAAACCTGCTCTGGAGCAACCCGATATGGAACACAGGATGTCCAGACCTTCTGCCAAGGAAATCTGGCAGTTGAAGTGGTTAACTTCAGCTGTCAGCATAGGCAGGAGGAAATAACCTTGAGGCAAAGAAAAGTCAACATTTTCCACATGTATCCATCTGGGTAGGCTAACGTGTCTCTCAATTATTCTTTTTAAACCAGTGTTACCACGTAAAATAAAAAATTAATTAAACTCTAGCTCAGCAAACCTAAAAATTTTAGACACAATCTTTTTGCACCTGATTTTTTAATGTGGTATATATCCATACCACATGAGTTTTTCCTAAATTAATCACATTTAGACATTTTCATCATTTTTGTAGACATATTTGTAACTCCTGGTTTTCCTGAGAATTTTACTCTGACATTACAATAGAAGCATTTATACCAATGTGCTATGTATATATATGCTGAAAGTGTAAAATGTGACACTGTTCTTGGTTCTAAGACCACACTATTATCCTGACTGCAGGGCATAAGAGATAAATCCTCTATTTAGAACAGAAGCAGTAAATATTTCTTGAGAAACCTGTTTTTAAGGATGGCAGTTGTTTAGAACTTCTGGAAAGTCACTCTGCATCCCTGGGAGACAGATTACCAAGCAGAGCATGGAACCACAGGTGTGTGCAAAGTTGTACAGTTGCAGTGTCTGCCCACACTAATGACAATGCACCTTCCAGCTCTGGCCAGGATTTCACTTGCATGTTTGTATGGGATACATTTACCTACACAAGATTTATAGCATTGATCCCATTACTAAGACATCTTGATACCAAAAGTGTAGGACAGTGTCTGCGAGGTGCTGACCTCCCTCAGCCTTCTCACAGACCACAGCTGACTGTCCTGCCCTTAGGGAAGAAGGGGGAAGAGGGAAGGAATAGCAAGGACATGCTCATCATAGTGGGTTCCACCAGTGGCACCTCAGCAGTGCCCAGGGGTACTCACTGATGCTCATCCTATTACTGATGTCTGCTTTTGCTCCATTTTTAACTCTCTACTGTTCTCTTGTCTTCCCTTCAACTTGTGCTGCCTTTACTGTCCCTTTTCCCTCCTTCCCACTGAACACCACATCTTCTGCCTCCTCCATTAATTGTCTCCAGTGTCTGCCTACCCAGGTTAATAATTTGGAGTATTACTGTGATAAGAAAGGGAGAAAAAACACCAAAAGAAACATGGTAGAAAACCAAAACAAAACAGTCACAGATGCACTGGGGTGCAGAATGGGGGTGCTCACACCATTCATCCTGGTAAGATGCACTATCTCAATTAAAAGCCTAAGAAACTTGTTACAGGGAGATGCACTTTTCTTGGATACATTCTCTGGGGCAGCTCCTCTTTTTCACTGTCTGTACGGGGAATTTAACCTCCTAATCTCTGTCATAGCAGTGCTATCCTTCTCTCCACCACACTGAAATCACCCTGCAGTAAGCACTGCTTTGTGATGGTGCAGTAAACAAGCCATTAGAGGCTGTTCCCAATGAAAGGAACTAAACATCCCCTGGTTCCCATGGAGCCCCATGTTTATTCTACAGTCTCAAAGCAAGACCTGTTCTCTAGTTTATAAATCCCCTCTGAACTTTCAGCTTGGACAAAGACATGGCATATCCTTCTGTGCATGGCCAGTTACAGCGTGGGGACTCTGGACTGTTGTATAAACAAATGCTGCTCCTTGATCAATACCCACTTTGATCAACTGATCAATGCCATTTTTTTAAAGGCATTTTACTCTATGGAGAGCTTATAGCTGGATGAATGGTGGCACATGAAGCACTCTTTGAAAAGTAGAAAGAGGTCAGCTCAGACATGCAAACTGACAGCAAGTTGAGAGGTAACTTGCTGTCATTTGAGAGTATGGAGAAACCAAAGCAACAAATCAAAGCTTGGCTTGGGCCAGCAGAGGTAACTGACTTTCCAGCAGTGATTTTGAAAATAACTTTTGCTGATTCAAGAACATTAAAAATAGAAGTCAGCCACAAAATGGGATTTTTCCCTGTGCTTTTGGATTTTTTATATACTTCTGATAATTACCTGGGTTATCAAAATGCTTAGGACACCAGTGTGACAGAAAAATAGCCATACTCCCATAACAGCAATGCCACTCATGTGTTGGTTAGTATAAAGCTCCAAAGTTCTCAAAGAAATTCACACAAAATTCTCTCAGAATGGCTGTTCTCTGATTACCAAAAAGCACAAAACTCCTGCACAGCATGGCAAGATTTCGACTACGCTTCTCTGTGTCTGTAGCTTAAGAACTAAAAGAAACAGCAGTAGCAGCTGAATACCTAGATCACATTGTGCAATAAAAATCTGGTGGAAGTGAATTCCACAGGAATCCACTAGGGATCTTGTGACATCCATGTAATTCCCTGTTAAAATCATCCTCAAAGCCTCCCTTGTTTTCATGGACTAAGTGTAATGACACATTCCAGCAATAAAGCCATTTCTATCACCAGAAGGCCATTCCAACGACACAGAATGCCTCCCCCAAGGCAGTGTGTTACTTCTCCATCTCCCAACTTACCCTCCAGGGCACAGAAACGTGTCACCTGCTCCGGCATCAGCTTCCCCAGCTTGTGCTGGCAATAAACATCCGCGATCTCCTGGCGACACTGCGGGGACTTGGCACGGGACATGGCCGAGATCGCCTCCTTGCCCGTCACCTCACACTTGGGTGGTTGGTCATACTTCAGTTCAGGGGCGCTGATCTCAATTTTTGGTAAAAGATGCTGTGGGGGAGTCCTGTCAATCTCCTTCAGGTTGTTGCTGTTGTTTTTTCCCAGGTGATCACTGAACTGCACAACCTCATTGGAGTTCTTCCCCAGCAGCAAGTTCTCCTTCATCTTTTCCTCTTCCAGTTTCTTTCTCAAGTGCTCCTTTTGTTTGCTAAGGGGTTTTTTCACCAGCTCAGACTGGTGTTTTTGTCTCTGAGTCCTGGGAGCAAAGTTACTGTTATCAATAGTTTCAAAGTCCTTGGGAACTGAATTTTCATTATTGCTGTCTGTCCGCATTTTCTCTTTTGGTCGGTGGGAAAAATAGCCATCCTATAATGGGGAGAAAAATTATACTCATCTTACTAAACAGTCACATCCCATGCATCACAAGCATTTCTTACATGAAAACATAGACCAATTACAATCCAACATAGTGCAGAAAATCCCTGTGTTGGGGTTTGCAGCAGACAGAAGCTGAGAGGCCGCTGGGGTGCCCAAGTCACCTGCATGGGCATCTCTTTTTCACTGGGCCAGAGTCCAAGCCCTATCTCAGGTGGAGCAGGGAGGTTTTACACAGGTTTGTGAGCAGTGATTAACCAGACACTTCACCCTGACACCATTAAATATCCATGAGAAAACAGACACAGGTTTCAAAGGAGCACAAGCAGGTCCTTCAATGCTTTCCTTCACTCCTTGCGATTAACCATCACAGTCTGGTATCCCAGCACTGCCTCACTGCTCTGCACAAAGCACCAGCTGACTACAGCCTGAGCTTTTTTATAATGCAGTAACTCTGCCACAAAACAAATCCCTCCCAGTTTTGCCCTATTTTTATTTTTCCTTGAGCTCCTACACATTTGAACCTTCCCTGGGAAGGTCAGAGTCAAGCTCAGGTGCCAGCTCTTAACCATCATGTTCATCCTCTCGATGCTCTTGGATAAATACACAGCCCATAACTTTGCAACATTCAAAGTCTATCACATAAAGGAAAAGGAATAGACCATGTAAAATATTTGTCTGCATCAGGGATGGGTGAGGTTGAGCTGCCTTTGCTCCAGCTGTGGACACTTGTGGGGGACACAGTGTTTAGATCCATGGACATGATAATATCTGTTTGCAAAAGTGAACAGTAGCAGATAAAATCAATGATGAATGGTTACTAAAACATCTGAAGACAGAGGTAAAAATATTGATAGACTTTTTGAGTCTGTCCTGTTTCCTTTTCACTTGTGGAACACATAACCAAAAATCAGACTAGGAAATGACAGCATGACTAATGATGACTGATGGGAGCATCTTTTAGCACCTATCAACCACATTTTGTATTCAAAACATTTTATCAGCACAAGCTAATTGTTTCTCATACCTCTTCTGGGAGGAACTATTTAACAGTCAGGGTTTGCAGAGAAAGGAGAGATAATGACTTATCCCAGGCCATGCAGAGAGTCAGTATCAGTTTGACCTCTGAAGCTCGGCAATGGGAAATGTTTGAATAGTTTATTCATTAGAAGAAGTTGCTTAGTGAGTGAATAAAGTGATTCTCTGTCCATGAAAATGTCTAGTTTGCAACTAGTTTGAGCTGTTAGACACAGATGAATGCAAAGGAGTTAAAAAAAAAAACCTAACACCAGACAATAACTCACAAACCAAAATCCAAACATTTTTCAAACAAACAAAACTTCTAGTTTGGGGAAAAAGATTTTTAAAAAATAAAATTCTAACGTTTAAGAGAAAGCAATTTATTTTCTCAGACTTACTTTAAGAATAGCATTTATACAGAAACACAGGTTCACGTAAATAGAAGATGACTTTCAGGATCATGAAGCCCAACCATTAATCCAGCACTGCCAAGTCCACCACTAAACCATGTCTTCTAGTGCCACATCTACACAGCTTTTAAATCCCTCCAAGGATGGTGACCCCACCCCATCTCTGGGCAGTCTGTTCCAGTGCTTGACTACACTTTGCATGAATAGATCTTTCCTAATATCCAATCTAAAGCTTCCCTGGCACAACTTGAGGCCACTTCCTCTTGTCCTGTTGCATGTTACCTGGGAGACAAGGCCAACGCTGACCTGGCTGCAGCCTCCATTCAGGGAGTTGCAGAGAGCCATAAGGTCTCCCCTGATTCTCCTGTGCTCTAGGCTAAAGAATCCCTGCTCCCTCAGCTGCTCCTCACAGGGCTTGTGCTCCAGCCCCTTCCCCAGCTTTGTTGGTATTCATTGAAAATCAAAGAGAAGCAAAATAAACAAAATACAGTTTCAAGGCAGCCTTCATACCCAGGAATGACCAAACTAAAATTTAAAAAAAATAGCTTTCAGAGCCCAGCTCCCACCACTTGTTGTGTATATTCAAAGAAAAAAAAATATCAACAATGTCTTCTCCAATAAACCTTTTCTAAGGTCTCTAAGGCAATATCATGACAGGATATTTCCACATATCTTGGCAACATTCTCTCTTACCAGCTGACTCTTGCTAATGATTTTTGTCTTCAAATTCAAAAAAAAATCCTAATCAGTAAATCAAATGCACATTGATAAAAGAGAAAGGAAGGGAGAGGATATTTGCTATTGGTTCTTCACAGTAATTCTTATTACCCACAAAGGGGACACCAGCCTGCACCAGAGCAGCAGGCACACACCTCCACGTCCTGGGAGCACAGAGCCCTGCCTGCACTCTGCCCTCCTGCTCCTTCCAAACCTCTCTGGGGCATGGCAAAGTGCCAGAAGTTCAGGTGTGGGCACGTTCTTGTTTCCAACAGCATCTGACCCTACACTTCTGTGATGTCTCAATGGGAATCTTTGCTCCCCAGTTTGCCCCCCTGCAGGAGGAGTGCTGGACAAGCTGCAGCTCCCCTGGGGCTGCCAGAGGCTGCAGCTCTGGGTACTAGAGCAATGATCCCACCACGCTGGGACAGAGCACAGGGCTGTGCTGAAACCTCTGGAGAAAAGACAAAGCAAACAGCAGATTTATTGGTGTATGGTTCACCTCTTTAAACTATTTTCCTCCTTCAAGTCCTTTGCCCCCTCTGGGAAATGCTTCTCCAATTCTACATGCTGGAAGCTGAAATAAACAAATGAATTCTAAATCCTTCCAAGGCAGACAGAAAATGAAGCTGGGCCACAACTCTTCCCTGCCTGCAGGGACAGTGACCACCACAAAAACTCCCACCATACAGGACACCTAGTGTCTGCAGGGACATCTCTTTGGGAGGAGCAGGGACTAAAAATAAAGCAGGGTCTGCACAACAAGTGCAAAGCCAAGAGCTATAGATATACATTGAAACAGAAGGACAGTTGGAAAGTCAAATCCAGCCTCACACAATCTCACACCTGTCATTGCAAGTGTTAGATGCCACAAAACCCAAAATCTCCACCCACCTTTGATCTGCATTTCCCCCTCGATTGCTTTCACCAAAGCCAAGTGTGATTTTTACAGCACCATGATTTCAAGGCAGGCTCCACACGTGAGAGCAGGAGGTATATGTTTGTAGGCAGAGGAAATGAAACTCAGCACTCTGAGCTTAGAACAGCAGCAGCTGCTGACAGCAAGTTGTGTTCATTTCTCAAGTTCAGGGGTACAAGCAAAAAGCAGCACATCAGGTGTTCAGCTGCCTACACAAAGATGGGTTTTACTTGCTCTGCAATACTTTATTTTTACAGCGCTGGATTAATTGCAGATTTTATTTGTCACAGATGTCTTAGACATTCAAGACAGGACAGAGTCATCTCACAGAAAGATGATCTTGAAACCAGGCAACCCCAGTTCTGACAGTACCACAGGACATACATCAGCAGGTTCACTGTCTGAATCATCATCTTTTTCAACTTTTATCAAGCTGTTTGTTAGCAGCACCTCCTTATCTCTGTGCTTGCAAATCACTGAAAAAATGGAAGGCCATACCAGGACCAAATGAGAAGTGTAAATTTATTAATGTCACAGCACAGGTCACAGCTGAGACAGCCACGATACAGAGTGTCACCATACAATCCCAGAAAGCTTCAACCCAAACAGAGTAACACCTTACCTAACCAGAAGGCTTCAGGTGTCTGCCCACACAGAGTAACATCATTCTACCTCAGAAGGCTGTAAACATCCACTCCTCTTGTTCTTTAGCCCAACCTTTTATACCCCTGATGGTTCATGCACTGCACCTGTGTGCCCTCTGGTCCCTTTGGTGGTTGCTCAGCACACCTGGGCACTCCCTGGCTCATTGCTGTCAGTGCTGCTCACCTGCTGCTCACAGCTGTGCCCACTGGGGATGAGGCTGAGCCCAGCCCCACTCCCAATCACCACAAACTGGGTACCTACATATTAATACAGCCTGTATGTGTCCACAGCCAAAGATGAAAGCAGTATTTTCAAACCAACATCTAACACTGCTATTGAAAGCACCATTTTGGTCTTTGCAATAGAGAAATTCTCTCTAGGCATAGACAAGAAGAGGCTCTATCCAAAATCAACTCACTTGAGAGCTACCTTATTAAATTACTCAGTATTACAGGTGTCACACACACGCCACCCAAGAGCACGTATTTCACCTGTGCCTTTCCTGCAGTCCTAACCTGTCAGTTTAAAGCCATCCCCTCTTGTCCAATCACTCCATGTCCTTGCTAAAAGTCCCTCTCCAGCCCTCTTGTAGCTGCTTCAGGTACTGGAAGATGCTGTAAAGAAACCTCAGGAGACTTTGCAGCACCATGAAGTGTGACACCGTGGATGTCTATCACAGAACACAGGCCAAAGAGAAGAATTGCCACAAGCAGAAATGTTCTGTCCTAACTTTATCTGGTTCTCAGAAGATACAAGGAGAGGTTAACTGCTGAGTGCTTAATGGCAAGAGCCCTGGCAGGGAGAGTATTAATGACTGTGGGGCCTCTTCTGCACGCTGCAGTTCAGGAATAACAAGCAAATACTCCAAAACTGGGAAAGAACAGTCTGTACCCAGGAGTCTGCATGAGATCACTGCCAGTTACATACTGATTGCCATTGATGTTAAAAATAGTATTTTAATATTAATGCAAAAATAACATTTTTAAGCTCAGAGCCATTTTGTAATGTGAGAATTTGAATTCTGCTCCAAATTCTGCTCCCTGTTGAACACACAGATTTTAATTCTCCAAACTCCACCTCTGGTGTGTTTTATTCAAGTTTGTCAGACACAATGTATGCTCTTTGGTGTATTAGCCACTTCATCTGCAGTGATTGAGGGTCTGGGGCTTAGGTACTCTGAGCTTGATTGAATTCAAAGTCTCATCTATCTCAGGAGGGAAAGCCTGGGTTTCTGCTGAGACTTTGCAATCTACTAAGGAAACCATGGAATAAATTGCTGCTGTCACCTACTACAGACCCAACAACAGCTGCTGCTGCTTGCTGCACCTAGCACAAACACAGAGAATTTGGAAGAACTTCACAGCTGTCCGTAATGACAAATGGATTTTAACGACAGCCTGTTAACACTCTCAGAGGCTTTTGCAAGTACAACCCACACCAGTTCAGCCAGACCCCAGGTAGGTTTACACACCTGCAGACTGCCTCTCTTCACATTTTGCTTGCCTTTATTTGCAAGACACATCTGTGAGCTATATTTGCATCCAAGATAAGCACGTTCAAGCATAAACATGCATTTGGAGTTACTCAGGTCACAAATTCTCTTGTATTCTTTCAGGTACAGTTCTGTATCCTGCATGCTAAAGGCAGGAGGTTAAAGACAAAGACCATGCCTCCAATACTGGGCAAACCTCCAATAAGCCAGCCCCTTCCCACTGCGGGATCAGAACACTCTGCAAAGCCATTAGGTACAACTCACAGTGTCCCACTGCCCTGGAAGGAGCTCCTCTGCCAACAGCCTGCTTTAGGCAATAGCACTGGTAATTTTTGCAATACACAAAAAGCCAGCACTAGACCAATTTCAAATCCGCTTTCAGAGAGGGAACCTAACGTGCATTTAAATCAGCAGAGACCCAAACATCAGCAGGCAGGGATGAACCAGCTCTGCAGACAGCAAGGGCACACAGACTGTGGCTGAGGGATCCAGCTCGAGGCACCAAAGCCAAGGGAGGGGCCCACACCTCAGGCACTGCTCCAGCATCACCTGCCACACACCTGCAGAGGCACAGTGCTGCTGGAAGGCTCCTTCTGCAGAGCCTTGGTAGGGAACCTAAAAGAAAACCCTACTCAGTTCACAAAGGCACACTATAGGAGCTTGCATTTATCTGCCAGAGGTGTTCATTGCACTGTGCAGAGCACTTCCCCTGACAATAAGAAAATGCTCCCTTCTTAGGAAAAGTTATTCACTGTACAATTTCTTTATCAACCAAGTCCTATAAATACTATACAGATGGATGGACCATGTGCAACCAAGCCCTGAATGGCAAATGTTCACAGTTACAGTTTATCTGACAACTCCTTTTCTCCCCAAGGAAGGATTTGCTGTCTTTTTGTACTGAGAACATATTCTGATGTTCTTCCTCTGGCAAAGCTTGGTAGCTCAAAAACATAGCAAAACAAACCAGAAATATGCAAATGCACACACAGAGCAACAACAAAACACACAGATCTTCCTCTAAGTACAAAGAACTGGACATGCTGCCTTGAGGACCAGCTATAAATCTAACACCTGTACTATTAAAAAAACTACATATTTTTCCTTCTTTCACATGGTAAAGCACCAAATGTTGACCTCCTATGAAAATATGCAATGCCTGGGCAGTCATGCAGGATCACACACAGCTGAGGCGCCCAGAGCTGGGGCAGGAATTGCTGCCTTGCTGGGCTCAGCTGTTCAGGATCCAACCAGCTCACAGCTCCCAGAGGTGGGGAATAGCTTCAAAATCTGCATCACATGTCAAAGCCTCAGAGACCTGGTCAGCTTTCATAGAACCATCTATTTTACCTGTCCTGTGACTGAGAAGAATTTAAACAGAACTCTGAAAAAATAATTAAAACAAGTTTCTGTTCCATATTAATCACAGCTGTGACATATTAGTTTGTAGTGCTTGTTAATTATTTCAGTAAAGACACCTTCCAATTGCCAGAGGAGTCAGAGGATGGCATCTCTACAATTAAATCTTTTTTTCAGCTCTTATCTTTGTGCATTTGTGGGCTGTTTCTTAGCTGAAATCAAAACCTTTCGCATCCAGAACTACAAACTTTATGCTGTGGTCACCCCATTGTCTCCTAACCCACACTCACATTTTTCAAACTGTAAAACCACCACTGCTCTGCTTGAAGCCTTCATGCAGGCACATGGATGCAGAGCAGACATCCCATTGTGCCATCAAAACAAACAAGAAATTGGGAACTTTAATTGAAGATGTGGTTGATGTGCCAAGAGACCCTTGGAAAATGAGTGCTTTTGGCAGGTTTGAACAAAAGCGAGGCCAAAGACAGCAGATGGAGGAAAGGCAGCAGATGTTAATGTAGTTATATTTTTCCATATGTTTTTCTCTTTTGCTGTAATAAGTACATTATACTTTAATTGTCAGTGGCTGAAGACTTAGGAAAAACATTTTGTGAGAAATATATTATGTTACTTTATGCCTTTCATTAGAGAAGGAGATGCAAAAGGTGAAAATAGGTTTATTGACTTGCAAGCTGGCAAAGATGAAAGATGTAATTGCTTCAAACACAGTCTTTTCTGTTATGTAAAAGGAAAATGAGACAATGCAATAATTTGGGTTAAAAGGGGGATTCTGATACTTGAAAAAGCATGAGTTCTTCAGGTTGAGCTCTAACAGGCACAGCCAGCCCAAAACTATTGCAACACTTGGCATTTCAAAATGCAGAGAAACAGAGGGACCACCACAAAGTGCACAGGGGAACCTTCAGTGGAACATCTGCATTGGTAAGTGATTGTTTGGAGGATTTTTTCCCCTTCCTTTCCAAAACTGTTGCCATCCATTTTTATTTTTCCTTAACACCAATTACAGCAGTGTGTTCCAAAACACTAGAAACAACATTGTAAAAACACCATTAATAGAAGTTGCTTTTATCCCTTTTTACATACATACATCAAGGGAAGATGTTCTGGTTTGAAATCGAATGAAAACAGCTTCAAAACTTTGGCTGCTTTCCTCAAAATAGTTCTTCTAGTTTTTGCTAACATGTGACTTACTTTCAGAGTGATTTAGATTAGGGAGTAAAATAATATTGCATCTCTCAAGAGACCAAACAGATTTTCACATTTGTTCCAGCTTACTGTACAAAAAGCCATAATTGTATCAACAGTAATTTCAGATGTTCTGGTTATTAAAAAGTTGGAATACTGCTAGAGGGAGCTGTGAAAGCACACATCCATAGTCCTTCCAAAACTGACCACTTCGTTTTCTGCTAATTTAAACTTCTCAGGAAAGTTTGGATTTTGACAGCACAGACCAGTGAAATGCATTCAATCTGTAACAGAACTTGATTTGTAACCAGTAACTGCCCCCACTTTACACATTTTGTTCTCTTTCAAGTGACACTGAACCTCATTAGACTCCAGATTCAGACACAGATTTTGCTTTTGGCAAAGGCTCCCAGTCCAACTCACCACCAGGAACAGCAACACTCCCTGGGTTGGGGCAGTGACAGCACTGAGCTGGGGCAGGTTTTTTGTCTGTGTTTACACATTTTAATAGTTCCCACCTCTGCCTTGCAGCAGCTTTAGCTCTGCCTGGGTGTGGGCAGTGGAACCCACCCCTGCATGATACAACACATTGCTCAGTTCCCAGGCAAACAAGCCCTCAAAAGATCATTTGAGCATCTCTCCTGCAACATTAACCAGGGTCATTGAGCCTCCTGCATCCACTTCAGCACAACCACATCTTTAAACACAATTCACCACAAAACCAGGAAAAAGATGAAGGAGGTCCAGCCTGATAGTGCAAAATGCAGCTCCTGGGAAAGCTCAGGAAAACCCTGGAGGTTTATTTTCGTACAGCTTCTCCCCTAGAGAAGGTGGATCTTACAACAAAGAGTTCAGACATGAAGGAGAACGTATTTAAGTGACTTTTTATAAGAATGACTATACTTTGTGATCCTTGAACAGAAGCCTCAGTTGAAAAGACATGGTAGAGCAGCAGCAGACATTAATTAATGCCACACAACTTCTTAACAAGAGTTCAGCAGGTGAGGCCAAGAAGTGATAAGATAAATCCACATGATTGTTTTTCCCGATGTCTATTCTGATATTGAAAGGAAAATGTGAGATGTCCTATGTTTTTTATTTCTCACCAGATTGTACTGCTTGATTATTTGACAAAGATGCCCCAAAGAGATAGTATGTAAATAAATAACACAAAGTAAAGGAGTAAATCTCAATCATTTCTATGTTTAAACTATGGACACAATAACCACAATGAATACCCATTACCAGCCAAACTTCCATTTTTATTTTTTTTACCTTCCCCTCTCAATGACCTAACCCATAAAAAAAATAACACGGTTAATCTGAACTGAATTCCTCAGCTTTCATCTCGATTTCTTTCATCCAGAATTCAGCCAACATAGATTTTATATCTTTCAGAGCAGTAGTAAACACGTGAAATTGCTTCCCAGTGACTTGTTATTAACTAGATTCCAACTAAATTCATGAGGATGCCTATTCCAACACCAATCTAAACAATCTTGAGCAGCCCAGGGTGAATTGCTGAGACACACAATAGATCTCTGGCAGCTATAGAAATTAAACATAATCAGAATATGGATGGTAGAAACCAAAGACGCCCTCACACACAAATGAAAACATCCTTGTAAAATACAGTCAGTTTAGCACAAACATATTCAGCCTCAATTAGGTAGAAAATCTATTTAGATGAATACAATACAAAGAATAATAATGAACTTCAGGATTACATTTTGTTACTTGGAGGGAAAAAAAACAACACAAATAAATGGGAAGTAATTGGACCTTATTTAATAGTCTCAGACTATCAGCTAGAACAACTATAATCATTAAAGGCCCTGCAGTGATCTTCTACTGATAAATGCTGTTAAATCAGAATTACAATACAAGCATGAAGAGCAAAGCCTATTAAAATGAGCAACACTAAAAGAAATAGATTAATTCAAATCTCTTTTCACCAGCATCACAAGGAGTATTTGAGCCAAGCACATAGAAATGAAAAGTCTCCATGATTCCGCTTGTTTTGGGTGAACTGAAATATTCACACTTCCACACAGGTGATTACTGCAGGGGAGCTGCAGATGAGCAGCAGCCACCTGCTGCTGGATTTGTGGATGTGCTAGTTACTGGTTTGTACCTTCACAGAAAGTTCTTCTGCAAGACCAGTAGTTACATTCATAAAATAAAAATTGCGAGAGCCAGAGGATTATTATGGGCTCTGCCACCTACCCCCTTACCCTGTCAGCAGTTCAGCCTTCCTCAAAGTTCAGCCTGGGACTGGCCTCAGCAAGGGTGGTCTGTGTGGTACTGCATTCTCAGCTCTTGCAAATTCATTCAGAGCTACACAACTGAGCAGTTTCAACAACATGATGAAAGATGACAGAGTTCTGGGGTTAAAACACAGAGCAAAATAAAAATTTCTGACACCAAAAATCATGCACCTTAAGTTCAAAAACTTGTCATTTTATTGGCTCCAGCAAAGATCATGAAGAATATATGCATTAGGAAAAGACATCAAGAAGTGTTCTAGGAAACTGCCCTCTTCCCTGAATAGAAACCAAACCCTTTTTGTGTACTGTACTGAACATACTGACCACAGTTGAGCCAAACACCAGATCGTATGGTGCCCAACTTTCTTTAGTCACAGAGCAGCTTTTCTCTCATGCTGTAAGCACAGTGCTGTCAAAACAGTTATTTGTAATTACACTGCAATTAACAATGGTCATATTTCCATAACTCCACACTTACAATTGTGTCAGAAACAAGGACTCCCTCCACACACTCAGTGATCATATCCCATCCTCAGCTGACAGAACCAGATGGACAGCACAGCATAATGTTAACTTAGTCACTGCTCATAGACTATGCCACGAAGACAAACCAAATCACAATAGACTCCATTGTTTTAATGAACATCATTATGGCAGAGCATAAAAAAAAATGGAAGGCAGAGAAACAGTGATGAAAAATGAATCCTGTCTATCCAGAAATTCTTGCTTGTGTCTTCCTCATATCTTACTTTTCTAAACCAGAAAAATAATGTAAAGTGAGTTGGAAACTTAAAATTTGCATCTACAAATAGATATTGTGTGAATTTTATCAGATTTATCAGAGATTTTGGTAAGTTGTCTTCTATAACATCAGCACTAGTCCAAAACACGCTGTGAGGGAATATTACAGTGGCAACACTCAACAGTGGCATTATTTCCACTTAATTGGAATAAAATGGGCAGTGGAAGGATGATTGCAGGATGAGATTACTACTTTCGGCTTTCTAAACAGTTGCTCTTTGGATTTTTTTTCTTGATTTTGCAGCACTCAACAACTCCCACCAAGCACTGTGAAAGGTTGAAAGGCAAAGACACATTTCAGTTCCAGGGACAAGGTGTCAGTGATGTCACACATCCAGTGGTGCTTTCTCTCATGGAACCAATGGGAAAATTCAATCTCTGTTTTTATATGTCAAAACTGGTGTGTAGGACAGGATTTAGTCTTTTATACACTAGAGAGTTCTCTTTTACAAGGATATTTAATAATCTACAACAGCCTTGGTGCACATACTACTACTGTAGCGCACTGTAATTCTGTAGAAAGAAACTGTTTTTAAGAATTTTCTGATTGCTGGAACACAGTTTCATTTGCAGAGACAGCACAATGATAGCTCACACATTATGCTATGTATATCTTTCAAAACATGTATTTCTCATTAGTAATTTTACTATGCCAACCATTCCAAATATCAAAGTGACACCTGACAATTATAATGCTACATGTTCACCAACATAATAATAACGCTTCAGCAGAGTGATATTTGCAAGGGTTGGAAAGGAAGAAAATCTCTACCTAAAATCTCGCGTAGGACGCATAAACTGCAGAGATGAGAGCACTGCCAGAATCAGCCTGAGGGAACTGTTGGTATTACAGATTTGAGGCTAGCAGCTTCTAATCCATGGCTTGTAAGGACGGTCTCATTGCTCCACATGAAGCAATGCCAGGGAGAGACATGGGGGCAGATCAAGTATTGCCATTCTGCAGGCTTTGGCCCTTCGGTGGGTGCTTTCCATGAATCCAAGAGAAAAGACTTCCAGTATCCTGTTATGTCTGCTGAGCTGCTCTCTCCCAGCCACACGATGCTGCTGTGAAAGCTGCAAATTCAGCAAGTGTCCACACCCGTGGTTTTTGAGCACATCTGCCGGCAGCAGATCGCCTCTCCTGGAAGCAGCCTGGAAAACCCACGGACGTCTCAAGGCTTTCCCGGAGAAGCCCCTTGTGGTGACAGGCTGCACACCATTCCCTTTCGGAACGGCGGGGTGTTTCGAGAGAAGCAGCACGGGAAAGAAGCCGAAGCTCGGCCCTGTGCCGCTGCCCCGCCGCGGCCGCACGGAAATGTTTGCTCGAGCCCGAGCTGGCCGGAATACCAATGCAGCCCAGCAAGGAGCTGAACGGCAAACAGGAAGGAGGGAAAAACCCCCGTGACACAAAAGAAACAAACAGCCGGAGATGAGCTTTCCCAGCAGGTTCTGGAACTCCGCATTGGGATTCCGAGCGCGGCGGTCCCGGCGCTCCCCAACGAGCCGGGACACGCTCCGCGCTCCGAGCGCTTCCCGCGGCAGGAGCAGTGCGTACTGCCAGCGGACCCCCAGGTGCTGCCCTTTCTTATTCTTTATTAGCACGAAATGATGGTAGCCGAGCAGATCTGAAGAAAGCTGATGCGAGCCGAAGCCTGCTGTAAATCCGCATGTGAAAGGATGCATTTCGCAGGCGATGAAAGCCGAGAAGGAGCTGTCGTCTTCACTTAGTTTAATTCCTGTGTGTCCTTTGGAGCAGCAAAAGCCTTCATCAAGAAGAAACAACGAGCGTCTCTATCTACGGCCCAGACTCTCAGTTTATGCCCAAATAAATTTTATATTCTTCTGAAAGTAGACCCGTTGAATGAGTGTTAAAATGGGCTATTATTGGCTCCTCGAATTGCTCAAGGAACTTAAAAAAGAGCAGACTTAGGAATCTGTTAGGCAACATTTTCTCACTGCGTTGAAATCTCCAAGATAATGAATGTCTTGGAAAGAGCAACAAGATTGTTATCATCCTTAACTCTTTGACCGAAGGCATGAGACAGGCTGCTTCCAGTAAACAAGAGGTTTGTGTTAATTTTATAGACGTGACTGAAATAAGTAGAGAGTCACTTGAATGATTTTTTTCCTTTGCAGCTAGTGAATAAATATAGGCTAGTTGGCCAAAAGTCCCCACGGACACAGAATATTGCAGCAAGGCAGTAGTGGTTGAAAAGCCCCCGTTCATCTTATCTGCCATCAATCGACCACAGAGAGAGGGAATGACAATTGCAATGTTACACATCTATAAATACAAATCCCTCTGTTCTCTACAGCCAACAAGACTGTTCCCATGCATAAGGGTATTACTTCAGTGCTGGTTTTACAAATAAGGTGAAATTCTGGCAGTGCCCACCCGGAAATCAATGGACAGGAGAAAGTCTTCCACTCCTGGCAAGCCTCATCAGCCCCGCAGGGATCCAGCACAGTCCTGCTCACAAAATACACCACAGTGTCTGAACTCAGAGCAAATCTAGATGATTGCTTACAATGCTAATTATTCTATGCAGTGCCCATATTCTAATGAATCTCCTATAAGGAACTGGTACTTTTTTTACAATATAATTCCATTTATGTTGTGAACTGGCTGGCAATGAAATTTCTAAAGCTCTAAACACATCTACCTTGAAAACTGTCTCCAAGTACATTCAAAGAAACAGGCTGCTGAGCAAGGAACAAAAAACAGGATGATACTGCATGGTGCAGAAAAGTAAATTTACTTTCACTGCTCTTCCAGGCATTTGGAGGGGGTAGAGCAGGGGAGAATGGTGAAATAAAGGATATCCATCCAACACCAGAAAAAAACATACATGAACTCTGATAAAAATAGAGTCTGAGCAAGGAAATGGCCTACCCATTGCACTGAGGAGTAAAACTGCAGATACACAGCTCAGTGCACAGGAAAAGGGCAGAGCCAAGTGTGCAAGCTGAAAGGAACTATCTGACATGAAAAACTTAATTGACAAGTATGTGTAGGAAATTGTTCAACACTAGCCCTCCTGACTGTCAGCCTGACATTCATTAAGTGCAAAGAAAAAGTCTTTAAAAAGCAGCATTTAATTACTCGCTGAATTGCTATTACAAAGCAGTTGTTTTTAAGTACAGATCACATTAATATAAATATGATCCAATCCTGATCATTAGGATTAACTGTAGTGATCTTGTTTGCCAACAATAATATCTTTGTATTTAAAGTAAAATGTCATTAAAAGCCATGGGAAGTTCATCATTAATGTGCAAGCAGCGTAATCTTAATTTCCTCCTGCAGATACTGGAACTGAGACCAATCATGCAAGATATTCCAGTATGTAAAATAACTGTCACTTTTCATTACAAAGAATATGAACCAAAAGGAACACTGAAATAACAAGGCTGAAACAATTTTCCAGATTTAGAAAAAACCATGCCACACTTTTTCTAAGAGCTAAAGAGATTTTTTCCAAAGGCTAAATTTCCCAGGAATCCTGAAAACAAGATGTAATGTTCCTTTGTTCAGAGTTCAGTTCTGGCTTGGTAAGTAAGCCTGCAGCAGGCTGACTATTTGGCCCGCCTCTCATGAAGATGATGGTACAACCTCAAGTGTATGGCAGATATTATTTATTTAAGAAAAACTGACTGAAGATCAGTGGAATTGCCAGCAGTTAAGGATTTTAGTTCTTGATAGTACAAAAATGATCAAGCAGGCTTAATGACAAAATGTACAAAGGCAAGAGTAACGCATGGCTCAGGAAAGGGAATTACAAGGGAAGAAATCCAATCTTCAGTAATAACTTATGTCAAGCAAGTGCAGGCTGTGACATCAGCACACATGGATATGAAGGTAGACAGCTTTGAGGAATGTTAAACAAAGGGCTCAGACCTCCAAGACCCTGGGCAAGAAGTGAGAAAAACAAAGCAGCTTTCTAAAATTTAAGTGTGAATGTACAGGTAGCAAAAGTTTTAATATTACTCAGAACATACATGGTATAAAAAATGAGAAAGAATGAGTTTGATAAATATTTAGATTATTCGCTAGAAATTATGCACAATTTGAAGATATGAACTCTGAATTAAGTGCAATTAACACTTATTTAGCCTCAATCTCCTTCAGACTATCATTTCTGACCCCATCTTGAACCTTGCTGCTGGTCACCCATCCTGTCAGATGCCATCCATGACAAATACAATGAGTTTTATGTTTGTCTTTTAATCTTATCTCTCAGCTTCTGCTTTGGTGTTCAATAGTTCACCTTTTGTCTGATTGTTGCCCTTTCTTGGGTTCCAATCTTTGCAGAGCTGCAAACCTGTCAGACAAGGAACAAAAACCTCATTTCTAAATAGATAAGGGAACATAAAAACAGCCATGGGTCAGGTTCCGCCTGAAGTTAGGACAGCAGGTTTTGTCAAGTGCTGCCAAGAGGAGTCAGGCTTCCTCCTCTACTGCCTTGCTGGTGAAAGCACATGAAATGTCCCAAAACTTTTCAACCTTAAAGCTCTAATACAGCTTCAGGCAAGGAGCACGGGCTGCACTGTGTCTCCACCCCATCCATCCTTACCCTCCACCCACCTCAGCGAGGCTGTCTCTTGCAGGCTGGACTGGCAGGGAGGCCTCAGTTTGGCCTGGCTCAGGAGCCCTGACTGGGATCAAGAGAGCCACCAGTATTTTCAGTTCTTTGCCAGCAATGAAAGTCATCAAACAAAACTTCGAAGCCTCTCCCTAATAACCCCTGAGGTCAACACCTTACCTCTTCTTTCTCAGTGACACAACAAATTGGGATCAACAGTTTGCTTTCTTCTCTTACTATTCTTTCTCAAGTTCCAGACAAAATGACATTTTCACAATTAGTTTAGAGCTAAAAGCTTATTAGTCAAACTGGAAAAGACCTGAGTATAACTGAAAACACGGGTTTGACATTTTTAGCAGTTAACTCCCCAGGACATTGCATTTCCATTGTTATCAAAGTGCTGGAACGAGCTCCAAGAGTGCACCACGCAAAGCTGAAACCAGGATGGGCTGAGGGCTCCTAGGGTTTTCCAAATACATGAGCCCCAGGCTGCAGCATGCCCAGAGACACCCACGGGAACAACAGAGCCTCCTCCCACCAGCTACAGCCACATCAGCTGAATCTGCAGGTTGGTCCACAGGGCACAGGCTGTCCCAGCTGGCACAGGAGCACAATTAAGGGGCTCTGCAACCACAGCCATCGTGGCCACGACGCTGTTAGTGGAGGCAAATCCATGGCAGGCGCTGCAAAGGCCACAGTGTCCTAAACCAAAGCCAGCTGGGAAGTCTTGTCCATTGTGGCACTGCTGAGCCAGCAAACCACAGCTGCAAGGATTTGACAAGGTCTGTCAAGCATTTATTACCCCCACAGCACTGCAGAGGGCAGGGCAGCTCATAAGGTTCAAAGGAACATGTATTTTTTCCTATTAGAAATAAAATGGTTTGAGGTTACACTCCCTGCATGGTAACACTGTCCCAGTGTTTACACTGAACATCTTTCACATGGTTTCATTACCCAAACTCCCCCCTACATATATGATGGTGGTCTGGGAAAGACAAGAAAGAGGCATTCAAAAATGCATGCAGACTGCATGTATTGTTTAACAGGAATATTTTCATATGTGTAAAACAAATAGTTAACCAAGCAATTCACAGTCAGGACAAAGCTACTCCAATACAAAAACTTTCTGTCCCTCTAAAATCTGGCTTATGTTATCACAAAAAACAAATAAAAATGGATTCCTTGTTCCTTTTCCAGACATCTCAGTCTAATTTTTGACTCCCTGCAAGTCTCTGCCTGTCCTGCTGGTAATGACTTCATCCAGGAGACAGGGCATGGAAGAGCACTGAGTGTTTTCATAACTTTCTGCCTTCCTTTAATTCACCATCTCTAACATCAACAGTCCCAAGTCTCTCTTGAATTATCACTCCTCCAACAGGCTCCTGTTGACACTGGAGATTCTCCTCCTACTTTTCAAGTACCATTAAAGTCCTTATGAAGATGCACACAAAATGGAAATATTTATAAAACTGTGAAACTGAAATATGCTACATATGCTGAAGACTAAAGTAAAAACAACAGATGTCATTATTATGCATACTTATTATATATTTACATTTTATATATCATTTACATATTACACACTTCCTGATTTTTTTTTCAAATATCAACACACATATCAAATAGCTTTTTAAACAAAAGCCTGGAAAAAGCCTGTTTGTCTTCTCTGTAACCTCATAAATTTGCAATATCTCTTATGAAGATCTGTTTTGCAACAAAGTAAGCAAAGGAGTGGGTGAAAGGAAAAAACCTTTTTTTGACAGGCATCCTCTTTGCTGATCCAGTTAAAGGAAGCTGGATATTCAGACAAGTGGTTAAAATGTAAAAAAAATGCCATGTTTTGCAATGGCAACAGATAAAGCTGCTGATGTGGCACCTTCCCAGTACTAAGAATTACAAGGTTTGTGATTGGAAGCTTTTCCTGCCCCAGTGAAATTTTAGGTGCTAAGGCACAGAGAGGCAACTCCTGCTGTTTGCTCAGAAAAGGTTAAGGCAGCAAAGGGAAAATCAGCACATTTCCTTCATCTCTGACACTCACTCAATCCAGGGTGACTCATGGCTGCTGACAAAGCTTGGGCTCCAGAGGAAGCCTAAGGCTTTTTGGTCTCATTTTTTTTAATTTCCAAGTGAGAATAGCTGCAATTATCACGTAGCTGACACTCATCCCACTAAAACTAGTATGTGCATAAACCAGCTAATAAAACAAATAAATTAGAGCTGGATGAGAGCTGGTTATGGGACCGGTTCTGTGCAGCTTGCACAGCCCAGCAGCAGCTCTGGGAGGCAACCAGCTCCCAGTGGCTTTCCAGCAGCTCAGCTCCAACAGAAGGCGTTTCCTTCAGCCACAGGGAACTGCTCTGGACACAGACACAGGTCACCCTGAGGCACAGGAATGTGAGAGCACAGCACTGTGTAAGTGGAACAATCATGAAGAAGTACAAATATAACTAAGCAGGGCTGACCCACAGTACTGTGAGAACTCAAGAATCAATGATAATAGTCAGGTGAGAGAGTTGTCCAGACCTGTAAGTGAAACAGGCATTTTCCATGGGAAAACTACAGCTCATCTAAAGCAAAATAGGAGGCAGCAAATTCAATTCACAGATTCAGCAAATTCAGAGGGAGAAAACAAGGATGATTTATCTCTGTGATCTTGCTGCAATCTGTGGCCAGCTTTCACTAAAATGCAATGTGTCTAATGTTTATACAGCATCTTCCATCCCAAACACCCCACGACACACAGCTCCACTGAAATATTGGACATTTCAGTATCAGCACAAGCAATAAGTAATTTCTACTCAAAAATTAAAACAAAGTATCTTCCTGAGCTGCTTCAGAAAGCTGTGGGCAAATATCCTACATAAGCATCAAAACAGGACTCCTTTAACCAACATTCTCTTTCTAAAACCCTAAACAAAATCTCATTTGGGCTGATAGTTCATTCTGCACAAGGAGGGCTTCAGGACCAACTCACAAAGTCTACATATGAGAATGTGTGCCAATATTAAATTTAGATAAGTCATGAAGTCTTTCTGACAGAGTTCTGGCAGCTGCCAGTTTGTGTTTCACTGATTTTATAGGTCAAATAATAGACATTCTGATGTCAGACATGATCATTAAGGAATACTTTAGCAAATCCAAAAGAGCTTAGAAGCTACACATATGGTCCACAGCTGATTTTAGCCACCAGTAAAGCAACTGTATGTTGCTATAATAAGAGATGCAACTGCTGCACTCAGATGACACCATTAATTTAGAAACTACTGAGCAGCAAGCAGGCCCTGCTATCCTGATTGTTCATCAGCAGCAAAGAATGACTGGCCACTGGTTACTCAGGGACATACAAACTGGGACCATGCAGCTTTTCAGCACTGCATGGCCATCACTGAATTGTTGTAGTCTGTACTGTTGCTCAGTGCAACATTGATGCCCAGACTTTTTTTTGCCTTTTCTTTTATATACCTTTTAGGTATTCTCAGTGCCCTTAGCATGCATATTTATAATTCCTTAAGTCTGATAACTTAACATAGTCTTGCTGTTCTGTTAAACCCAAAGACCAAACATCCTAAAGGCCTCACAGCTGGAGGCGGAGAACCCTACACTATCTTAAGAAACCAAGGCCCCCTCTGGAATATATCCTGTAAACTAAGATTAAGTCCATCTAAAGAAGAATACTTCTTTAGAAAAATATCACACTATTCATTCGAGCCTCTCATTGAGACGTCTTTGTTAGATATGCTAATTTGTGAGCTCTATAAAATTGTATACGCAATCTGCCCTGTGCATGCATTTCGACATATTCCACCTTGACTAAGTGTTGCACCATAAAGATCCTTATTAAATACCAAAAGGAAAACCTTCTACCCTTAACTGTGTCTAACTCTTAATTTTAGCATCAAGGAAAAAGCATCAACGTGAAGAAACAGAAAACCAATCACACATGCACATAAAGAACTGACAGAAGGTAGAAACACAGGTGAAAAGAAAACAGGGAGCTGGTGCTTGTCTCAGGGCCTCAAAAAGACAATTTCAGATGAGTCTGAAGTCTCTACAGCTGCCATCCAATAAAGGGTAACTGTCACCCAGTACTGCAGTTCTGTACCTCGCTGCCAGCGCTGCCTGGCCCCAGGAGATCAGACAGCTGCACTGCCACAGCACACACAGAACAGCTACGTGGACAGCAAATGGGACACAGCCCACCCACTGCTGGCTCAGCAGCTGTGGACAGGGTGCCTGTAGCTGTCATGTCACACGTGCTGTAGCTAGCTATCATGTCACACGTACTGCAGGTAGCTATCATGTCACACATACTGCAGGTAGCTATCATGTCACACATGCTGCAGGTAGCTATCATGTCACACGTACTGCAGGTAGCTGTCATGTCACACGTACTGCAGCCAGCAGCCACCGACACAGCCCATGCCCTCTGCACACCTGAGCCAAACCCGGGAGCTGCTGCCCACAGCCACTCTCCAGTGCTCCTCCCTTCAGCCAGTCCTTCCTCAGCCCCAGCCACCTGCACACCAGGTGTCCCCACTGCCTTTGCCATTGCTCTGCCCCACAAACCAGTGAGCACAGCAGCCCCTGCCTCACCCACACGCCTCCCAGGGAAACTGCTGGCATGTTTTGGGAGCTGCACCTTTCCCGAGCACCAACAGAGAACATGGTGCCACATTGTGGGTGCCACATTTCCCACAGGTAAAGCACAAGGATTCACTGTATTTTCCCTACATGGTTAGGATGGGTTAAATAGAAAGTAATATCAAAATGAGGTATTTTCCAGGAATTATCTACATGCCTCATTAACATGATTATCTTCACCTGATAACCTCCTAGGAGCTATTACAAAAAGCATATGGACAGGAACATATTGATGTCTCAATTCCCATCTCCCACCATAACCCTTGTCCAGTTGTCTTCCTTTGTTCAGATTTTCTTTTGGAAATGATGGAAATGTGAATCATTTAAGATGTGTAGTCTGCTATGAAGAAAGAATGACACAAATCGGGAGGTAACTGAGACAAGCCACAAAATTGTATTTACACATGGCTCTGAATTTCTGTTGCCATTTGAAGGAGCACAAGGGCTCATTTAGAGCTAACAAATGACAATATTTTGTTTTGCATCTCCTGGGTTTTTAACAAATCAGCTGTTGCAAGAATGCTTTTAACTCCACACAGGGACTTCTTCCATGTGAATAAGTTTCCTAATAAAGAAAAAGAATTAACCAAATCAAGGACCCAAGTAGGTCCTAATACATGCTGAATTTTAACAGTTAGCCTATGAAATATGTACCCCCCAAACACTCTCTACCTTATTTACATAAATATATACACAAAGGATGATGGTCAAGGCTATGAAATTACCTACAAATCATGGAGGAGATATATATAGCACATCACTGCAAATTATCCCTTAAGTAGGAGGGATGTGGGAAAACCTGGAGGAGAAAAGATTGCTCATGCTATTTCTCCTGGTTAATATCTTTGACTAAATGAAATTACATGCTATTGTTGCTCTTAATAGTATTGTTCTTAACAGAGCAATAGCCAAAAATGCACCTTTCTGTGGTATCAGGAGGAGCCCAACACAACCCAGGGGCTCAGCATCAGCACATTTCCACAGGCTCTGCCTTTTCCAGATCCTCAGCAAACCTACAGCTTATACAGAAGTTATAAAGACTCTTATAAGATTTCCCTGCAACTAATTTAATGGCTTTTTCAAGCAATAAGACAAATGAGAAACAGACTTAATATATTTCTTTAAATCCCACTATGATTAGCAGGATGATATCAATAAAATTATAATTAAAAATATTTTCTTCCAGCCTTACTTTATGTGAAATAAAGACCACCAGGAAAATGAAGATCACCTTTTTTATTCTAAAGCTCTGGGATTTTCTGTATTTGCCTTCCACCCTTACTAGAAGGCCAGGAAAGACACTATGAAGTGACACATCCAATGGATAATACGCCAAGTAATGACAGCTTTATAACTTTAGTTAAATCTTTAACTTTCATACTGAGGCCATGCAGGCTATAAAATATGAACTCATTGCTGTAACCTCCAGTTAACCAGTCTGCCAATTTTACCTCATCCTTTCTTTCTCATTTGTTTCAAAATACTTTGTAGTTGATATTTTGAGAAGAGAAAGACCTGGAACTGTGGCCCAAGACAGAGGCAAAACTGTAACCACCATGATGTGATAGCAAAGGAGGCAAGAGGGCAATCTGGATTTTGAGATTTGAAGATCTGGGATGTAGTTAAGTGGCTGAAGTACAAACACAGAGCAGATCAATGCAAACATGTTCAGAGGTAAAAGAAACATCTTTTGGTGTTAGCGGCAAACCAAAGACCAAAACGGTTTCCTTTGCTACAGTATACTTTTTTGACTTAACTGAAAAACTACGTTCACTGCTAATTTATTAATTTATTTTTAGTACAGAAGAGGAATTCTTTCACAGATGTACCCTGGAGATTCTGTTCAGGGCCCTGTTTTTTCTGCCAGCACAACGTGACCGTCAGGCAGCTGCTGAAAGGGCGCCCTGTGCGCAGCTGCAGCCGCGCGCAATCGTTACCCTGCCCACGTCCCCTGGGCAGCCCTGGCTGCCTCGGGACCAGCCCTGCACAAAAAGGGCCTGTGCAGGAGCACAGAGCTGCTTTCAGGGCCAGCAGGGCTCCTGCAGGCAGAGCCCGGCTGCAGCCGCGGGAGCGCCCGGCTCGGCCACCTCGGCACTGATGGAGCCTTGTTGGGAGGGCAACGAGCCCCAAATTCAGCCCAGCTCCAAGAATCACCAGTTCTGTTACTGTCCCCTGGAGCTGCAAGAAAACAATCTCACCATGAGCCCTTTCAGGGGAATTCTCAGTGTAATTCTCTAAGAAGGAGCTTGTTTCCATAGAAGCCTTCAACATCCCTTCATTGCTCCTGCAATAATTCAGGAATTCAGAAAACAATTCAGTAGTTATGTTTGGAAAATAAAATAACCTGCAGAAAACCACCACACACAAACAAACACAAACAAATAAAGTCAAAAACCTCCACCCAAACGAGGCCTTCTCTGTCAGGGCAGATCTTCAGTCAGTAAATCAAAGAATTTCTACTGCTCAGTAAAGAATTGAGCTAAAACCAGAAAAATGCTTGGATGGAGTCAACTGATTTCCTTTTTTTCCATCTTTCATAGTCAGCAATGGTGGGAGAAAGAGAAGAAAGTCAAAGTTTCCCAGTCCTGCCAGGTGGGCTGACAGGCTCTTGCTCCACCTCACTGGCAATGGCTCCAGCTGGGGTCCTCAGTCACTTCAGGTTTGTGCCTGCTCTCCAAGGGGGTGGCTTTTCAGTCAGACACACCAAACATTTTGAGGTACCTTGTGAAAAAAAGCCACTACAGATCACTTTGACAACTTGAATCCCACAGATTTAAGGCCAAATGAGATTTATTAGGGAAGACTCTTGTGCATTTCGTAGCTGTAGGAGCTCTCTGTACTGGAAGGGGTAGGGTGTGTCCTGGCTGAGAAAGGACCTGGCTCTGGGGCTGATGAAATCATCCATTCCACACCCTCAGCTCATGGCAGCCCACAACTAAGCAACAAGAAAAGTGATGACTGTTTAAGTGAAAAACAGAGCATTGCCTTTTTAACCAGCACCACAGGATATCAAAGCAAGACACGCATATGTGAGATTCAAAATAAATCTACTCCAATTCTAATGCAGTTTTATCTCTAAAGAAAAGTTCTGCTGGTTGACATAGTTGGTACAGTCTGAACTTAACAGTCTAAAGGAAGCAGCTCTCTGGAGTCCCTAAGGATTAGTGGAGACAAATTATAATGAGCACATCAGTGTCATAATTGCACAGCAACCCAAGAAGCAAAGAACAGAAAGTTTCATGTTCATTGTTGCTAACTAAAAATCCTAAAAAATAACAGTTGCAAAAAATTTGGCAGCCAATTACTGCACTTGGCTTGTTTCTAGATGCAATATTAGGCAATGAGAATTTCCAGCAGCAGCTGCCAAGGCTGCTGGAGCTGCTGCAAGGATGGTACGTCTTCCCCTTGGCCCCAAAATGGATTGGCCATGGCTGACAGCCGCGGGAGAACCCCACAACAGCATTTATGCAATCAGTGCTTGCAAGGTAGTGATTTATTTAAATTCAGGTTCAGAAACACAAGACAGGATTATACAAGTGCAATGACATTGCAGGTGATTTTTCCCCAGCTCTAAAGCAGGTTTTACAATCCTGCTGTTCATATGCACTGCTGGTGAGCCTGAGAGATTAGAATTAATTATTCACATGTGTGTATTTAAAATCTACAGGTAGTATCAGTGCATCACTCCAAGGTAATTTCCAAGGTGTCTCAGGGGGACAGATAATGCTGGAGAGCACTTACTGTCAGAAGGGACATGTGGCAGGATTTACCTCCTGCTTCCCCAAAGCTGGGCAATTCCTCAAACCCACTTGAGCACAGGCCATTGTTGCCAGCAGCAAAGCTGCCAGCAGCAAAGCTGCCAGCTGGCCTCTTCCCTTCAGCTTCTTTGGGGCAACTTGGCTCCAGTTTCTAGAAGTAGTCTGCAGAATGTGAATGTACAGAATCAATGTACATTTATAACAATGAGATCATTTATGCTGCCATAGAATGTATCTGTGTCTGATAGGTTAAGTATTTGTAAAGCTAATGATCCCTTAACTGCACAATGGTACTCTGGTGCTCTCTATTCATTCCCATCAGACAATTCAGGGCCTGGTTTATGAAAGAAATTCTCTTAAGTGTACCAAAAGGAAAGCCATGACAGAAAAACCCTTCCTCTTTAGTAGGAATAACAGCACCTTCCATCATGAGAAAAGTGTTTTGCCTTACCTCTGAGGCGAAAGGATTAATGTAAAAACTCTGATGCTGCTGTGTTCTCTGTACCTACCTTCAAATTCTCTGCCCATTTTCAGCTCATCCCAGTGGTATCAGTGGTAATTGAGCTCACTAACTCTCCCAACTTTTTTTTGCTGTTTTCAAGACATTTCCTGAAATATGAAGTTAAGGAAATGCTGCAAACATCTTTACTTCTAGAGAAATCAGAGACTGACAACGGAGGAAGGCAACTTAATAATTAACATAGCTCCACAAGGCTTTTGTGCAGAGAACTTCATGTATTTGGCATGTAGTCTGCCAAGTCTGTGTTTTCTTATGGGAATTCAGAACAGTATGCATGTACTGTCAGAAGCAGTACAATAAAAAATTTGATTCCATTTACTGTGATTACAGAGTGGTGGGAAGACATCGTGATCCCACAAGGCCTGTCTCAGTCCCTGGTTCCAACAAACTGCCAGAAATCACACAGAAGAAACCCAGGGGGTGCAGCAGGTCACACATGTACTGCAATCTCAGAATTCCTCTACCCTGAAATCCTTTGCTCTTACGTGTGGAAGCACTAACACTAGCCCAGCTTATTTACGCTGATTTAAAGAAATCTTTATGGGATTACACCTCAGCATCAATATAAATGGTCACCTAATTAATGCCTAGTTCAGCTTACTCCTGAGACTGATGGCAAGCAGTGACTGCTTCTTGCAGAGAAACCAGACTTAATTCTCCAACCTTTTCCATCTTATATTGATTCAATTTTCTGATTTCAATACTTTAACCAGCCTAGATTGTTTAGTGTCTCTTACAGTGTAAGGAGGTGTCCCAGTGCTGCCTACTTTGTATAAGACCTAGCTGTGTTCTGGCTCATTACCCGGTTTAAGCTCTATGTGAAATGAAACAAGAGCAGAATTCTGCTGGTAGATTGTGTTGGTAGTGAAGTTCAGCTGGACAGATAGACTGTCTGGGGGAGAAATGGTCTGGGCACAACAGCAATGGTCACACATGTTGGACCTTATCATACTCATACTAAAAACCAGCCAGTGTAATGAAAGACAATCACACACTTTTCCTAAACAGGCTGAGGTTTTGCACCACCCTGAAAAGAAAATACAAGAATCCATGAAAAATATGGAAAGATTGTGTCACCACTCTGCAGTATTTAGCTTTCATCAGGCCTTCCCAGGTACAGAACTACTTCAGTGGATCAATTTCAATGCTGTTACTGCAATGAAGAGTGAAATTATCACCAAATTGAATCTATCAAGTACTGCTTTGGATAGAACAAATGCGGTTACGTGTTTTTGAGGTCACTGGGATCACATATGGTTATTTCTTCTTTCTACTTTTAATAAGGTCTATAAACTGGAAAATTATAGATAAACTGATGAGAAAAAAATGGCATCTTTCTTTTCTCCTTCCATATGTATATTACAGGCAGAAAGAATAAGAGAGTGGTATAAAGCCAAGCCTGTTTAATCAGTGCTTTGCTGTGGGCAGTTTCACATTTCAGTAATATCCAGCCTCACAACATTGAGCACTTGCACAGTGGCTTCCCCAAGAAGACTCAGTTAAGTGCATAGGTAGTTTTTGTTGTTCAAACAATGTATCTTCCAATGAACAATGTAATAAATACACTTAGATTTGAGTTGAATTGTTTTCCCATTGGACAAATACCTGATGTTTTTAGTGGTTTAACAGAACTGGATTTCTACTGTAAACCAGGATGAACTCTTTTGCAGTGCTATTCAAACAAAGCATCAGAAGTATTAATCTGATCCTACTAAAAATTATGGTGAACACTTCAGATAGCCTCAAAGCATTGAATTAAAGAATTCCAGGTTTTTTCAGTTTCATTGACAAGAAAATGATAATTTTTAATACTTGCAAACTAGAGTAATTTTGATATGCACTGAGTAATCCAATGCAGACATAAGCTCACTTCTGTTCTTTCATCAGCTTACCCATAATTTACAGTTGTTTTCCTTCAAGTTTAGTTGGATTGATTTTATTTTTTTTTTGTTCCAAGTGCTGGGTTTAGGCCCTAGAAATATGGGCTTAGGTGCAACAAAACCTCCTTTCTCTACTCGTATAATGAGGATAACATTACCTTTTTTCATGGGACTTAAGCAAGAACAAACCCTCCCAGTCCCAGAGCATTGCTAGGTGGATGCCTAGAGGAAGCCTCTCGCAGCTCTGTGCCACACCTGCACTCTGACAGCCAAAACCTGAGCCCATGCTGCCAGTTCTGCTGGTCACACTGGAGCACAGTGGGTCTGAAATGTCAGCAGAAGACATCAAAGGTTGTATCAACTATTTTACAAAAACATAGCACCAGCCAAAATATTCACATTTCCACAGCCTGTGACTACAACCATTACTACAGCAATTACGTTCCTCTAGAAGTGCTCATTCTACACTCACAAACGCTCACTTTAGACTGCATGACCTAACTTAAATCTGCATTTTCCAAGAGCATTATTCCTACTTTTCCCACATGCATTGATACTTGAAGCCAAATTTACAAAGGTATTTAGGGACTTAGAAGTAATAATTGGTACTTTAGCAGGTACCTCAACGTCATCAAAGCAAGCATGGGAGTTGTACTTCTATGTCATTAAATACTTTTCCTGTATTTTTACATGTCTATGTATCATAATCCATTCTGAAACAGATCTAACACATATGCTTGTACAGAAATATTCTTTCCAAAGTAAAATTCCCCACTAGAGATGCACCACTGCAGAGGAGCTTTGAACCCCAGAATAAAAATCACTGCTAAACTTAAGATTAAAAACATATCTCTTTGGGGAATATTCTGCAATTGTCCATATCTAGCAATGTAACTGTTTTGCATAGGGGTAAAAATGACCCTCTCCTTAAAACTGGATGGGAACAAAGATTATTGTCAAGCTTGTATCAGAGCTTCACACAGGACAGAACCTCTGCAAGATCCCTAAAGGCTTCTCTGCAAGAGATTGTTATTTTGGTGTTTTCCCCAAAACTGGGCAGTAAAGCCATCCCAGAAGAATGGTTATAAACCAACTTTACAAAGCAATCTGCACTTCATGGTAACTGCTCTTTATCATTTTCCAATCAACACTAGTTGGCTTCTAATTGATTTTATATTATGTCCCTTACCAGAAGTAAGAATATTGTGTTTACTAGGGCAGCACAAAGAGGGCAGGCCTATTCTTACTGCTGTATTTAATGCTGCTGCTAATCATGGAGATTAGACTGAAACAATTACAACAGCTAATTAAAGAACAATGCGGTTTTTGGCATCTTTTCTCAGACAGCACCACTGGGAATTCCTAACTCAGGCAAAGCAGGGATAATTAAAAATCGAGCTCCGGTTTCCCCTGCACTGGCAGCTGGATCACGCTGATTAAACTGCAAATAAAACACATGAAACCAACACTTTGTAGTGTATCCAATTTCACTTAAAAGGGTCTTTAAACTGAATCATAAACAGAGAAGCAGTGCACAACAAATTATTTAGCTGAAGCTGGATACAGTCTTCGCTGCAGTTGCTTCCCAGCTCACGGTCTCTGGCATAGAGCATGGCACGCTCATTACTGCAGGGCCTGGTGAGCCACTTGAATCATCCATGGCCCTTCCACAGGCAGCATTGCTCAAAACATCACACTAAAAGCCACTAAGCTCAGACAAACACCAGCATAAAGATTTGGAAGACCCCTGTGAAAATGCAGAATTGCACCCAGTGACACCTCCGGTTGTTACTGGAGAGTAAGACAGGGCTAAAACCTCTTCCAGTGAGCCTCTGGAGGGTGGGTGAGGTGCTGGTTTATGACAGCTCCAAGTTCAAGACAAACTTGCAGAGATGTCAGTAGGATTAAGCCTTGTCCAAGATGATCTGGTACTCTGCTGTAAGACCACCTACAGAAGAGCAGTCGGAGTATCCCTTTGTCCTGCTCAGATCTCAGCATCACCTGGGCTCAACATGAACCTACCCAGAGACAGCTTAACTTTGTAAGGATGATAAAAATAACAACCTTTACTCTTGGCTAGTGTTTGCCTGTATACCTTTGACTCACACAAGAGCAGTAAGAACACAAACAAACCCTAAGAATAAGACATGAAAGGTGATGCAAAAATACCAAATTACTAGCCTTAAGCTTGTTTGGGTGTTTAAAAATCTGCCTGAAGGTTGTTACTGTGCTCTCTGGAGAAGTACTTAATGCTTTGTTAAATAACAAGGGAATCATGTTAAAGTTTTTTAGCTAATGCCAAGAAATGTTGTATTCATGCAGCTCTGTGGAGAAACATCAGTATTAACTCATTTTCAGTGATCCCACTAACTGGGCATACTCATATGAATTTGATACTGGTACACTCAGCTACACCAAGTCTGTAAACCACCAAGAGCACCACATTCCTTCAAAAGCACATCTATTTTTAGCTTTATATATTAAGTAAATATATTTAACAGCAGCAAATAATAACAAAAAGCAGGGAAGCTGCACTTGGCACCTGCAATACTTGCACTAAAGCAAAGTGCTCAAGGGACAGGGTGCTGATGCCAGCAGATGCAGAGGAAGGCATATAACTAAGGGAAGTTTTCTAAGACAAGGCCCTTTCAAGTTTTTGGTAAACATTTGAGAGTTTGGGCTACAGGACAGAAAATCTGCTACAGAAAAGAATTAAGAGAGCAAAAGGAGAAATACACTTGTTTTCTACCTACTTACCTACATACGGTGCACAGATTACACAGCAGTCCTGCTTTAGCCACATGTCATGGGAACAGTTTGGAAGGCTGGCTCAGAGTTAATTGAGAATAAAATTATGCTAAAGGTCCTTGTGGAAAAAGCCCAGTTAGCACAGGAGTACTTCAGAAGAAACGCTCAGGTGCTCAAGAACCAACCAGCCTGGGCACAGAGGTGTTACAGACATTGGGCTGGCTTTTGTCAGGAAAATACCAGTGCAGTGGCAGTGGGGAGCACCTCCTGTGAGCCCTCCCTTGCTCTCTGCCAGGGAACTGCCTGCCAGGGCAGCTGCTGCCAGCCCAGTGTCAGCTCTCTGAGCAGAGGCAGGCAGGTACACACGTGAACAATGACAGCCCTGCCTCAGCTGAGCGTATTAATTTGGTGACATTTTCAAAGCTCACAGAGGATCTTTTTTTTCTCTAAACTCTGGAGACCTCAGAGATTCCACTGAGGCTTCACATCTATTTCACCCAGAGTCAGCCTGAACTGCCACCTTTTATTTTCTTCATTACCTCAGAGTAATTTTTGCATTTCCTTCCATTCCATTCACCTTGTTTACCTAAGACAAACTTCAAAAATAATTTTAGCAGCCTGGACTGCCTAGAAATCAATGGCAGCAAGCAGTAAAAGATGACACCAACCTGAAAGGGCAGCAAGGAGAAGTGGCTGTTGAACACCAGTAATAGGAGAGAAGAACCAAAAAGCCAAATAAAGAAACTTACTGGCCTGGCTGGCAATTTGCAGTGTGGTCTTAAAGGTTTGTCCTCCACCTGATCTAAGAGTGACTGATAACAACTGTGCTGATACCTTTTTGTCCACTTTCTTGCTTAGATGCACATATGCTTTCTTACAGAGACACAAGATACTCTTTATTTTAAGCTATTTGTTATTTCCTATTACTTTTGTTAGTCTCTGGTAACATATAACAAAAGTTTATACTGGAGAAGTATCTTTCATATTTTTCTCTGAAATTACAAGTGTGTTCTCAACCCCTGAGATGATATCTCATGCTTAAATGAAATTTTGGCAAAGAAAAGCAAAGCACTTTACAGCTATCCTTCTCCATCTAGTACCATTATGTCTTTATATACCTGTGTAAAAACAAGCTATGCAAATTTTCCTAAAAATAATGATGCTAGTGTAATTGTTCTTTCTAGGCTATGTTCCAAAACCAATTTTAAATTTGAAAAAACCATGAAAGTGGGATAGCTGGGGAAAAAAATACTTCATTTTTTACTTAATAATAAATGCTTGAAAGGATCACAGCATTTTATAAGGTCATATGTAACACCAGTTATGACACCACAGTAATGCATTATTCAGTGCCAGCAAAGAATATAAATCCTTGTAATGTACATGGGTGAAATGTGGTTTAATTCTTATTATTCTTTGGCTTTGACTCAAAGTTCCTGCTGAGCATTATAATGTTTAGACAATGCAAATTCCCTGAGATGCTTTAATTAAACCTGCAATGTAAGACTTGCCTCTGGCCATTGGTCACAGTACCTGGCACTTCCATTTCAGGGGTACCACTCACCAGGCTGCACTGCCAGCCTGAGCTCAGGCCCCCAGTGGAATGGGCATTTCTGGTACTGCTGGGCCAGACTGGTGCCTTGGGCAGACATTCTATCTGTGCTACTGCATGGCTGAGGTTTATCAGAAAAATATGACAACTAGGAGACTGAGAAAATAAAATTCCTGCTCATCTCTCCTTTTTCAACAAGGAATTACATGGATGTTTAAGACCAGGAGTTTGCAGCACACATGTTACTTCTCAACAGCACACATTTCCACTATGCTCCAAACACTGGTAAAGAAAAGACTTCTGGAATTTGTGTTACCTGGTACTGCCATAATTCTCTCCTGCTCAGCAGCAGGACCCCCTGAACCCCTAGGACTTCTCAGGTGCACGCATAACACAGCACTGGGCTTAAGGAGTATCTTCTGCTCACCTTTTATGAAAATATCAAAAGACATGGTTTTGTTTTGAAGTGAAAAACCACCTGAAATCTCTAAGCCCTACAACTGCCAAGAAAAGCTTTTCCTACTCAGCTCTATGGGACTCTCATTCACAGGCAAGGACAGCTGGGTGCCTTCAAGCAGTCTGGCAAATACCCTTCAGCATTTTTAGGAATTTCACTCTGTCTTTGCACAGCATTTGCACTCCTGTGATTGTGACCAGCCTAATGGATCCTTCTTTCCTATTGAATGCTGAAGCAAGCATTTTAAATGCAGTTGTTCACATTTGTTGACTCAAAGTGCACACATCCTGGAAATTCACCGACTTTCAGCATTACTGCCAATAAATAATTAAAAAGCCTATTAAGACAGCAAAAGCCAGTTCACTGAAATTACAAGCAAATATTTTTGCATCAGGGCCCAGACTTGGGGAAACACTTAAACAGCACTTTCAATCCAAAGCAAGTGAGCATTCACATTGATGCAACTGCCTGACTTGCAATGCTTGTGTTTTACTGAGTAAGGGCTATTACCCAGCTCTGCAAATTACTTTCTCTTGTGGAAACACAGTTATTCAAGATTTCAAAATATCTAGCAAAAACAACAGTTTCATAAGTAGAAAGACAACTCTGATTTCAGCCTAAGTCCTATAATTTTGAATCTGGATAGAAAAAGTAAATAGGACTGACAGAATTTAGCCTCCACTGTATTTTTTCAGACATCAAAATACTTAAGTTATTCAGATACACACAATATCACAAAGGCAGACAATAATGGAAATAAGGACATCAAGAAAGTATTCTACTTCAGGCAGCATATTTGCAAATATTACTGGAACAAAATTAACTGCCACAGAGGGAACACAGACATTAGGCACAAGGAATCTCAGTTTGAAAAACATTCAGAAAATGGGACACATCAAACTAAAAGTATTAAATTCTAATTAAGAACATGAAACCTAGGAGGAAAAGCGTATGCTGTCAGAGCCACAGCAGTTACATCAGGAGGTGACAAGGGAGAGAAGGAAGATCTGAAGAGGAACAGGGATACTTCGAGAAATAGTAAACACCTAGAGAAACAAAAAAACCTTCTTTTGGGAACACAGCATCTCTGCCAGACAGCACATGTGTCTGGCAGCACACCTTGGCAGACAGGCAAGCCCTGCTGACCCTCTATAGTTTGAATTTCCCAGAATAACCTTCCCCAGCTTTCTAATTCTGCATTTTCATGACCAGCTGAGATGATGGGAGCGAGGGGCAGGAGAGGTTTCAGCGATCCCAATGAAAATTAAAATTACCAGCTGGGACGCCACTGGTCTTTGACTGGCTGCAATGCCCACTCTCCCACTCAACAAATGGATGAATGCCATTTTCTGAATTGTGCCAATATTTGGATTGGTGTTGGATGGAGCACACAGGCTAAGACAGCTGTTTCAGGAGCATTTGCAAGGAACTCATGCTTTTGAAAATACACAACCTATTCCTGGAGTTTAACAGATTAGCTCAAGATGTAGGACTGTCTACTGTGAAAAGTCATTTAAGCTAAAACAGAGCAAGAATTCACCTTGGACCAACAATTTTTCATTAACTTCCTTTGCTGGCAAGCTTAGTGTAAACTAGGCACTATGCCAAAGCCTCCCAATCCACTCTGGAGCAAATGCAATTTGAAATGATGCTCTCATCTTTTAACAGCATGGACTTCAGGGTGAATTTTCAAGTAATGGTCAGAAGTGGCACAGACCTTTGGATCAGTCATGATACTGGCACTTTGTGTAACAATAAATCAAAGCAGGTCTTTACTAACTTCCTTCAGTGCACAGTAAAGGAACAGCTCCCAAACCGGTGTGTGCATCATGGTGTATGGTCTGCAAGGAAAAACTGCTGCTTCTAAGCTGGAACCACAATATACCAAAACCATCAATGTTTAGCACAAGCTGGAACAGAGGGGAAACAGTTTTCAACATGAATGAGATCTGCACAGCCCTGGATTCACAGGCACCACACCAGCTCCAACTCTGCAGAAGCTGCTCGGAGTTTTGCTGTGACTTCAGGCATCCTGCAGGCAATGGACACGACCTGGATTTCCACTCTCTGGCACCACAAGAAACAGATTCATGCCAGAAGCCTATTTGTCATGGAGATGGAAGCCAGTCACTTCATCAAATCTGCAGGCTACTCACACACATCTCCTGTACACAGCTCCTCATGGTCACTACTGCTGAGTATGAACCCTGACATGAATTTCATTTGAGTTTTAGCTTCTCTGAAGCTTTTAGGCTTTCCAAGTCCCTCAGTTTGCCTCAGGCCAGCTGGAGCCATGCTGGGATTTGCAGCCTTCCTGCAGGAAAGCCAGAGGAGCTCTGCCCAGCAAACATGCACCCACTGAAACCACACAGACCTCCCAAGCTGCAACTGGGGCAGCTCCTCCTGCACAGCACAACCTGCATCTGTCAGGGACCTTTTAAATAAAAATGCTGAACTAAATAGTTTCCTTATGAATGGCCAAGTTTAACGTGTGCTAAATCTCCCACACAAAAACCAATTCACTGACAGAAGCAGCACTGGCACATCATCAGCACTTTCTGTGCCAGGTTACCCAGCTGCCACAGGACCAGGAGAGCCAGAAAGGGACTCCTGCACAGGGTGACACAAGAAATCTGGAGCAGGGACCTGTGCATGTTTAAATTTAGGTTCCACATCAGAATTTAAAGACGAGATAAAAAACATCAATAGTTTTATGTGTGTCAGTTTCGAAAGGCTGGGCTATAAAGAACACAAAGCTATTCAACAAGAGGAAAAAAAAATAACGTGAAGATTATGTCAGTTTGATGCCTAAAATAAAAAGGTAATGATCCCCATTTACACAACAGCTCTCGTTTTCATAGGCAAAAGAACGGCCAACACACCTTGAAAAAAGGTTACTGTGAGGCTGACTTGGCACCTCATTTGTTATTTAAACTGTCTTTTCCTTTTTTGCCCTTAAAAAACCAACAAACCAGCTATTAGCCAAGACTGACTTTTTTGACCTTCGGAAGACACTATGATCAGCTAGCAAGTACGGTGATAACAGTGCCAACACAAGTTCAAAGCTGAGCTGCCAGAAAGGTGCTCTGTAAGCAGGGATCAAACATTGCTTGTTTCCTGCTTACTAAGAAACCAAACGCTGTTGAAGACCACAACCAAATTAGCATCCAGATCATATGTAAATAATTAACTTCGTGTCATTTTATAGGCACTAAGTGCTTGCTCTTCTAATATCATGATTTAATTATCAGAATTTATTAAAAATGCTTTGTTTGCTGTACGTAAACACAAACCTTAGAAGACAGTCAAAAGCAATTAGAAATGTAGGTAACATTTACTGCATAGGACAAAGCACAATTAGTTAAAAGACACAGGAACAAAGAAATAATAATAATTCTTTCTGGTTCCTGTGGAGTCATGGAATAAGAAGTATAATAAATTGTACTATGCATAAGCAGCAAGATGAAAACTATTTCAGGTTTACAATTGTTTTACAGCTGACTCTCTAAGTAGAGCTGATCAAACCTGCTTGTAGCAAAACCTTTCTTGGAAGCTCTACTTCAAGCTTGGCCTTACAGATTATGAACCCATTACCAATGGCACTTGCTACCTAACAAAGAAGCCAGTACCACAGGATTTAAGCAGCGCTTTGGGGTGATGGGCTGTGAATGCCAAACACCGGAGAGGCACACGGGCTCTGCCCCAGGGTGCTGCTGGTGGGAGAGGCACAACTCTCACAACCTCGGTATTTCTGCTGCCTGACAGATTTTGCTAATCCTGTTCTGAGGCTGACAGCTCTCTGCACACACACGATGCACTGAGCTCAGGCAGTAATGCAGGCTCTGGCTGGAGCTTTGAAAGGCAAGCCCCAAATTCAGATGCTCTGACAATTACTGGACACAGCTTCCAAGAGCTCATTCCTCATACAGCCTTACCTAGTGCAAGGCTTGCTGTGGCTGGAAATGAACTGATAGAGGAGTGCAAAGCTGCCAGTGTGACTGGATGGGATGGTTCACAGCCAGGGCTGTCCCTCTCATCACAGCTGGGATGCCACAAAAAGGTGCTGAAGGGGAAGGGGAGTAGCTGCTGCATGTGGGACATGTCATTTCCACTGCAAAAGTCACCTGTTTGGCCAGGGCCAGCACAAGATTTTCAGTCATGGAAAGGACACTGAACCACACATTTCACACCAGTACTAACAAGGGGCCACACCAGCAAGTCACAATTTTGGTTTCTTTTTCCTGAAGAGGAAATACAGGGAGTATTTCAAGTAACCCACAATTATTAGCTTCCTTCCTTAATTTCCCACGGAAACATGTTTTCAGACAAATTTTATCACTTCCACAAATGTCCAGCCAGCAGCTTTGGGAGTGACAGCTGACAGATTGCCCACTGCCTCAGCACCATCATCAACTGTGGCAATAAACACTGTTGTAAGGCCATACAACCAAACATTTGTGTCTTTTTCTTTTAAATCTTGCTTTGGCTTCAGCACCCCAGCCCATCCAGTTGCAGTCATTTTCCCAACCAGAAGCCAGAACACAGAGCAGTGACACAGAGCTCCCTATCTCTGTGGGATTTACCAGCTACTGATAGGCTTTCACTGCCAGCCTACAGCCCAGCCCAGCTAATTCCTCACCCAGTGACACCGGGGAGCTCTGACAGAGAGCCAAACTCCAGGGACTGCACAGCCACATCAACAGGGCTGCAAAAGCAGGCAGTCAGAGGAGGAGGAAGGTGAATGTGAAAATGCCCATGATCTGTGCAGCAGCCCAGGCAGGTGAGCAAAAGAATGTTCTGCATAACTTCTGTGCATTGGGAACAAGAGCTCCAGGAGTGGGTTCTCCTTGTGCTGGGGGCTCCAGGACTCAAGGGAGAGGCAATTACAGAAACAGACACAACTCTCAGTGTGCTACAAAGAAGTGGGCACAGCCACTTCAAAGCTGCCCTGGCTACAAAATTATTGTAACTAGATCTGGAAACTGCTGCATGCAAAACACAGCTGTGCACGTCTATATTTATCCAATTCTTATCTGATTGTTTGTAAGAAATTCTTGGTGCATTTTTGTTTCCTGTGCTGTGCTTCTCCATCCCAATAATGGAACTAACACTATAAATCACTTTGCTATACAAAAAGCTATTTATGCCATTGAGGTCTATTCCCAGCATAACCTGAGGAAAATTGCAGGAGTGTGTGTGGGGAAAAAAAGCAGCACCACAAAAGCCTTTTCAGTTGTGTTCAGCTGTAGCTATTACAGAAAATGAAATAAAACACAAACAGACCCCACGTTTCAGTACCATTTCAAACCAACCCCAAAGTAAAATGCATCCCGGACAGTTTTCAAGAAATGCTGTGCAGAAAACACCCCACAGAGGGTAATGTGAACCAGGTCACCTGCACACAGCTTTTTGTCTACCTGCTGCACAACCTTCACCTGGCAAGTGAACTGGCATTTTCCTCACTGCTCACTGGGTACTGGTGGTTCAGCATGCTCTGCAACGTCAGCCTAGAGGTGATAATGGGACCCACCCAGCACATGACTGGAAAATACCAGGTGAGTTCCTCCTGTTTTGATGTTCTGACAGCAAGTGACACACAGAAAAAGGGAAGCAGCACTAAAATCCTTTACAGCCCCTGCTTCAACATCACAACTGTCACAACTACATATTGTATTTCTGATATGAAGTACTTCTTTATTCCTAGATGTATTTATCAGAACAACTTCTACATTTATTTCACTTAAAGAAATGAAACAGATACTCAAGCATTCAATTAGTCTCCAAATATTTTTGTTAGTGTAACTGTTCTATTTGTTATGAGCAAAGATGTGCCTTAGAACTTTATTTAAGCAATTAGCCAGACCTCATGCTATCAAATATTAATATTTTATGTTTTATCTCCACAACCATTATTCTGAAAAAAATCAAGATTTTTCCTGTGCAGTGATGCCATTTGAAGTGCAGAGTCTAACATCATAGAATAGCTTTTCAGTATAGCAGAAACAGAATCAGAATGACACATTTGGTTCTGAGAGCAATTGATAATAATTAACATAATTTAGGTATTTTATAATTTGTATATCTTCCCTTTTGCCAATTTGCCCTATACAATAAAAACAGACAAGCACAAAACATTTTCTTTCCCTCACCAAACTTAGTTATTGCACTAAGCATTTTGAATGCAGTACAAATTAAAAGGTTACTGCTGGGAAATATCACAATTTCCCTAATTTTTTTTTAAATCATAGCTTGGAAGCATAAGGCTTCAGTAGGTGCACTGCTAAAAATATTCATAATTAAAGACAACTGCATAAGAACACCTCATGTTCCTGATGCTTTACCACGCTTGCATGGACCTAGGGACAATTAGAAACTTGCCCATTTATAGAAAAGACAAGTATGTTTTATCAAACAAGCATATAGAAGGGACAGACAAGTCACTGGACAGCTCAGGAATACTTCTGGGAGCAAAAAGAAATCCAACCCAGAGCTGACATGCAGAGAATACAAGCTGTAGTTCAGGCTTAATTAAATGAGAGCAAGCTGGAGCTGCAGAGTCCAGGTAAGAGTTGAAAATGCCCTCCTGTCCATCAGAGCAGCTCCCTTCTGCATGTGCTGGCTCTGGGAACTTTGCCCAGGCTGCAGCTCTCACAGAGGAGATTTCATTCTCAGCGCTGTCCATGGGACAGCTTTTACAAGCATGAAGCAGACTGAAAACATGCTGAAAATATCAAACACCCTGCAAAGAACAAGAGAAAGGAATTACATTATTACAAGCACCCAGGTCACTGTGAGCTGACAGGTGCTTTCTTTTCTTACATAAATTAGAAAGCTTTATGTAAGCCCTTTTTTTTTTTACTTTAACTTGATTTTTAAAAGAGGCTTCATATAAAATTCAAGCTTCCCAGCATTGGAAGAAGGTTTCCAACACACAGTGTGCAGCCTTTTCATGCAACAGACTGTTGCAAAGAGCTCCACTGGCCTCCAATGCCAGACTTCTCAGTTTGTTCATAGTGGGCAAGTTCAAAGCCATTAAGTGCTTCCATTCTGTGTCCATGGCTGAAGCCCACACAAAGATTGTAGGCAACAAAAGTTACACAGAGTGTGCAGGAGAAGTTAAAACCTCTCAAAATACTGCATGAGATTGTACCTCAGTATCTGCAATGCAAATAGTACCCAGTTAATGCTGCAGGCAATTTTCCAGTTGTATCCAGAAGGGACCCGCTCAGCAGATACATTTGAAGATGCATTCCCCTTACAATACCTAAACTCCTTCCTGTGTGATTTAACAATGGGAACATTTCTAGCCACTGTGTTTCTGGGCTTATCTTTGCCAAAATCAGTGTATCTGATTATTACAGAACTGCAGCTCAGCAATTTGATTGCAGTGGATGCTTCTATGGGGACTGCTTTATGAAGAGTTCAGAAGGAAGCTCATGAATTCTACTTGTATTTTCATGCTCCTCAGCAGGAAGGAAAACATGCTGTTTCCTCTTCATTTTGACAGCTGAGTGCAAAATCCTCAATTACTGTGTGCACAGTCACCACAAGAAATTGCAGAATTTTCCCCAGTGGCCATGTCTCCTTGGACAGGTCAGCTCCTTACTTGCCTTGGCACATCATGGACTGGAATGGATCCCTCCTCATTCCCCAAAGTAATGCTTTGGGAAAAAAAAATTATCTATATTCTGAAAAATAATTTCCCTGGAAGTTTCCTTTATCTTCTCAACAGGATTTTACAAAAGACTCCATGCTTGTGGTGCTACCAATCACAATTATCTTGTCACAAAAACTGCAAGGCATTCCTTTTCTACAGGCTCCAAGCTTACTGGATTCATGGGGGTTTTTCACCAATATTTACTAAAACTGAAAAAATCCCCAGGTTTCTAACGCATGAGGTAACAATAAAACTCAAAATAATTCCAAGAGACATAAAACCACCCTCTTCCCCCCCAGCCACGAGGGTGCACACTTGCCTGCTGCAGCTTAGCCCAGCACAGAGAGCAGCTCTCAGGGCAGGCTGGGGCCAGCACAGGGCAAGGTTCACCTCACACAGGTGAGGGCAGAGGTAAAAACTGCCACAGCTGCACTGATTACCCAGTCCCTCTGCTGCACAGAGCCCTTTCCCTCTGCCAGGTGCAATATTCCTGGACCAGGCAGCCTTGGAGGGAGGGCTCCATAGCATCCCATCACACAGCCTGTAACAGGCGCGAAGCCACGGCTTTGGAAGGAGAGCAACAACCACCTCTGAAACCCAAGGACAATAACAAACCCCACTGCTCCGAGGGAATGATCAACTAGGCCAAAATTTATCTCTGGGCTAACTGCTGCCAAAGCTGTCCCATTTGGCTCCTGCTATTTCTGTGAAATGGAGGATGGGAAGTGCAAAATGGAAACAGCCACAATCTCATTAATGGAGATAATTTCTGAAATCATGAGAAAAGGAGTCACAAACAGCCACAGCTGCCTCAGATGTAATGTATAAACATCTAAGCTGCTGAAAACAGCTTTCATTCTCTTTTTGTTTGCTTCATCCCAGAGTTTGCTCAGCTTCTCTTTGTGTGATAGTGCAGGCAAACATGCCTGAACCCTCCAAAAGAATCCTGATGTGACCTTATCAAACACCCCAAGGATGCTCAGGGGTATCTGGATATGGCATTAGCCCACAGTGAGATTTAAAGATAGTAAATGGGAGGCTTTTTCTAAGGTGGTTTTTTTTTTTCCAGTTAAGACCAAGTTTCTGGGTTTTATCCTAGATGAGATTAATCTGCAACACACTGCAAATAAATCTGCCACATCCCACTCCCTTGAACCTAAGTGATTAAGTAGTTGTTAATTTGTTGCACCAAATTTATAAATTACATGATTCATGCTTTTTACATGAGAAAAGCTAAAGAATAGTTGTTTGTGAGCTATATAATCACACTTGGGGGAAAGAAAATCAAACCAGGAAGAATAGAAACTTATCTGACTGTAGCAAGTTGTGACACACTGTCCCAGCACACATAGGTATAAGTGAATCACACTGATCCCCACCATGCTGCTATTTGATTAGCACAAGTAACGTGATTTGGCAGGTCCAATTTGAACAAACTGCTTTGATAAGCCTCTAAAAGAGAGAATATGAGGGAATTGTGCATCTTTTCCTTGGAAAAATATCAGGGAGAGCACTTGCTTAGCTCTCAAGTCAATACTTTCTTCATTTGCACAAAAACCAAAAGATATCTTTATAAGGGAGTTGAAAGAGATCTGCTGAAGCTGAGCACATTGGAAGAGTACCTACTCTCTCTTCAGAAGGCCACTTGCAGCCATACCTGTAAAATTTTCAACAGCTGTATGGCTGATTGAAAGACCAGGAAAAGGAGGGGAAATTATATGAAAAATTAATGAGAAGGCCTCCAGAACACAGCATGGGTTTGAAATGTCAACATTCAAAATACCAACCAAACCAAGGCGAGACAGGAAACCAGAAGGCAGTGGAGAAAAACTCTCAAATGAGCTGATTCATGCCAAGATTGTGCAGGAAACCACCCAGCAGAGGAGCTGCTCACCAGCCTACTCAGATGAACTCAGTGCAATGCTCTGCTCCCATCTGCCTCCAAAGAAAAGGGAGGAGATTAAAGCATGCAGGAAACTTCTGCAAATTTGGAGATTCTTCACTAACCATAGGAGCTAACATCCTTTTCAAGTCTGTAAAATGTTAAAGCTGCTGATGTTATTCTTCTCAAAGTGCTTTTCCACAGCAGAGAAAACAGAGACACTTGCAGCTAAGACTGCTAATTTAGCAGTCAGGATGTAAACCATCAACTCCCACTGTTAATCTGAATGCTTTTGACCACTTCAGGTAAAGAGAAATACATCCCTAGGAACCAAAGTTGCACCCTGCCTTCAGGTGAGAAGATTCTCCAGATGTACTTGTACCTCTCACAGAGCCAGTCTATTCCCTCCTCACTCCAGGATACCTCCTGGTCTCAGCTCCTACATGTGAGCAGCCCTCAGTCTCCAACACTTTGGGACATAAGTGCATTGCCTAAAAGAAGTTTTGACTCTCCTTATCTATTTCAACGTCAGAAGAAATCAGCTTTCTACAGAAAATGGATTCAGAAACAGATGTGGCTTTCAGTAACACTGAAAGGAATACATAAGAGGATACACTTAATTTCTACCTTTATTATTCATTAAATAACATATCTGTGCCTTCCCTGACCCCAACAATATTAAGACCCCTTGAAAATACCGAAACTTTGGGACTGGGAGTCTTAGCAAGGAGCTAATGGGTCAGAAGAGGAAATGCCATGCAGGTCAGAGAGGATGCAGGCTGGTAGGGCAAGGTAAGGGTCTAAAGGGGGCTAAAGGCACCCCCTCAGCCATAATTCACAGCAGCTGGAGAATTCCACCAGCTGGAGCTGATGATCTTGTCACTTCCTTCTCCTCCAAATGAAAAGTTCTCTTGCTCATGTGCACATGTGCATTCTCCCCTAGCACCTTCACTAACACAAACTCATGTTCTTACACTATTTTAAAGTCAGTGATAATGTAAGTCTTCATTGTTACTGTCTATTTCTACTTAACAGAAGGCACAGATCAGTACTTTATTACATCCACTGTGTTTTGATACCACTTTATAATGCCACTGTGTTTAACAAATTCTGTGTGATCCTTCCTCGCCAGTTTTGACTCACAAGGACTTGGCTCCAAAATGAGGTCCATAAAATAGATGTAGTAGACTTCTTGAAACAAATAACAAAACAGTCAAAAGCTTTCTCCAGAGAAAGGCCAGCAGAAGACAAAGGTAGAAATATTTATGCAGTCATTCAGGGGCATTGGAAATGTGTTCTGAATAAACACTCATCTTCAGTATGCAAGTTCGGTAGCCCTTGCTGTCTCCCAAAGATCAGCAAGAATGGAAATCAATGATGCTGCCTTGTTAGAAAACACAAATCAAAGCATCAGTGACTTTGTAAAATCCCTTCTGTCACTTTGACCTTCTGGTGCCAGGCAGCTCCACAGATTCATTACCTTTCATTGTAATGTCTAAAGAAAAAATCAGCAGCACAAGTGTTTGAGAGCAACACCAGCAGCAGGAACTGGAAAAAGGCTGGGAAGCAGAATACACAAAAAGGAATGAGAACACCATGAAAGGATGCTCACTCTGCCTTGAGGACTGTCCTCTCTCCCAACACACACAAGCCAATTCTGCTGCTGTCCAGCTTCACACCAGGTCCTTCCTCACCATCTGCACCTGCTTCTTCCTGTAAGGAATCTGCTTCTCTCCTTGCCCAGCCAGTCATGTCAGGAGCTACTGCTACACCTGCACCCTCTCCAGGAACACCACCAGTGGTAGACACCAGAAACATGGTGGGCAACACCAGCCCAGCCCTCTCTTTCAGAGAATCTCTTGTCAGAAGGAAGTGAGATGGGGGTAGTACTAACCTGAGTCTCCAAGCTGGTGTAGGGACTAGGAGGTTCAATCTACAAAGAGAGCAGACAGAAACAGCCATTACTCTGGAATAGTGGCAAAGAAGGTGTTCTGAGCTGTTACTGGTCTAAAGTAGTGATATCAGGAACAAACACACCTGCTTGAACAAGGATGGCAGGTTTTTTTCTTACTTTTAAGATTTACCACTTTTCCAGACATCTGGAAATCACACAGAACTTACAGAATCTCTACAACATTTGGATGAGCAAAAATAGTTGCAGTAACAGGACTATACCAGAGGGCCATGTGCAGGCCCTCACATCTTTCATTTGATGCTCTTTTACAATTCTTAGATTACATCTGACTGGTTTTAGATCAGACTAATATTTGACTGGTGCTCCTGTAATTTCAAGACATTAAGACCTTTTCAGAAAGCTGATCAAGATTTGATGGTGAAAGAGTTGGCCACATCTTAGCAAAATTTTTCTTCTCAACTGCTGCAGTTAGCTGTGGTTATTTTGTTTTCCATTACATTTCTTCCTAATGAGTGCTTCTCTCCAGTTCTGCACATTATAATGCAAGTGCACTGTACATTTTCTGCAGTCTGGCATCTTCCTTGGTGTCAAAATCTGAACTCTTAGCCTAGCTTGGCCAGAGGATTCAAACCTCATTAAAGAACTTCTAAATACAAAAGTACAAAATCATCTGTTTAGCCTGTTAATTAAAAGGTTAGCAAGAGATAACATCCCTGTAGGAAACTCCATCATTAGTGTTCTGGGATTAGCACTCAAGCAAAATCTTTAAAAGCACATCTTTTAAAGTGTAAGGAACATTTAAAGCCTCAGTCCTGCTGGTCCAGGTATTACTCTGCAAGGTCTCACTCCCCACATCCTGTTTAATTGGAAAGCCTAACAGAGTGGAACCAGGTCAATGGTGCTCTCTCTTCAATCCATCACATCTGTCTCAATTAGACACTTGGAGTTTGGAAAATTCTTGTCTATCAGATTATCAGGCTCCTGAGACTAATTTTGAGTTTCGAGCCATTGTGATTTGCACATCACAGAACAGAATGGAAAAGGAAAAAGTGAGCTTCCTCCAGAAAACTATACATTCCTTTCACTTTTAATTATGCCTATAAAGCAGCTTTTAGCAATCTGCATAAATATACTAAAGAAGAAACATGCTATCAACCCAGGAAAAAAAGGTTAAGGAGGAAATTGGCCTTGAAAGCCTTGACACACCTTTCCTCCCCTCAGCATGCCATGGGTCAGGCAGCACAGTGTGCACAGGTGAAAAAGCCCACGGTTACCTCTGTCACACTGCTAACTTAGAACAGGCTGATGAAAGGTTACATTTAACACCACAGTACCATTATGACATTGATGTAGTAGATATCATCTGACAACTGGCCAAATGACACCAAGACTGGAAGGCAACTGAGAAACCTCAATGAAATTCAAATATCATGTCATCAGCTAAGCTAGAGAAGGAAAAAAATCATCTGAAGGTGAGAGATGAGGCGAGAGGACTCTTGTCCTTGGACGGCCTTACTCTAAAACAAATGATGGCAACACTCACAGCTCTTCTCATATAGACTTTGCTGGGATAAACTCATCCATTTTGCAGCTGGACTCTTAAGCAATGCTAGTTTGGTCACAACATTTTCCTCCATTGTCCCACTCATATTTATATCATAGCAGGAGGATCACAAGGCTAGCAGGTGTGTGGGGCAGACAGAATACAAAGTGTGTTTGAATACAAAAAGCAAAATACTACTGTAACAAAGAACAGCTCAGCTGCACAGGCTCCCCTTTGGGAGATCATCTGGATTTTCTCAGTCGGTGCCAATTTGACTACAGACAAAAGCTTTTTCAACACGCACTGTTCACTTCCAAATGACAATATTTCCGTAAGAGGAAGTAGCTACTGTATGTATAAAACATCCTGGAAAGATCAGGGGATTCCTGTAATAGATAAGGCCTCAGACTACTTAAAAGCTAGACAAACTCAGTCCAGTATTTCCTGAATAGAACGGATTTCTTATGCTAATTACTAATTTCCAAAGCTTCCTGGACCAATGAAAGCTGTAAATATAAACCAGGTTTTGAATGACATCAGCATGGGCCTGTGCTCTACAGTTTTTCCTGTTTATTTTCCCCCTCATTTTGGCTGTGGTGAGTTGTATTCACTTGTGCAGTCACTATTGTGCAGCATTGCAAGGGGAATTGTTTTGCCCCATCATTAGAACACACAACACTCAAATGTTACATTCACTTAGAAATTATCTGAGGAAAAAAACAAAGCTTGGCTTTTATGGGCAAAAGTATGAACAATTCAGGTTAACTCCTTCCCCGGCTCACGCTTTTTTGCACAATTGCTAGAGATGGTGATAGGTTTGGGTTTTTCCATTTCTCCCATCTGCAGTTCACACAGTACAACACTGCTGCCTCAGCCTGCACTCCAGTGACTGTGAAACAAACAGATGTGGCTGGGTTGGCTCTGGATGCTACCTCTGCCTTGCACAGAGGTGTTTTCTTTCAGCCCGTTCTCAGCTGCCCACGCTGCTTTCCTGCTTCACTCATGCAGTTACAGGTACACTCAGGACAGCTCTTGGAGCCAGCCTGAGGGTCCCCAAAACACAACTGCAGAGAATACATCCCAATTCTCCTCTTTAGGCAAGGCAATAAGGAAACTGAGGAGGACGAAGAAGGTGGGAGGACATAAATAAAGTCAAATTTGATTTTCAACAGCAAAAATTAATTTTAAAATTCAAGCTCGAAGTCAGAAAGACTTTCACTCTTACTGCAGCTTCGAAGAGGTGTGTTCTTAAAATCATCTGCCTATCACTAGTGCCAAACGAATGTCATATTTTGGTAAATCCCAGAGCTCTCCTCCAGCTCCTGTGCATGGCCTGATGCACTGTTATGGATGACAACGTGCACAGGAAGAGCCCACATGTGAGGGAACACACTTTTTTGTTGAAGGTACAGCCTCTGTGCTTTGTCCAACCTGCCTGCCCTCATTGATTATTAGTTGCTAACAAAAGGTAAGACAGCAAATTATCACACAGACACACTCAGGAAAAACAGCAGAATAACTGGCACCTTTCCAAGGAAAGTTTTGGTTGGTCTGTATATGTTCCACTTAAATTCTAGCAGGTTTCAGCAGCCTGACACAGAACCACAAGAGCTGTGATAACTAAACCCCAGGGACAACAGCAATCATCCCATCTGAAATTTCAGACTGGCATTTTTCAAGTGCTATGAATCATTAATCTCCAGTGCTTGTGATCAAGTGAAATCTGTAGTGGGATTGGAGTGTAAACACTATGACAGTGCTGTATAAACAGCCTGACACACTGATCACCTTTAAAGACTGATCAGGGTAAGACTGTTTACTACTGAAAGGTGACACTGAGAACAGCAACTGGGCTCTGGGCTTTGGCCACTGTGTCTTTCATAACAGGTTAATGTCTATTTCCTTTATGGGAGTGAGACATGCTTTCAAATACTTTGCAACCGTCCCAAACCAAAACTAAAGGATAGGAAGGATTGGAGAAACTGAGGTAGAGATGAATAAACCAAGTATTCCAAAGTCATATGGGAAATATGAAAGAAACCTGCAAAGTCTGGGGCCTTGACCACATGACACGTCTCTCTCCCATGCCACCAAAGATGTTTTTCCAGCAGTTTCAAAAGACACCAGGTTTGACTATGGTAACTCCATCTTTGCTTCAATCTAACCACACATGGCCTCAGCCTGACTGCAGGAAAGCCCAGGGCTTAGACTCTAAGTGCTGCTGGCTGCACTGGACTGGCTCCTGCAGACAAACCTCCTGCTCACTGCCCCTCCCATCATTTCTGGCCAGCACACCTCTAGCTCCCGTGCAGCTCTGTTCAGCTTTGGTGAGTGAGGCAGAAACTTCAAAGGATTTTTTTATACTTGATGAACAATTTTCACTCATTTCTAGTCACTTCTCTCCATCCCTGGAGGCAGCACAGATCTGTGTGTGGCTTGGCACAAGGCAGTGGCCCCCAGCAGCAGTGCCAGTCACAGGTGCCCTCACCCCAGACCTCAGCACTTGCCCTGCAGGAAGTTTTGCAGGTATTGTGCAGCTGTGAGACACACATGGGAACTAGCTTGTAAAGTTCATTTTTAGTTTTATTGATTTGTTCTATGTCACTTTACAGCTGAATGAGTTCTTTCAGTCAGCTCATGCCACTAGGCAAAGAGGCAGCCAGCAAAGGCAGGAGTGGGAGGATACCATGGAAGAGCCAGCAGGTAGGACTGGATAAGAAGGCAAGCAGCAATAACAAATGCCAGCACAAACACCACCAAATACTTCTTCCCATAAAACCACAGGTTCAGACAAAGATACAAAATATTCACCTAAAAGTGACATTTCACATGTTGTCTCCAATTGCTCTGCAGCCTGCAAGGCAGGACCACATAACAGCAGCTCCCAGGGTGGGCAGTGCTGTTTTTGCAATTTGCAGTTGAGGATTACAGCTATCCCAGGGCACTGTCGCTTCGTCTCTTCTGCTGACTCATTTTATAACCCTGAGGTTTGTTAGCCTGCCAACCTGTGGTCCTTATTCCATGCGAATGTGGCTCAAAACCTTTGTATATTCACAGAAACAAAAAGTAAAACAAAACAACAGGGTTTGGAGGGGCTGCCTGGCCTGCCACTTCCCTGCGTTTCTGCCACCTCTCCACTAGTGGAGGGGAACACAAGTCAGGTAACCTCCCACACATGCTAGGGATGGTGGTGACACGAGTGCCCTGGAGCAGCAGCCAGGGCACCAATGTACACGGAGTTTCCCTGCAGACTTGTCCCTGCAGTGAAACCCAGCCCCTAATTAAAGGAAGTGTTCAGTAACCTTAATTGTAACCCTTAGCTACAAGTCACATTAACAGCTGCCTCTGCACCACCAGCTATCTCACATGCTGGCTTATTTGGGGAAGTCTGACTTCCCAGCAGTGCCAGTCCTGCCAGCCAGGGCACGAGCTGCTGGACAAGGTACAGGAAATTCTGAAGTCGCCCAGAAAATGGTCTTGCAGATCTGACTTTCATCACTTTGCCCACCATCAGAAGCTGCATCAACGTCTGCAAAGAGTGAGCAGTTCCAGGGTGGTCTGAGTGGCAGTGCAGTGACAGGATGTGGATGTGGAACCACCCCAGTCAGAGGTGCTGGGTGGTCCTGCAGCTCCTGTGAGCTCTCAGGCCACCAGAGTGTGCAGAGGCTGCTGCAAACCACCGAGCTGCCACCAGTGCCCTCTCTGCCAACAGCCTCACTGGTGCACAGCTCAACCAGCCTGCTCTTCAATAGCAAAGTTAGCCCACGTGGCTTCTGCCAGCCCTTAATTTTGACAAATGAACTGTTTGTGTGGCCAAATTGCAGAACTGATCCTGACTAAACACAAACCGCTGGGTGAAAATGTATTTACTCAAGATCATTTTCTCAACTAGTTTGCTGAGAAGCTGCAAAGAATGGAAGGGCATCTTAAGCCAGGACACCCACCAAAATTTAAGATGCAAACTTTCATGATCAGCTCCATAAAAGTACTGTCCTGGGCAGCATCTCTAAGTATACAATACAGGCTCTAGACAATCAAAACACTCCCTCACACACAGGGCTACCCAACCACCTCTCCTCCCCTGCCTAGCCCAGATCTGGGTATTTTGCCACCAGAAAATTGCAGCCTTTAATAGCTGATGGCTTTGGTACAAACTGTTCTAATCCTTGGCTAGTAAAATAAATCTGTATAGCTGCATCAAAGCCCAAAATCTGAGGGTCTGTGTCTTCTCCCAAATGAACAATTGCATGCTTATGGAGCAGTGGAAGAGCAGCTCAGTAAATCTAAGACCCGCTAGCTCCTTGCTTTCCAGTAAAGATAAAACTGTTCTCTTGTCTGCAGGAGTTGTACAGAAGACTGTAGTCATTTACAGAACCTAAACTGCAGCAACACCTACCATTCCTTAGCTTACAGTAACAGTCAGTGCCCAGAAATAGCCCAAAACTCCCTAATACCTCCATAAAATCACTAGCCAGAATAAATCCATACCATCTTACTGAACATTTAAGCCATACACTGACTCTTCTGTCTATTACTGTTCCAGTTACAAATGAAGCTGGAATTATTCCTATCTTTGGTGTCTTTTACCACCTGAAAAGTATCTGCAGCAGCCAGCTCAGCACAGACCTGTGAACATAGCCAGGGCCAGGGGCTGCAGCACACTGATAGCACAGGGAGCTTTCCCAGATGGCTGTAAAACATGCCTGGCCACCAAGATGCTGCTGTCCCAGTGCTGCTCTGACATTTTGAACATGCCAGCTCCCCAGGCCAGACATGGTGTCTCACAGCTACGAGCGACAGACAGTTAATGTTTTCACTTATTAACTCCAGGCACACTTATCTTTCAGCCCTGACACCTCTATACAGCACAGCTGCTTCAACACCACTTTCCAAATCTGTGCTTAAGAATGATACATCTGACCAACTCACAGCAAGGGTCAGCTGTCCTGCTTTCCTTAATAATTTATTAAGAGCTGGCAGGAGCCACAGCTTTGCTGCACTGTTCAGTTGTTCTAACAAACTGCACAGCTGGTTTCAAGTGGCAAACGAATTTCAGCATGAAATGCAAATGTGTAAAAAGACAAGGAACACTAATCTAATGGATCAATATAATTGGGCTGCTTAGAGATGGCAAAGTGCACTGGACGCTGCTGACAAAGATCTTTTCCCCCCCGTGCCCCAGCTCATCTCTGAAAGCCCCACATACCCTCGCTGCTGTGAACCACAGTTTCATGCCCACTTCCCCAGCAGATGCTGCTATGGAAGCCTCCAAGAGGGCAGCCCAGGAGGTACAGCCTGGGTATCATTTTGAGTGTAATCACACTCATGGATGTGGGTTATTTGTAGTTCTAGTGATGGAAAGGAAAAAAAAATAAATAAAAGAAAAAATGACATGTCCTTATGCAACATTTTAATAGAGCTGGAGGAGTCTATATTTATAGAGTAACCAAGTGTCTTAAACAGCTACATAAAAAAGCACATGGAAGGAGGCACTAATTCACTTGAGAGTATAAGCATTGCATTTATAGGGAGAAAAATGTCCTGTCTGACAACCATTCCAGTCATCATCTGTTATGAGAACAATCTGACTGAATATTATCTGACACAGGACACGGTGTAAAAAATCAGGAAGAAGACCCTGACCAAATTTAAAGATCAGACTCATTTGAAGTTTCCAGACAAGTAACAAGAGGAAAATTAAAGCCTGCACAGTAAGGAACATGTTCCAAAGTTAAAGGAGCAGCTGAAGAGAACAGGGCAGGGCCAGTTTCAAAGCTGAGGTGGGTGCTGCTAGGCAGGGAACAGAAATCAGCCAGTCAGCACAAGGGCTGCATGCTGCACTTGGAGCTATCACAGGTAATCAAGCTGGAAATCCACATCAAAGCACTTGGAAAAGAGAGAGACACGGTGGTGGGCCAGCTTAAATGGTGTTGGCATAACCCCAATAACAACAACAACAAAAATCAAGCACATTTTCACCAGATTTGGCACACAGAAAAAGACACCCATGCAGTCCCTGCTCTCAAGGCAGAGCAAAGCACGGCTGTTCAGTGACAGCCACACTGTGAGCAGCAGCTTCAGGTCTTCATCCTCCTGAACCCTCCTGAACACCCAGGGCCCTCCTGGAGAGGGGCACAGCCTGGCACAGAGCTGGGATCATGCCCTGAGCCTTGCATCCTGCTATTCTCATGAGAAGGATCTTTCAAAAGAATAAACTGAGGACACCAAGAGGCTAGGAACACAGCCCTGTGTCTTCCTTGAGGGACAGGGAAAGGCAAGGGAAAATCAGCTTTAAGAAAATCCAGCTAAAAATCTTGAGGGTAATAGAACAAGAAGCAGCCCCTATAGCTTCATACAGAATAAAGCCTGCCAGACAAATTTAATTGCTTTATTTGTTCTTTGATAAAGTTACAGAGGCAGTGGATGAAAGGAACACAGAGGTCATATTTTCTGGATTTTAGGACAGCATATGTGTCTCACGAAATCCTAATTGAAAAATTAATTCATAAAGACTTGGGAAGGGGCAAGCACAGCACTGGAATTGAGAACTGGCTGCGGGACTGTAAACAAATGATAATGATAAATGGCATTATATTGAGCTGAGGGGAGGTCATATTGAACAAATTCATTAATGACCTGGAACGAGGATTAAAGAGCACGCCAACAAAATCTGATGATTGCATTAAAGCTCAATTGTGGCTGACGGATGCAAGGCTGCCCTAAGGTGAAGGGGACACGTCCAGCAGCAGGATCCTGCTCCCAGATCCTTGGCAGGCAGGGCTGGCATGCTCCAGCCACAGCAGCCTGTCATCCATCGCCCTCACCCCGACCACACAGCACTGCACATCTCCTTCCCCCGCTGGCCACCCTGAAATAAACAGATTTCTGCTGCCCAGGAGCCAAACGAGATGTGTGGCAGCAACGCAGCCCTTGGCACATGTCAGGAATGCAGGAGTGAACTGACAAGAGGAAGGCTGAGACCTCCCATTCAAACACAGTCAGGAAAAGAAAATCCTACCACTAAAAATAACATGAGTGTTTTAAATCCTACCAAATTGTGTTTTCATGATCTCCCTGATACAGGTTAAAAAATTGTGGGGTTATGGATTAAAGTCCCTGATAAATCCATTTAGGATCAGACACTTCCTCTGCATGAACTTACTACATTCCAATCTTTATGATAGGGGAGGAGAAAATTAAAGGAACAAACAAAACTCCAAACTCAAAACAATAGATATGACAAAGAAAAATCCTGACCAAACAAACAACTTTCTGAAAAATTTGAATGAAATTTTTAACAACAGAATTTGGTAACACTGATCTTTAAAGAATGAAATAGATAATTTTGGTTTTTTAAGTACAGCTGCTGATTTTCAGGTTTGGAAGTACCGAGGGTTTAGTACTAGACTTTGAGTTTTATCAATAAGCTACAGGAAAAGATAAAGAATATGCAGGTAGAACAGCAGTTTTGGCTACCTTCTGCAGTTTTCATGCCAGAACTAAAACATATTTTTCCCAAATAACAGAACCTATCCATCATTTTTATTATCAGCCTGGATGCAGATCCAAGTTTCATCACTTGGTAAGTTAGAAAAACTCTCATTAGCATCTGTGTGTGTAGGGAGCCCATAAGAACACCTCATTAACTCATTAAAGAGGATTCTCACAGAGATTAGCTTCGTCAATCCTTCATTTAGCTACCAATCCATTCATGTGATGCTATTAAGCCCCTCACAAACAGCCAAGTGCTCAGTAATTCACTGTAGGAGCTCAGGTTTGAGCCCTACACTGGTGCACACTGCTGCTGTATTTGTGCTGCCCCACCATGAAAATCACTGCAGCCCCAAAGGATGGTTCATTTCCAACTGACCAGCTGAAGCCAGCACATTGTACTGAGAGGGGACACAATAACAGTACCCAAACCCCACGATTTCAAACCATTCTTAAACAAACCCTGCTCCACATCACACATTTGATGACATGACAAGAAACACACACAGGTAAAAGGAAGGGTTGCAGTGTTACAGTGCAAAGCAACTGCTGCTCACTGCCTGAAGGGGGAAAGCAGTCAGTGAGGAACCTCTCATCCCCATCCTTAATTCCCAGGTTTTTCTTCTTTTCCTTCCCTCTGCTGTGCATCACTGCTGTCACACCATCTGCAATCTATTTTCAATAAGCCACCTCTGCATAAACAGCACATCTGCCTCTGCCAAGACAGGCTCCCTCTCTCTTCTGGAACAGGCTTCCAGCACTGCTTTGGCTCACTACAGCCACAATGATGACAGAGTGGCAAATCTGCCACTTCCACATATCAGACAGGTATTGTGTGTTGGTAAACAGCAATTGTCATCCAGATGGCCCTACAGCAGCCTCATTTTGCACTGGCCTTCAGATGGCACGGTGACAATTGCTCATGTAAGAACATGAACATGAGTCCTTCAATTCCTGCCAAAGCATCTCCATTCCCTGCACTGCAGTCAGTGCTGCTGCCACGCAGGGAGGTGTCAGAGGATTTCAGCCCATCTAAATTCATAACTGTAATACAGATGCACAATTTTATTTTCAAGCTAAATAATTCAGAGAACATTAATTCACTCCTATCTGCTTAAATGAAACAGATTTGTAAGATCCTAATTGGCTTGTATGTCCATAGTAGCCTTTTCACCAAGAGCATTGGGCTGGTTTTGGCTGTGGCTGTGCATAAAAGGCCCCACAACTCTTTAGTGCAACTCACTCAGCATCATCTCACAAACATTCAGCTCAGATCTAGCAACTGCTCTGTCACATCCAATCCACTCTGGAAAACATAAAATAATCTCTGTTACTGGAGGATAAACATGGCAGCTTGCAGGAAGTGCAGGGGAGGCTGAGCTGCCTGCCTGATCCCAGGCAGCAGCCTGGGACTGAAGCTCTGCAGTAAGTGGCTTTCCAGATTTCGGGAACTCAGACAAAATATGCTATTAATGGCACTTGGGGCTGGAGAGGGGAAATCCTTGAATGTAAAGTTTCAAGTCATTGCACATCGAGGAAGAGGAGTAAAAAACAAGAAAAACTTGCCCACAGTAAAGGATTTTGTGAGAGGGAACTCCACAGCTTGATAGAATCACAAGCACCCTAGGAATCTGGAGAATGAGATGGGAGAAACTGTGGGGAGACTGAAGTTAAAAACTGCACACTGCATGGTTCATTTTCCTGTAATTCCTTTTATTCATTCCTATAATCAACTTGACATGCAAAGCTGTTCCCAATTTACTGACAGCTTTTCAGCTAACATCTAGCTCTCAAGGTATTTTTTTTTAAACTTAAATAGCTAATTATTCATTGCCTTAAACCAGGATATATAACAATGTCAGGAAATCATCTGTTCAAGTTATATCAAAAAGCCTTTGGGGATTAGTTCATCTCTTTTGTATGCTGCAGAAAACCCTCACTTGTAAACAATTAAATCATCATTTGAAATCTGTCTACACTTTTAGCATCTCTGAATGTAGACTGAAAAACCATATAAACAAGTGCCTTACTGCTGCATCTAGAACCCAGGGCTGAAAGGTTTTCCTCCATTGCATCTTATTTGGTGGAGGCTGAAGGCCTGAATTTACAGGCTAATACAGGCTCTCTGTAAAACCTGTAATAAAACATCTAAAAAAATGCAATAGTTGCTTAAGGAGACCAGAGTTTCACTATTCTCAGGTTATGCTGAGAGAAGACATGCCACAAGGATATCAACACATTTAGGCACAGAGGCACTTGACTTCCATGTAACAGAGTCATGGCTGATAGAAAAAAACCAATTAAATTTAGCCATAAAGGCTCAGTCTTTGGCCTGAATCAACAGTAATCAAACTTCAGGGTACCTTGCTTCAAGATGCAAGCTCCTGCATAACACACATTAGAAGAGACTGACAGACATTACTGAAGCAGACCCATTTAAAACTGGTTTTAGATTCCTATTTGAAATTATTTCTTTTCAGTCTCCTACTGACACCTCGGCTGCATTTTTAAGGGCTGCAGCTTTGTGAAATGCAAACACGAAATAAACAGAACATTCCATAGGAAGAAGCTCCTTTCTAAGTCTGTCTTGGGCTCAGCACTGCAGCAGAAAGTTACCAAGCCTGGACAGCACTCGTTTGGACATCTCACTACAGCTGGGCAGATGCAGCCTGAGAGCTTCCATCAGCACCCCTGAAAGAGAGCAGTAGTATTCACTACCCAAGGTGTTCCTTAGTTTTGAAAATTTGCTTGGGCAAATATCTATTTTACATCTACACTGGTCACTCGAGGTTTTTGTACAGAGTTATCCCTATGCTCAAGAATTTAACTCTCAATTCTACTTCTCTGAATCAAAAACCTGTAAAAGCATTGACATGAAAGGCAAACTTGCTGTTACTGCTTCACCACTAATTGTGTGGTTTCGTGGCTTTAGTACCTTGATAAATGTTCTGGCTAACTGATTTGAATCATTGCAGCCATATCCTTTTTATGATATAATTGCTGACCCAGTCAAGAGAACAAAACAAAACAAATTATCTTCTTTACGGAATGAAAGCCAAGTAGGTTCTTGTGAAACTACAACTTCCTTTCAGTTAGTGGAAGAAAACATAGGGCATTCATAAGAGCACACAGACAGAGAGGATGCAGACAGCACATCATTGTTTCAGAGAGGAACTCCTCCATGGCCAAGAAATCCGCTGAGGCACAGAGCCCTCACCTCTCTGGCACCCAGGCTGCCTTTGGCCACGGGCACTTTCTGCCACTAAGTCAGTGCCTAGATCTGGGACAGTGAGTTACTATGGTGGAAATTTTAAAAAATGACAATACAGCAATGAATTTTACATATTTAAAGGGTGTTTCCCAACATCTTGAGTCCTCAGCTGCACAGAAAAACTCACCTAGAACTAAAGGCAGAATGGTTGAAGCCAGTTCATCCCAAATGCCCAGAGGAGAGGTTTGAGTTTATTGCTTGTTTCTTTATGATTGTTTGGTTTGTGGGTTTTGTTTGTTTGCTTATTTGGCTTTTTAACTAAAACTGAGGAGTACATACTTCAGTTTCTGACATGGTACCTTCAAGTAAATCAACATGAAAACTGTAAACTAGTGGGAAGTTACAGGCAGGTTCTCACCCAAGCATAAGGCAAAGCTTCCTACTTGCTGGAACAAATCAGAACTTCTGAGAAGAGTGCAGACTGATCATCCAGGCTTAGTAAAAAAAAAATTACAAGAAGTTGCTACATGTGCAATATCTCTTTTCTTGAAGATACCATCACTGATCTAAAGCATAAATAAACACCGTTGCTCTGTCAGAGGCAGATAATTTACTGAACATGACATTGCTAATGGCAATATTATACAAGACACAAGTGTTTCAGACAAAAAAAAAATCTGAAGAAGGTATTTCTCATTCTAACAATTCTGCAACTGACAGGTGACTGCTGGGCTGCAGATAGGAAATTCAGTTTTATCTAAGAGGAAACACACCTCAGCTCATTCTTTCGGTAGTTTCCGAAAGCAAAAGCTCCCTTAAGTAAAGTAAATGGATATCAAACACCTCTTAAACTATAAATAAGATTCCTGTATTCAAAAAATGCATGTTTTCAACATTATCTCCCTCCTAGAGTAATTATACTTTTAGAGAGGTAACAAGTTTTAAAATGCAAAATTTTCGTAGCAAAATCTGCCAATGTAATCGACAGTGTTCAGTTCTAAGGAAATGGCTTTATTTTTTTTAAAACAATCTACTATTAACCTTTAGAAGAAAACATTTAATTTATTTGTATTATTTTGATTGAAAATAAACTGAAAATTTCAGGGGAAATAAACCATAAGTTTACTTGAATTTGAGCTAACACTCCTCCTGCCCTGTCATGCATGTATGTTTGAGCTGACACTGCTCATGCCTATCATGTACCATATCTGCATCCTACCAGAATTTGACTTTGGGGATGTTTTTAATCTGAATTAAAAAAGAACAAGTCCCCACATCTGACTTCATTAAGGGCATAAGGGGTAGGTTTGTAAAGAAAGGATCACCAAAATAGCAATCACTGGCTTTTTAAACAGATATCTTTGAAAGCAACCAAACACATCCTCTCATTCATTCATTCAACCCTTAATGGCCAGGAGAAAGTATGAGCCCTGCTTCAGGGGGACAGGCTATCTGAAGAGAGGACTTTCTCAGTAAGCAAGAAATACCATTGTTCTAAGCTAAGCAGAAACTTAATTAATGCACAGGCCTTCTGATCTGTTTTAATGGACTGAAGGTTAAGAAACTTCATGACCTTCTTCAACATGTGCTAATCAGGATCTTTAAATAGTAATGGATGGGTCTTATCCTCGAGTTCTGCTAAAAAAGACAGCTCATTTCCGAAAAAGGAAGCAAGGAAATGAGCCTCTGAATTTTTGATTGCTAGCTGAGGAAAAGTAATACACAAAGCTCTAAAAAGGAGGAGTTACAATGCTAAAGTGAGATGACTCAGAGTACTGCAATTAAGAGCTCAAACCTGCAGACAGCCCTCAGGAGGACAGGAGCAGAGGCCAGAGTGGTCTGGCTTGCATCAATCCTGGCCATGATTTCCTGGAAGTAATGAAAGATCCAGATGAGAAGATCACTGATGAGGAGATAAAAATACCATATATAAGGTTTGAAACATATAATTAATAAGTACTTCACAGCAGCAGCAGCAGCAAGGAAGCATTACTCTCCATGAACACTGGGACTCACTCACTCAAACACTGATGTGCTCAGCACTGCCCCAATACAACCAAAATGCCTCTCTACCATTAAGAGATTATAATACTTTACTCTGTTTACACTCACAGATATGGAAGTCTCTATTTCAGAGCATTACTCTGCAGTAAGTGACCATTAAAGACATCCACACCCTTCCCACCAGGAGACACGTTGCAATATTTTCTTGACCAATGCTCTCCCTAAACTTCAGATGGACTGGATTATTTTCCTTCCTATGCTGCATCACAAAGGTTGTGAAAACTTTTCTCTGAATTTACCACAGCAAGTTCTTTATGCCTTCAATAACTTAAGGCTGTAAGAAAGACTTAAGCCTGTATTTCTCATGAAAAATTAAAAATAAAATTTCAAGAGAGACCTCTAAATTCAGTAACATGAGTTGATCACCTACTCAGGAGTCAAAAAAGTGTATTTTTTAAAATGCTTAACACTTTATAAATCCATTTGACTACTCAGTAACTTTGCTTTTGGTATTAATTTTTCCAAAATCCACTTTCTTACTGCATGGGATGTAAGAGCAATTAGAATGCTCTTTCCTTTCACATGTACATCCTGGGAAGAAAACAATGCCATACAAACCAGACTTTTACTGAACAGGGAGATTATTGTATCACTTTACAGCAATCTACTACAAACCAATTCCTTCCAATCTAAAGCCAAGTGTGCCAGCTGATGGTGTCTAAGGAAAACTAAAAGTATCAGGCAATGAATAAACTCCAATGGCAATTCAAGAGCAGGTCTTGAAGGCAAATCCTGCACAATCAGTCCTTGTGAATGGCAAGGCAGAGAGCTCTGAGAATGCAAACACTTGCTGTGCTGGCTTCCCATGACATGGGCACCAGGGCTCTAACGTTGTTACTTCCCCAGGAGCAGCAATTCTCTTTGTGCAGCAGCAAGGCTGAGGAGCAGCAATTCTCTTTGTGCAGCAGCAAGGCCCTGTGTGTTTCCAAGGGCGCCCTGCAGCCAAGTTTTACACTTTGGTGAAAGAAGGCCATTGAGTGTGGCTGCCAGCAGGCACCCTGCTCCCAGGGACATGGGCACAGACAGGGCTCCTGTCAGGCTGCCCTCACCTGTGAAACCAGGGGGACACTTAACACCTGGGATTATTACACAGGGAGGCAGCCAAATTAAATGAATGATGATTATGAGGTTTTAAAAGCAGTTACGAATGTTACAGGGCCTTGCATTTCTTTTCCTTAGACAAAAAATTACTTGACTGAACCCGAAATAAAGCCAGGACTGACTCCTGAAAATAGCAGTTACCCAAGAGAGCCCACCCTCAAAATGCAGCTGAGGCAGGGCTAACCTGAGACACCAGCTGAACATCCTCCACATTGTCTCTATTTACACACCATTTTGTCTGTAGTTCTTGCAAAATACTAGCCAAAATTTTTCTCTTTTTACTACATGAAACAATGGAGATACTTGCTTTTCAATTTTAGGAGGCTGCCAACAGTTTTAGTATAACCATAACATTTTGAATAGTATTTTCAAAGTTCTTTATAATGGACACATATAAACAAACAGTCAAGCCCATCAAAATTCACAATATGGAGCAGATGCATGCACAAGGTACACCAGATCTAACATTTTGCACCAAAGTATATTTAAACATTTCTGAGCTGACATCAGACACTGCTTAAATTCCATGCAGATAATGGATTGACAGTAGCACCCAAAGCCTTGGGCAACTTCTGCATCAAGAACAAGTTGCAAAGAGCAGTGGAAGGTAACTAGACATGTTCAGGGCTGGAGTGGAAGCAATCTGCACTAATGCAGGTGTGTGGGGAAGGAGAGCCATTCTGCACTGCCATGCTCCAAAAAGAACCAAAGGCAAGGCCAGTCTAGTCAGCAGTCCCCATCCTGCTTGGTCTAGTGCTTAGAAATAAAAACAAATGCAAAAAAAAACCAGTGGTGTTAGGCAAGCAACCTAATTTACAAGTCTTTTTTACTGTCAGGTGTGAGTATCAGTACAAGCAGAAGTCTGAAGTATGCCATCACAGTATTCTGAAAGTGATAAAAAGATCTCCAGCTAAAAAGAAGCAAAGCCCTCCTACACCTTAATATGCAATGCAAAAACTCTTTACTTTGCTTCATACAAAAATAACAGAGCTAAGTTGATCACTCACAGACTATCAATTAACACGTTCTTATTCATATCCTCCCAACAACAGCCAACAGCTGGTAGCCAGTGGTACCCCTTGTCACAGATGACCTGGCACACCGCAGCCACTTTAACCATGAAGCCAGCCCAGGGTTGTACAGATGGTTCTTAAAATATTCTATACACTGTCATTGAGAATTGTGGCCAAGAGCAATTTGAATTGTATAGCTTAGAAAATCACAACAACAGCCTGCCCACATATCAGTAAATAACAAGGATAAGCAACTTATTAATAAATTAAACCAACCTACACAGAGTGCTTAGCAGGAGAGGACTTGTTTGGGACTTCTGCAGGGTGTATTTAAGTATTTCTGCCTGACGTAGCTTTTATGTCAGGGAGGTAACACAGTAGAGCTCACTGAACTTAATTTTTGCTCACTATGCAAACCACAACCAGCTGTGAATTTAGTAAAACCCTTATTGCAATAACCATATCACTTCAAGCATGAAAGTCATAGTTCCACTTTCAGGCTTAGTCAACTGATTTTAAAAAAAGGAGGGTAGGGTTAAGATAATAGTGTTAATAGTGTTTAGGTGATTAAGCTGAAAACATGAGCAACTGAGCAGCTCCTACAAAAGCAGGTCAGCTCCTCCTTGCAGATGCCCTCAGCAGAATCTCCTGTGGAAGAACCCAAGCCATGGGCCTGGGGTTCTGAGCCCAGCCAGGCTGGGACACCAGGCCTGGCAACCCAGAGAAACACAGCTGGGTTTTGGTAAAGATGAATGATGCATGCACACACACAAAATCAACTGCTGACCTTGTTCCAACTCTTGGACACACCCTTCCATCATCATTTTAGAGCCATCCAGCAGCTCCAGTTTTCCATTTACTTGGCAAATAACTGAATTTTTCAAAACTGCTGAGACTACCTGCAATGGCTAAAGGTGGTACTACTATGGATAAGGTGGAGAGAGATATGTTGTCTTTGATTAAAAGAAAAGAAGGATCCCGACAAACAAGGGCAGATTCAGGCAGCCAAGAGACGAGGTCTTGATTTCTCATTGTAGATCTGCCACCAAGCCTTTGTGAGGCCTCAGGCATTCATCTGTTTCATTTCCTCATCAGATGTGGCAGCGTATTCACACGCATTTACAAGGCACTACACTTGTACTGAGGTCAAAGAAAATCAGGAATCTTTTTACCAGATCATCTTACAGATTTCCAGCATTACTATCAAGTGGATTACTCTAACCTAATCTAATCTAAAACAATTTGATGCGTAAAAAGCCCTCAGATATTTCAAATTCATACTACAGCCCAACTTCAGCAAAATATCACGGGGGTACCCCCTTTGCCTGAGGGCTCTCACCCGTTCAGAGTTCAAATGCTTACCACAAAAACAGGTGTGACAGCATTTCAAAAAAGGCTGCAACCCCATTTTCTTGTCAAGTTGCAATCTGTAGTTTGCAACAGAGCAACTGAAATGACAAAAATTACTTTTGTGGTAATCTCTGCATTTATCTTCTTTTTCAAAATCATGTAATATGGCTTTACCTAAAGGGATGACACCTGAAATGAATATAATCACAAGTCCTCATTGGCCTATTAAATCAAAACTGTAGGGAGATAAAAGTTAGCAATAAAAAATTAACTTAATACCTACCTAAAGTTGGGTGGAAATTTCACTGTATTAACTGAAGTCAGTTTGCAGCCAGCCCTTGCTCTCTGCCTCAGTAAACTGCATGCTATTGAAACAATGACGTGGAAATGAAGCAAGCCCTAGCACTGCTGCCTCTCAGACAGGTACCAGCCCCAGCTCTCTGCAGCTGGTATCCACCCCAGGGTGCCTGGCCCGTGTTCTCATCACCTGCCTTGCCCCAGGAGGCACAGCCACAGGGCACTACAACACTGACACCCATCCCAAACCCAAACTACACAGATCAGGCACCCAGATCCCATGCAGGGCAAACGTGCAACACATTGGACTTCATTGTTGTTTAAATGCTGTGTTTGTAGAAGGGAGCAATTAAACTTCCTGCAGGTAATGCTGGCAGGCTAAGTGGGAAATTGTATGTGAGAAACAAGGGCATCCCAACGTGATGTAAGTAGGAAGCAAGGGTGATCCCAGTGAACTGTCCCACTGAAGGACACACAGCTGAGGTTTCCAAAAGGAGCCAACTTCACTCAAAACTAATGGCATGCATGCCTAATTGTCAGACACTATTCAAAATTACAAGTGTTAACAAATATTCAACTGAGACTTAAATAAAAAGTGGCAAATGCCCTCTGGATGGTGCCAGAGATCTGCACTCTATTGAAGTTCTTGAAAATTGTGGGTAGTTGCACCCCTAATGAAGTGGGTTCCACATGTGTAACCCAAAAACCCCAAAGCTCAGCTTGGGAGCAGTCTTCACTTTAAATGATGTATTTTGACTGCCTAGCATCACATTTCAACAGAAAATCAATTGAAGACAGCAGATGAGTGAGAGAAAAAAATAAAATAAAATACACTATTTGCTTCTCACATGTGATATTGGCTCATCCTTGTCAATAAGAACAGCCGAGATGCTCCTAATTGTGTCTGTGTAACCACCGACCTTTAAAAGAAAAAGTCACTTCATTTCAGAACACTCAAAATTCCTGAAAAATAAAATAAAATAAATCTGTTCTGTCAACACAGGACACGTCATGACAACAAGCAGATATATAATGCTACAGGCAGCAGCAGCAGCAAATTGTTTTCAGCACTACACAAACTACACAGATTATCTAAGCAATTATTTATGCAAAGCTGTGAGGTGCTGAATGTACACCAGGGATGATGTTCTGAGCTGGCCAACTTCAGCCACTACAGAAATATAACCCAGCCCTCGGCAAAACCCATCACACAGAGCAACCCTGCTTGTGTTTACAGAAGCAGAGACATTTCTACAGCACCCTGGCTGTGTTCAGCCCTGGCCTCACTGCAGCACACATCTGTACAACAATAACAGCTTCCTTAAAACGATGTAGCCCAGTACAATGACACATGTTAAATATAGCCACGAGAGAGCTGGGAGCAGAAATCCATGAATAACTGTATTGATTGCAGTAAAGAAAACCTGGACGTATCTGGAGTGGAGACATTTCCTGATGAAATTCTTTTCATTTGGTAAAAACACAGACATTGTCTTACACCTTTCCACACACTAAAACAGTAAAACAAAACTCCAGACACTACTGTTAAGAGTTCAAGTATCTGCTCAACTACTGTTGCAGACAGGGACAGAAAATGGATCTTCCAGCACAAAGAAAATCAGATGTTTTCAAATTGACCATAATTCTTAATATCAAACAGAAGTTGGAAAATTTGAATTTAGTTCTATGAAAATTCTAGATAAAATTTCTTCAATGTTTTCTATGCTTTCACTTCAGGAGATAAAGCATTTACTCTAATGCCCACATTATCCCATATGTACCGTCATTACCAGGTACTGTATTTCAGATTATATTGCAAGTGATGGGATAGAACAAGATGACAACAACTAGGAGGGGGGCAGAGCAGTAGTGTCTCTTCTGTTCTCTAGTTCTTTAAAATCTTACACTGAGTTTTCACACATGAAAGTGCATTTCCCTCTGCTAATAAATAAATAAATTTTTTAAAAGATATTCTACACTCACTGTCCAATCTGTATGTGAAATTCCTCAAGACTCTGGCTGAGACACAGACCAAGGTTGATTTTACTACCCCTGAAAATTCAGGCAGTTACTTTATGCAAGTATTGCCGGTTTCAAGAATTCGCTCTATTGCCAACAAACGTTAGGAAACTTCCCCAGAGACAACTCTGCCCCTCTGAAAGCCACAAGCAGCACTTTTGAGAGTCACCTCTCAGGGGTAAGTGGCAGTAACTTGCCTGGCACATTATCCCTTAGCACTCCTAACTTTGCGTGCTGCCGGCCCCAGTTTCTCCCGCTACAGAAGATGACAGGAGCTAGCACTGGGGGGCTCCACAGCTGGGCCATTTTGAGCCATTTTGTGGCCACCACACAGCACTCTGAGCAAACAGGAACTGCTCAGCCATGGCCTGGCCTCGGGTACAGGGTGCCACGAGCACCCAGCAAAGCTGGGCTGAGGCTCCACACAGAAACCCCAAAGAGGAAGCGCCGCAGCAGTGAGAGTACAGCGCACACGGCTGGGATTCACAGAGGGAAAGAGAAAAACGAAAACCAAGAGTGGTTAGAAGAGGAGGAACAGTGATAACAGCCAGGGAAAGGGAGGAAGAGGTAGAGATAGTAAGTTTAAAAGTGGGAAGCTGAGAAAGATCTTTACAGGAAGCACAGATGGGAGCTCATCTTTCGTGAGCATCTACCTGTCTGCAGGGGCTGGCAGAACACAGTGAAGCACCCAATGCTAGCATCATCTCCATGACAGACACTTCAGCAAAAATAAAATCTTTCCCTTCCTGAAAGCTTAAGCTCTGCCTTGAAACATAATCCTCTGCTGTTTGCTTTTCTGCTCCTCTCCTTCCATCAATCATTTCAAGTGCTAGGAACCCACAGTCCTTGCTGTACCCAACACAGTTTTCATTAACAATACCTCTGCTACCTTATCCAAAATACCAGAATTGCAAAATCTGCATTGTAGGACACATCTAAATTCTCTTTAAAAAAAAGACCTACAAACACATAACGCTTTAACCTATATTGCTGCTGTGTTTATCAAACTCAGGGAATCCTCTGCATAGCATTTAGAATCCCTCTGCACAAGACTTCCAGCCATGCATGAATTAGATTTGCAGTAAAAAACTGTATGAGAAACCCATCCTTTTCTTAACAGGCAGGTGAAACAGCTACGTTCTAGCACAGAACAGCTCCCCTGCACCCAATAAAACTCTTGCCTTGTCATTTACTCACATTTAAGTGTTTATCTTTCTGTTACCTAAGCAGCAGCATGGAAGGCTTCTGTCACACTACCTGTACTATGTGAAAAAGAGATTTTAAGCAGGTAAGCAATGTTAAAACTATTTCCAACCAACTCAGTAAGGAGCAAGAGTAGTACCTCCTAATTTGGGGGCTCAGGATCATCACCTTACACACAAGTCTGCTGCAACTGAGAAATCAACACCAATACAATGACAGCTCACACCAACTCATTACTGTAAGACAGAAAGTGCTTGCAATGACCAGAGTACACATGCAGGAGAGTACAATTGAAACCTGCAGTTGTGCAGGACACACAACCTCTTCACTTCACATGAGACTGGTGAAAAGAAATACGCAGATGAAGACAGAGGCTACCCACACTGTTATCAAACCCAGTGAATCTATTTTTCCATCCATTACGCCTAGAATGTTTGGGCAGAAAACAGCAAATTTATTTATTTTTCCAAAGCTTTTGTTCTCTCTGCTCACACACATGCCTATGAGACAGTGTTTAATGCCTGTTCTTCCCTGGAAGCACAGGCTCCAAGGAGCCCCCTGCCTGAGCAGACATGCTGAGGGATGTGATGCTCAGCTGCCCTGACCCTGCAGGGCGAGTGTCCTGCTGCTGTAACTCCTGGGAGCAGCAGCACTGGGGTCACTGAGAGCCCACTGGCACAGCCTGCCCAAGGCAGGTGCACACAGATGGAATTCTGATGGGCTCCCCACCACCCCCCTGCACTGCTGGGCTTTGCAATGTACAGTTTTAATAGGGCTGGCTGCTTTTGAGGCACTGCAAATGAGCCAATATCCGTAACTGTGATTTTACAACGTGACTGAAGTGTCATATCCCAAGCAGTGGCTGCAAAAGACTGTGCAAGTGCAGATCATTCTCACGGTGTCCAGAGATCCCAGAGGGAAAAGCTGTGCAGCCCCATCACACAAACCCATCTGACAGGATCTTGAAATAAAGCCTAATACAAGTTTCTCCCTGACAGAGTCCACACTAGACCTCTTGCTCTCCAGAGAAACAAAACAGGCATTTTTGTATGGAAACACTCTGCCCTTTTGCCTTCTGAAGACTTTGAAATCACACACACTTATTAGTTATTCCATGCAGGCGTGTGAACCTTTGCACTTGGATGTTGAAGGAAAAATTTATCCTTGACATAAAAATCAATCACATTAACAGTGCAACTTTTCAAACTCCTGCAGGTTCACTCCAAAGAGAGCACAAATTCTTTTTTTAACTTTGAATGATTCAGATAAAGTGTCTGCTCAGGGCTTTGTTTGTAGGAATTAAACATTTATGTGAAATCCCTGAGAATTTTATGTAACAGCATCTAGCAGAAAGTTAATGTTTCCAGCCAATTTTTATTTGAATTTGTATTCAATACCACAGCATTTTCTTATGGTATTGTATTGTAGCAACTGTTTCAGAGCTCCCAAGCTTGTTCTCTTTCAAACTAGAAAATTTGGCAAATCAATCAGAACTTATGAGGTATTTAAAACAAAAGGATAAATGGCAACAGGAAAAGTTTGACAAGCTGATGAATAATCAAAAAGCAAAAGGAAGAACATCTTAGCAGAAAATGTTACAAAGAAGTAATTTATTCCTCACAGAGTAATAAGCCTCTATGAGATAAAATTCCATTTTTAAAAGGTTTACCATCCCTGCAGTTCGTGGATTGGTTTAACTACCACAGTTAGGAAACTGTGGCATTTTGTTGCCAACATGACATTTCTGAAAGCAGCAAACAGCAACATGTACCAAACCGTGTCTGTAAATCAATCTGCTGGGAGACAAGAAGTGCTAAATGAATCAAAATTCCTGGTAAATAGTATGCTGTAGAATAGCTCTTCAAAGATGGATGCAAACACAGTAACAGAGCTCTGAAGACAAACTGGTAGAGGAAGGTAAAGGTAAACCCCACTAAGCACAATTTCAGGAGATAATAATAAAGCTCTGAGAGTCTTGCCATCAAATCCAAGAGGTTTGAATAGAAAGCAAGCAGCCTGCCTCTGATGTTAGCTCCACAGAAGTCCTAGGACCAACTACTTTTGTTAAAATAGCAAAATACCCATTTGGAAAAGGCATTTTCCTGAACCATTTAGATGCAGGGAGGAAGAAAAGGAAAACTGAAAATCTGGAAGTGTGTGGAAACCTGCAGCTAAACATTTCTTTTGTAACAAACTGCAGTTTCCTGAAGTCAAACAGATATTTATGTGCAAAGCTGCCTTCAAACCAGAAGCACATTCTCCTCTCTGAGTTTGTTTGCTTTGCCTTTTTTACAATGCAGACCAACCTTCCATGTTACACAAAAGCCCCTGAACAACCCCACTGGGAGTGGGGGCCTCTCTGTGCTGAACATATAGTAAAATAACATTCCTGCTTCAAAGAAAACTTACAAGATCCAAAGAGACAAAAGACTCAATCCAGAAAGAAAATGAGGCACAGAGGCCACCAAAGGCCACAAAAAAGGTCAGCAAGAATAAAACTTCTGAGTTCTGTCCCCTTGTATGCAGCATTACCCCTGCAGAGTCCAGAGGTCTCCCAGCATCGACTGATCCTTTCCCCACTCCCAGTAATAAACTGTAACATCCTCTGAAGTCAGGAGACAACACAGGACAGTGAGGGAAGCTACTCTTGCACTGTGCAGAACAAAGTCATCCCTACAGAGTCTGCCTCACAAGGCTTAAGTGTAGAGTTCACTTCTCTACAGGAACCAAGACAAAGATCACTCTATATTTAATTTAACTGAGGTGAAGTTACTGCAGCAGTGCTGGACAGCTTCACTGAGGCCTGAACTACAACTTGTAACATTAATTTGAAATTCTAGCTAGAACTCAGAAATTCAAGGTTTATTTTTATCAATGCTTTAGTAGTCAAAAAATAATTCAGGCTATGAATTAATTTGAAATTATAAAACTAGAGACTCTTCACATAGTATTAATTTATCCATCTTTGGATGCTTTATCATGAATAGTGATTGGTTCATTATATATTCTTACCCTAAGATACATTTTAAATATGGTTTAAAATTCTAAAGACAGCATTACCAACTGAAATGTGGCAGTAAGAACTAATTTAAATAGAGAACAAATAATGAATACAGTGATCATTTTTGAAAAACTGCCAGATGACAAAGAAAAACTAACAAGGTCAGCACCTCACTTGCTATGTCATCTTGTATTTCTCCAACTTTAATACAGGACTTAATTTGGAGCACAAAATAATACACTTTTCTAACTGCAAACATGTTTTACTTTCTGAGAGAAGGCTCGGAGGTCACTGCATGTTACATTTTGCTGTCATATCTGTTCCTTCCATTTTTTCAAGCCAGAAAGATGCCAACAGGAAATACAGGTGCACGAGTTACTTTGTGCATCACTCCTGTAAGGTTTTAACTGGCATCACCCCTCCATCCAAGGTGGTACTTCTGATGAGTTGTTACCTCAGCTGAGGTTACAAGGTTCTGGTAAATATCACTCAGCCATGAGATGCTCCAATCACTCCTGACCAAGAGGACAGACAATCCTTTCTTCACAAGGACATGCCCGGTCTGCTACTGAGAAGCAACTCATACACATAGGGAAAACACTTCTTCAGATCTCTTAAAAGCAGAGGAATAAAAGCAAGCCAAGAAAGGAGGATCAGCTATTTATTTGACAAAGAGATTTTTTAATACAGCTTTTAAAATGAAGCTATCATCTCCGTGATACAAAGAAGCACTACCAATATTATTCCAGGTCTTAGAACCTCAGAAGAAACTCTCAACAAATGCATTGCAACAATAAAAATGGGTAATTTATTTTGAATATTCATTTATAATCTTCCAATCATGGCAGGATGCTGCTCTTCACTTTCTGACAACTTTCTCTAGCAGTGTCCTGTCAACAGCTCTGGAATGGAATTGCTCTTTACTACTCTGCAGACTCAATTCCCCACCTCTTCATCATCTATTTTGCTGATAACTTCTAGAGACCAGTGAGAGCTCATTTTCCTTTGCAGAAACTGAACTGTTTATGCTCCAAACTCCTGATGATACAAACATAAACACTGGGGGGAAAACACAGAAATTGGCAAAAGATGGATACCACTGCAACCTCTGTAACCAGGGAGACTGCAAATAAATACAAGATATCACACTTCTATGCTGTTAGAAAGGTCACCAGATTATCAACATTTGTTTTAGATAGAGACAGACTACTTCCCTTTCCAAATCTTTACTTTATTGTGCTTTCTCTTCCAGCTAAAAAAAGAAAGATTTGTGCCAATTATGTACTTTGTCATGGAGTGAACACGAAACAAAACTTAGTTAGCAGTTTTTGATGTAAATATCAAAGAGAGAAGTTTCAAAAAGGAAAAAAAAAGCAGCAGGCAGACACCACTTCTCAACTAACAGAGTAGAAAAATTTAAAGTTCCTTTAAAAAAAACCTGAAGGCTTTACACAGCTTTAACCTGAAATCAAATGTGACAAGAGCTTTTGGATGTGCTGCAAGAGACTAATAGCAACAATTTTGTTAAGAATAAAAAGCTGGTTTGTCACAGCAGCACAACTCTGTGCACAGCCTATATCTCCAAACACCTGAGCCATGAATTAATACAAATTTCATCTTGTTATTTGTTGAAGTTCTTTTTCCTCAAGATTCACTCTCCACAGATCCTTGTCTTCCTATATGCAACAAAACAATGTTCACTGGGAATCTAGAGCTGCTTCATGCAGCATCAAAGTCCTACATCAACCTTTTCATACAGTAGCTGGGATGGGCTGACACCCTACTGCCTTTCAGGGTGAGCTTTCACCCTTTGATCTCCAGCTCCACGTAGCAAGAAATCTCCTCCACCATATAGATATGGATATACATGCACATAAACATATCAATGTACATATATGTACACAAAGATATTTAAGTGAGGGTGGCTGATTTGTCAACAAACAGGGCAAAGGGGAGCATTTATTCATACCATATTTGAGACAAGTGTGTTTCATAACAGGGAGAAAAATCCATGAATGCTTTGCATTGGCAAAAGAAGCCCAAACATCAGCTCAGGACGTTGGTGCCTCTGCCACAGTATAAATGTCACAGCACAGCACACTGCACTGCCTTAGCTTGGGGCACAGCTTGTATTGCCTTTCTGGCAATGTGAACCAAAACTGAACTTGATTTCCAGTCAGAAATGTTAAAGGGAACATCAACCTCAGCTTAGAGAACAAAATGTCAACTTGGTGAAAAGCTCCAGGTGACTTTGACTGCAGTCAGTCACTACCAATCACTACTGAATATTTCAGGTTTTACAGCTCTGCCAGGACTTTATAGCTCAAAGGACAAACACTGGAGCAAACAAGCCTTAAGGTAAATCTTAACTCCTTCAAAGTCATAGGTTGGACTTGATGATCACAAAGGTCTTTTCCAACCTAGTTGATTCTGTGATTTTGTAATTGATAATTTTTCCACCAACTTCAGAGGAGTTGAGAATTCACTACATATTTGATGCTACATATTAAAGGATAATGGACATTGCCATTTTATTTTAACTCATAAGAAATCTTGAAAAGATAGAAATTAGAAATATCAAGCACAGTATCCTTGAGCCCAGCTAACAGAAACATTAGCACCATGTAAAGCTCCTGCACAGTGATGTGGATGAATCACACACAAATGTATCAAGAACAGTACTTCACCTTCAGCCTGAGCTCCACTACTTGTCTGCCCTTTGATTTTCCAACACACCACAAGCACAGACATGTCCTACAAAGGACAAGACATTACCCTGTGATAACTGTACTAACTTCCAGCTCCCCTAGAGACTCTAGTCTTCATTTAAGAGACTTCAACATCAGAAAATTCAGATTTCCTAAGAAATTCCTTCCACACTTAATTGCTTTTACTGTTGATACACTTTATAGTATTTCAAACACTGATTGCAACCTTCCCACCATTCCATACCATATTATGCATCATTGTAGGGCATAAACTTCAGTGCTCTTTGAAAAGAAGTTGATAACCCCTCATTCATATTATTCAATATCTGAAAGGACTGTGAGTTCATATCAAACAAGAAAAATTTGCCAGGGTCCCTTGCTGCACAAATAAAAGTTATATGACAGAAAGACATTTCCAGAGGCATTATGCTAAGCACCAGCTACAAAGACACTCTACATAGTATGCAAGTGCATAATGTGAATTTCTACAACCACTTTCTTTCGCTATTGATCAAAGTTGGTCTATCTCTGCAAAAAGGTGACAAAACTGTTACTCAAAGGCTCAGAGACAATAAATTATCTTTGTTCAGAAAAGGGATGGAAGAACAGAAGTAGAGATATACATCAGTGAGAATAAAAAATGAAATTGAGAACAGGAAAATCTGATCTTTAGAAAGAAGAAAGGTGCAAGCAAAGAGGAGCACAAATGTGGACATGAAAGCAGGTTTCCATGGTGTGCTAAGAGAGAATCCAAACAAAGTTCATCTCTGCCCCAGTGATGAGCTGTCCTGCAGGGGAATCAGCCACGTTGTGTGGGGTGAGGGGTGGCCGAAGGTGCAGCCTGGTGCCATCAGCCCGGGGCAGCAGCCGTGCCACAGGGCAGGGGCAGAACACAGAGCAGAGCTTCCCTGTGCCACTGCCTGGGGCTAACAGCCACTGCAGCAACAGCAGCTCAGCCTGGTGGGAAATGAACCAGGCAGCTCCCAACAAAAAGGGATTTGAGGGTAAGCACAGCAACAGAGCTACCAAAAGTCAGGACTTGGTAGCATAGGAACAGAAATCAGCTGCTGTAAAATAATTTAATCCTACACAAGTTGCTTCAAACTTCTCATGAGCAAAGTGACTAAAGTTACATTCCAGTACCAAGTGATACCTCTAAAAATCCATGAAATACATAGTCTGAAATCACTATTAAAACACAAGTCCTTGCTAACATATGCCAAGCGATTCTTTTTTATTTTTTAACACAACAGCAGGTCCTGCAGCGACAGACAGAGCCCAAGTGGTGAGATTCCTCAAGCTTGCCCTAAAGCCTTCACACACTCCTGCTCTCCTCTACAAACCACGACCTTGTGTGTAGGCAAACTGTGAGAGCTGTCTAAGACCAGGGCATCCTGCAGGCACCCTCTGCTCCCAGGGCACATCCACCGCTGTGCCACAGCTCGCCTGAAGATGTGGACATTGTTTCTGGCTTCTCCTTCACAGCTACATTACCAAACTCTGTTCTATAAACCTAAAGATCTTACTCTCACAAAAAAATTGTCTAAACAAGGAAAATAACTGCAAAAAAATTGATCAGGGAAGCAACTTGACCAGAGTAATAGCAAAGAGTTGCTCTGTCATAACATACAGCCTGCAACCAATTCATAGCTATTCCTCTTTCATCACGTGTAGAAAGTTTTTTACAAAATTGTTAAAAACAGCATAACTTGAGTTTATCCAGAATTAAAGCACCTGTGAAGGATTTCTGTACAGTACTGATTTTGATTCTGGCTTTGCTCAACTATGAGCCACATAACTGTCCCCCAGAACAGCAGACAAATGTCTGTTCACATTCCTCCAAGGATGGGACTTGACCTCAGCAGCACATTGCAGCATCCTCACAGCATTTCCATGTGGCAAGAAACGAGCTTTTGGCTAATTTAAACACATCTGGGCATTTCATTAAGTGGTTAATAAACTGTTAACACAAAAGGTATTACTCAGCAGACCTGTTGAACTTCACAGGAAGTTTCCTTGGGTAGGACTGAATTGTTTGGTCCACAGATTTCTGGACACAGAAGTTGCAGCTGAGCAATGCCTTGAGTAGTGTCTTCTTATGAACTGCATCACCAGTGAGGAAACATCTGTGCTCATTTTGTTTATTCAGCAGGCTTTGGAGCATTAGAGATAATAGAAAAGCTTCTTCTCAAGGACTTATGCTCACAGTCAGCAGCTGGAATGGCCAAAGGTTTGGGGGTTTGCTGGGTTTCTTTTCCCCCTCATACACACATAGAACGGCCACTTAAGGAGATTGGTAATCTTAAAAGAAATACTAAGCTTGCAACTAGGTATGTTCAGAAGACACTCTTATTTATGCTGACACCTGCAAACCAAATGATTTCATAAATATCTGTGTTAAATCCTGAAAAATAAAATGCATAGAATTGAAGCAGCATAAGCTGCTTCTGCTACTGGCAAGGGACCACTGAGCTGTGGGAAATGTTACCTTTCACTGACTTCCTCCAGGCTTAGCACAGGTTTGGGGCCACAGATGTGTGCAGGTCACAGAAAAATTATCTCAATTACTGATGTAGCAGAAAGAAGATAAAATGAGTTCCATCCACCAACTGCCCCAAAACAGAACCAGCTGCTGCAAAGTGAGCCAGGCACAACCCCAGCCTGTGGCACTGGTAACAGAATCTAACCATCACTGTCCAGATCTGGACCACCCATCCCACCAAATCAGGGTCTATCAGACACCTGAAGTAGAAGGCTCTCTTCTCTCGGGGCAGGAAAGGTGCCTGCACAACCCACGTGGGTCGCTCGAAGGCTGGCAACTGTTGTTAACTGACAGTTTCAGGTTTGGCTCAAACAAATTCAAGACTCTGAAACTGAAACAGAGAAAACCGCTCATCTGCTTCTGGGAATCCTGCACAAGCTGATGCCAGGCACATGACTTACACTCAGAAGCTGAAGACAACTTTTTGCACTGGTACTGGAATAAGAATTTGTCACAGCAAAGTACATTTATGCCATCTCCTTAGTCACAGCAATCCCAAACAGATACTGTGGCAAAATAAACCATCTCATGCTTTCCTTCAAATGCACCTTCTCTTCCTCAGTGAGTCACTTACCAAGTTATGAATGCCCTTTAAACCTTCAAACTCCTTTGGGTGACTGCTCTATCCAGGATGGTCACCCTGTCACTAAAAAAACCCAAACAACAAACAGGCACAGACGTGTGGCAAACATCACTCCTCAGTGCAGCTTCAATCCACGTGTTTGTTGTCTGCCAAGCAGTGGCACACACAAACCTGGTCCCTGTCCAGTGACTCAGTGCTTCTGTTTGACTGGGAAGCAGAGACAGCCAGCCTGTGTTTTCCTTCCCCAGGAGAGGCCACACAAGCAGCATTCTGTAAAGCTGGGAGGTGAATCTACATCCACTTGCTGCCACACAGACAGAGCACCTTTCTTCTGGACCCTGAGGCTTTGCTTTATTTCTCATCCAAGTTCGGTTCATACAATCATGGCATCATTTAGGTTGGAAATGACAGTAAGACCGTTGAGCCCCACTGTTAAAAACACCATAAACCAGCCACTGAAGCTGACACACTGCACAAGCTGATCTGAATACAAGACAACAACATAAATGTTTGCAGAAACATAAACTTCAACATAAATGTTTGCAGTTTAATCTCACACTGGCAGATGCCTGGGCTGATCATCACTTATGGGTAATTTGGATATCTCCTTAGGTGGGGATCAATACATTTAAATTAAATTCTAACACAGGTAATCCACTTGAATACAAAGCAGACATTTTAAACTCATTCAGAAGCCCTACCCATTTCCTTCAAATCTGGCCCAAGGAAGTCCACACTGAAGCACGACCTCTAAAAAGCTGACTGAGGGAATCAGAGCTAAAGCATAATGCAACAGAGATGGGTTCAACACACCTGCCATCAACATAATATTTCCATAATGCAAAACTAGTGCAGTCTTCCTGCATGAGCATCCTTAGTAATTCAGCATGGGATTAAATTATTAGCTTTCCACAACTTTCACTGAGACCAAACAAGGCCAGCAGAATATGAAGAGCCCTTAAAAAAAAAAAAATCCTGAATTTTAAGTTTTTGCACTCATAAAAACACTAAAAATGGAGAGTGATTGTTAAATAATTCTACCACACCAAGAAATATGCAGGAACTGAAGCTGTAACTGCCCAGCACCACCAATCTCGCCTATCACAGGTAATTTCATTCAGAACACAGAACAAAAAAGAACATTATAGATTAGTTTTATGGAACCAATATTTATAAAACCCATTTAAAGAAATACTACTATTGAATATTTTCTTTTTTTTTTTCTAGTATCCTGGAACATTTTAGGACAACAGAACAACCTATATTTTAAGACCCTTTTCACTTTAACAATTTCAATGAAAATATGAAGGCTGCATTAAAAAATTCACCCTAAGACAATCATATTCACAAGACTATTCTTGACTGATTTTATATCCATGTCTGCACTCCACGCCCTCATGAAGACACTGTGGTTCTGAAGAACCACAGGTTATTCTCAGTGTGCTGATTTACTTGAGCTCTTACACACCTTCATCCTATAGCAAACAACTGAGAACACCAGAAAAGGTGAAATTTAGCTGGTAAAAGTGTCCCAAAATCAGTCCTGTACAAAAATCTCTCCCACATCATACTTACACAAGATAATGATCAAAGGTGGAACCAACCCTAAACGTGAAGATTTTCTAAAAGAATCTGCTACTAGAAGAGCATAAACTTGATGAAGTGATGACTTGCCACATCCTAGATTTGTTTAAACTGCATGCTGCAAAGCAAAATATTTCTAAGTAACATTCAGTCTGGAAAATTCTAGCCTGAGCAACTCTCGCTTATATTTGACCACAAATATTTGACCACTATGGAATACAGGTATGCATGCATGCCTCTGTTTGCACGAGAGTTGCAAAATTGAGTCTTGAACACATTTTACTCTAGTAAACAGGAAGGGGAGAAACACAGAAACCACCAAACCACCAACTCTCTACTAAAGAGATGATTCTAACACCTGTGGTATCTCCGTGTTGCTACGAAACTACCATCCTAACCTTAGCAACAGATTTAAACCTTTGAGGATACATTTTGCTCTCCATGGGCAACATAAAACAGGCAAATGCTGCAGAAGGGTTTATTTTAAGCCAACAGGAAACAGTATTTCAAACTGGACAACACAAGTTAGGAAGAAAGCAATTTACCAATGATAGCATCCAAGGAAAAAAAAAAACCCACACCAATTTATTCAACAGTGAAACAGTATTTAATAATGGAGTTACTATTTACCAAGTGTGGAATAGAGACCTGAAGTACTTTCCTCACCAGTTACCTTAATCCACCTCCTACCAACACAGTCCCAGCTGAGCTACTGAAGTCACTGCCATAACTCCAGCGACTCCCAGCTGGAGCCTGCACCAGCCTCTGCAACCACTGACAACAGCCCCAGAAACAGCAGAGAATTGTTCAAGGATGAGGAGGAAATGAGGAAATGAGTACACGAGGCTGTGTGAAAACACTTACAAGCAAACAAAACACACAGCACCTCGTTCATTGCCTACCAAAGGCTTGAGAGCACTGAAGCTTAGGTGGCAGAATTTAGAGCAAAGCCAGGCTAGCTCTGGTAACTAAACTGGAAACACACCCCTGAGGTTGAATCCAGGAGAGTATGAAATTCAAGGGCTCCCTTTCACTTATCCCTTCCAGGTGACAGCACTCCACAAACAGAGAGCATCTGGAGCACAGTGCATGACTGCTGAATACGCTCTGCAAAATTACACTGACACTTCAAAAGCAACAAAATGCTCCAGCAGCTGCTGAGCTGTCCACATTGTCCAAAAATGGAGACATTGAAGAACCATTTGACGTGCAAGACCCTTTTTTTCCTCCCACAGTTATTCATTCATAGGTCCTCGATATGAGAATTTGCATCAGTGCAACTAGAAAGTGAAAACCCCTGAAGAACTTAAACTACAGAATAAGCTATTGATAGCATTCTGGGAGAACAGGAGATCATTGTTCAGACTTGTGATGGTACTAAGATGGACAAACCTCAAACCACTTCAAATAACGGTATCAAATTTGTCTGAAATCTTTTAACTTATATATTTGGTTGTATAATGGCAAACAAACCCTATAACAACTTTCACATAAAATACCTTTAGGTCAAATTCTGTTGTGTGAAATACATGCTTAAACCCACGGATCCCACAGCACCTGTAGAATTAGAGTCCCAGGCTACACAAACCTACTTAAAATTCCAAATAAACCTGGTTCTTTTTCTGCAACAACTACCTCTTAAAATGGTTCTTTGTTATGAGATTCACTTCTGGAAAATTCCTGTCCTCTGAAAGCACAATAAATGCATTTATATTTATCTAACTTCTAAACTAGTTGTGCTCTCAGAGGTCCCATGGAGCCTTACAGCTGGCTAACTTTTTGTTCTTCCCCACACAGAAGCTTGTCCTGCAGTACAGGCTTGTCCTCCTGCCCATTTCACTGAAGCCCTAACCAAGGGGAGCGAGCATCCCTAAACTCTCACTCTAGATGCCCACTGCAGCTTCACACAGGGGGACAGGAAAAGGCCAGTGCAGTCTGCTTTTCTTAGACATCCAGGGAGGAAAAAAAATCAACTTCAAAAGAAAGCAAAGAGAAAAAACATTGTGTTTTTAAACTGGGGGCTGAGGATGAGGAGCAGAAATCTCTGTTTATACTGTCTGTGAAGTGAGCAGGTTTGAGACCATCTTCTCCTAATAAATAGTCATTAATCACTTGCAGTCACTTAGCACAGGAGGTCATGTGGTGGCAGCCTGGCCAGTGTAAATGTTTAATACTGAATTAGATTAGAAAGGCTCAGGACAGTGTCATCACAGCTACAGTGCTGCCTGCAAAACCTACCCAACTTTCCTCTGGTTTCAGTACCACTGAGGCCTGACCCAGGCTTTGGGGGTGGGATGATGTGGTCTTGCTATGAAGGTGAGACAGAGCAAATGTCACAGAGCTAACTACAGAAAGCCAGATGGCCAGGAGCTTATTGCACCATTTTATCACTGTACTGCTGGAAAACACTATACCTACTTCGATCATATCTCTGTTATTAGAAACATGAACACAGGGGTGATGAGCTGCCTATAGGGCAAAGGGCACAGGAATCTCCAGCTCTCTCCTGGAGGGACCCACCCAGCACACGGGCACTGCCAGGTACTGGCACACGACATGCCAAAAATACAGACACAAACATCCTCATTTGCGTGCACAGAGCTGGAGGAGCAGCACTCAGATGGCTTTACAAGAATATTCCATAACCTTCCTCCCCCTGTCCTCTACTCAGTTAGCAGCTCAGTCAGAGCCAACTACAGCTATAACTATTGTTATAATTATTATTTTAATAAGAATCAATGACTTATCAAAATATTGCACTGAAGACTTTCACGTCTCTTGTTGAAAGACTGCCAAAAAGGCAGCTCATGGCTGAGGTACTGCTCCATGTACTCTGCTAGCAGGCAGCACCTCCAAGTTTCTATTTCTGCCACTGAGTGACTAAACTCAATTCCAACGAATGCCAAAACGTAAGCAGTTTGAGGCACAGTAGCTGTGCAAAGTATTATTATTCTCGTAGTGCATACACACTAACAGCTTTGTTTACTACATTCACTCCTCTTCTGCTTGTTTCCTTGGTTTTACACACCGTGGGCCAAGTTGCTGAACTTCGATGCCATAAGGTAGCCACCTGAATTCTTATTTACATATTTAAACAGCTGTCAGGCACCCACAGTTAAGTTTTAAGAGCATAAGCAAGCCTGTAAACATCTAAGTCAATATAGTTAGATCCAAAATTTATCCCCAGCTAGCCAAATGTGGATCTCTGCAGACAAGTTGCTAGTTTTCGTGAGAATGTATTTTCCTACAAGGCAGCATTAGCTTGATAACAGATTATTTTTTATTCACATGCCTGTTCAAGATTACTCCAATCCAGATTTCTGGTAACACTCTATTTCCACAGAGAAGTCCAGTTTACATTTTCATAATTAGCAGATGGCCATCTATTTAGTTAGAGCTCCAGGTACACTGCCACACAGAGAAAAAAGTTCCTTGAATAACTAATGACACTGGCAACTGTGGGACTCCTCACCATGGGTGTCAGTTGTCACCCCACTGAGTTCACAAGTAGAACACATAGGACTCTACTTGCCTCCACGACATGCAGTTGTGAAATTCTAAAGAACCAAAAAATTCCCCTGGAAATGTCATTTTTCAGGTTTGTTGTGCCTCTCCCAAGTAAGGGTCAACAGGCTGGATGTAGTTTCAGGGAGCTTGCTTCACTTTAGTCAATACAGTCACAACCTCAAATGCTTTTTCTTTGAAAGAAGACACTTTAACTGAACCGTGTGTGCTCCTGAATCAGAAAGAATGCAATTATAAAGAACAAAGATAAGTAGAAACAGGTGAGTTTTAAGAACAAAATGAGATACTTCTCAGAAATTCAGACAGCATGAAATCCAAAACTGACCACCACAAAAAGTCAGCGAATAGCATCAACTTGAAGAAAAATACTCAGATTTCACCAATATAACTGAACCAAAAAGTACATCTGAAGGGCAAGCAAAGGCTGCAGCATGAAGCAGAAATGAGTGTCCATGACTCATTCAACCAAATCCAAGTTAAACTGAAGTTTGCAGTGTCATTCAGCTTTGTAGAATTGTTTTAAATAAGCATCCCACTTACTCTCTAATAATAGAACAGGAACAGAACAGTAGCTTGAAAACAAAATATATGTGGGAAGCATTCACGATCTGACCTCAGAGTCAACCACACACTAGTGTGAAATCTTTGTTAGCTAACTTTTTTAATTAACTGGTATTCATTTATTGGTTTAATTTCATCATTTAAAAAAAAAAGGCAGCAAATTATAGACGTGTTATAAATAGTTTGTCTCTTGGAGGAATTCTCTAATCATCTCTAAAAATAAGGAGTCATATGATTTCAGTGTCCTGTAGTGACCCTTTCAGTACTCAGCAAGGTTACACTGTAGGTATGTTTAGGTAATGCTACATGTTGCTCCATTTTTATATCCAGACAGCTATAAAAGCCTGGTCTCTTCATTTCTAGTGCACACTCACACTCAGTAAAGCACTCAGTCCTGTATTTGTTGTAAAGCTTGGGAATTACTCCATTAGAAGCACAGGTCCACAAGGCATGAAAACCATTTTGTGCTTCCAAGTGAAATATCCCTCACTCGCCCAAAACTAGCTGGGCAGCCAGTTTATAATATTAGCCTCTTGCTGCATTCTTTCTTGATCCATCCATGCTAATCAATCCTTGAACTCATCCCACCCCTAGGCTGTATAGTGCCAATCACAGAGAAATTCTGAGTGGTGAGTGGGAATCACTGAAGCAGGGTTTGTGGAAATCCTGTGCTGAACAGGTCCCTGATGGTAATACAGCAAAGTTCCATTTGTGACTCTGGTTAACTGCTAGCAGCTCTAACTTGCTATTCAGCCTGTAAACTCTTCAAGACAGGGACCTTTCCTCACATGTGTCTGTGAAGCTTCTAGTGCCCAGATGGTGCCATACAAATGAATAATAATTATATTTTCATGTAGACCATTATTGTGCGTAATGTAAATTACTTTCACTGATCCAAGAGGAAATAATTTTCTCATTTTGAAATGAAAAGAGAGAGTAAAAATAATGATTACTTGTTTGATGCTCTCATTATAACAATAATTACATTTGTGGGTCCAGAATCCCCAGCTGGTCTGTACTGACTTTAGTGGAGTTACACCAAAGCATGGCAGCTGACAAGCTCCTGGTCCTTGCTGAAGATCTCAAGTGCTTCACAAGAACAGATTGTTCAAACCCACACCACTTCCATGAAGGATGGGACGTTAATCAAGCACACTTTGCAGACTGGGGAAGACAAACACCAGACCTGGCATCTGGAGTACTGGATTCCTACACACGTGGCAGGTACTGGAGCATCACTGCCATGGCCCCTGCCTTGCTGGCACAGAGGCACAGACTCCTGCACAGATGCACACCTCAAATGAGCTGAATTGCCTTCTGAGACGCTCAACCCTGCTCATGAGAAGGCCTCAGACCCCACATGTTTGTGAGATTCAACCCAAGTTTAAAAAGGAAACCCCCAAACACCCAAAAGGAAACAGCCATAATCAGCAGCAGCAAGTATGAAAGGGAAGAATAAAGTTGGGACCTGCCAGGGCTTGGCTCCTCCAGAGGAAAGAGATAAAAACCACAAATATCAGACCAAAGAGGACTAGTCTGGAGTACCAATAACTGAAAAACCCAAAACTACCTGTCACCCTCAGCTACGTGGCCCTAAACACTTTGCTAAAGATGTCAACAGGTTACTGATGAGAGTAGGCAACCAAGACTTCAACTTTCCCTTGTCCCACAGAGCTGTCTCCCACTCAACATGTGCTCTGTGGAAGAAAAGGCCTACCATTACTTAAAAAAAAATGAAGGACTGAAGTTCTGAGTCTAAAAATCAGACTCAAACACTTGGAACTGCTAGTCCTCAAAATCCAGCCATACAAGCAGCTATACACACCAGAATCCATATGCCCTCTGAGTATCTGTGCAGGGATGCTCCTGCCTCTGCCCAAATCAGACATCCCATCAGCCTAAGCCAAAAGAAAAAAATACAGGACACTGTATTCCAATTAAAGAGTTACTGCAAAAGCTCCAGTGAAGTGCCAGATCTAATTTTAACACTATAAAGAAAAATTAGGAAGTATTTGATTAAAATTAATCCTTGAGGTTATATAATTTGACTATTGCTACAAATTAAGATCACTTCATGCTTTCATTGTACTCCTGGCCCTTCAGCAAGCACTAATAAGATGCCATATCACAGATCATGGACTTCAAATGCTGAAAGGAAGAAATATTTTGAAAAATGTTTCTAAATAGAGCCAAAACATGTGGCAGGTAATGAGGGCCTTTTACACCAGAACGTACTCATTTTGCAATAGCTGACAGGAAGTAAATGGGATTTGTACATCCCCTGTACAACAGCTGGTCTTCTCTTGCTAAAAAATTAAAACGCTTCTATTTCAAAGGGAACATCTGCAAAATCCCATCACACATTAAGGAATAAAAAACCAACACAACAAAAAATACACCAGTGGCCTGGAAAAGGCTTCCAATCCATTTCATATAACACATACCCCTGTTCCTGCAGAGAAGATGCTTAACAAGGTAACTGCTGCAGGAGACCAACAGTCTAATCTGCTTCTAATACTCCCCTTAAATACTGCACACATTAGTTCTCTTGCTGCAAAGATTTGTTTGTTTTATTAACATGTGCCTTGTTAAGTGCTAAGACTTTGTAAAAATGATTATGCACCTTCCAGCTGCAGATGAATTGTCTCTCCCCTTTGCCATTACTAAATGATGAGTTGTCTCCATTTTCCTTCTCAATTGTTATTAAAGCCATATTACAGCATGATTAAGCTCCTGATAATAAGTAAAACTGTACTTAACAGTCAAGTCAGTACTATGGACCCATTCTCCAAGAAATATTTCATTTTTGGCCACATAATAGCTTGATGCTATTAATTTTATTCACAATGCAGAGTACCTTAACAAAGCTGTTTCACTGAGCCTGGTGTACCAAAGTGAGACTCAGCTTCCAGAGGTTGATTCATTCTGGACTGAAGTTTAACACACAAATTATTAGCTCCCATTAAGCTTCTTCACACTTCTCAGGTCTGGAAATTTTTCTGAAAACCAGTTTTCCCTCATTTCCTGTGTTTAGATTAAATTACTGAGACCACGAGTCTACATCCACAAGATACTTAGAGTGAGCTTTAATGCTGATGCTGCACTGAAAGCTGTGCTCCATCCAGAGACTCACTGGTCCTGTACCTCCCACACGGATGCTTGGCAGAGGGTAGGTCCGGGCTGTGTGTTTGTTTCTGGCAAAACAGTGCTGGGACTCCACCTGCACAATCTAAACATTCCGGGGGCAAATACACTTCAAAAGAAAACTCTCATTTCCAAACCTGAAAGAATCTCAAGTTTTTTTATGATGCACAAGGTACTGGTCTTAGTTTGGGGAAGCATTTGGAAAAGGCTGGGGGAAATAACTGATGGATGAAACTTAGAGAAAGTAGAGTAAAGACTCCTGGGTTTTCTTTCCTGCATGATTCTCACAGTGTTTTCCAGCATTAGAGTTGCTGCTGCTTTGCTTCTAGTTACAACAACTGATCACAGTGTTTATAACCCTGAGCGTGGAGCAGAGCAGCCCCTGGATGCCTTTCCTAGCTTCAGTAGCCAACAGAGATTACAGAGTTTAGGCACACATTGTAATTACCCTTTACTTCTCACACCTTTAACCTGGTGGAGCTCAGCATGCATCACCAGGAGGTGACAAGGAAGGAAAAAGCAAGAAAAAACAGGCTTGAGCACATGATCAACCCACGGAGAACCAAGCCCCACTCTTCACACTGTCAGGAGAAGAAAAAAATACCACATTTCCCACTACAGATATGAAATTAAGGAGAGGCACTGGTGATCCTCAGGACTGTCTTCCCTGGTTTAACTTCTGCTTGGAATTAAAACTGCTCACTGACCCCAAACGCACTCTTTCATTCTACAGTTCTCAACATTTTGAGCTATCAATATGTTTGGTTCCTTTGACAGCTTCATGCTGAAAGAAACATACCATTTCTTTAAAAGAACACACAAAATTTCAGACTGAAGAAATGCTTTGATCCCACACCAGCAGGCAAGAACTGTATTTTACTGAACTGACAGTAACAGTCCACTGGCATTTCTGCTTTATGGCAAAACAGACAGCAGTGAAAACCCAAGGCTAGCAGGAGGCACAAAGGAGCAGCATGTACCCACAGACAGTGCCTTCAACACCCAGTCAAGGCAGGGGCTGCAGCTGGGCAGCACAAGTGCATCCCTGCGATGCACAACAGCCTGTCAGTGCAACATCACAGCAGCAGATGCTCTGCTGTCACATCCCTCTCATCCTCAGCAGCCCCAAAGCAGAGATCTGCATCCCATTTTCTTCCCTTTGGGCTCCCCACACACAACAGCCACAAGCCCCTTCCACCATTGCTAGCAGGCTGCACTAAGGAAACCCAAGACTGAGCAGCACGCTTACGGTGTTCTCACAAAAAGCTGCTGCACACTTTTCAAAGATAAAGACTGTTCCATAAAAATCAACCCATTCTCAGAAGGGAGCTTAATTCTTCTGTGCTTTTGACACTTGAGTTGTGCTGCATGAATAAAGCTTGTGCAAAGGGTGCAGCTGCCAGAACGGTTGCAAGCAGACACTGAAATCAGTGCTAACGATAGAGTTGATAGTTTAGAAGTATCTATAAGCAGGTTTAATTAAATATGGAACAACTGCAGGAAACTGCTTATGACTAATGAAATCTCCAGATGTAGCTGGTCAGGGGATCTAGCACAGTAAGTGTTTTCAGTTGCAAAATTGCTCAATTCAAAATTGTTCCTTCCTGCCAAGTTGGCAATTCCCATTCAATTGCATACAGGTACAGTGGCAAACCTTTTACTACAGTACAATGTTATTTTATCTACCAAATGATAGTGCTTATTGCACATATCTGTCAGCATTTAATAAAAATCTAAATATATTTTAAACACCTGGTTCAAAGGATTATGTTTCTTTTCCCGCAGACACAAATTACCAAATCCTCACACCACTTATGTCTAACTCAGTAAAGTAAAATAGGCACCTCCATTTCAGTCTTTTACACAGGATTGAGACAAATTAAAAATGAGATAAATAAAAGCACTGTAGCCTCACATGGCAACTTTCAGACACAGGTTTGAAAAGCACTGTCTTCTGCCAAGTGTCCAAAATTTGGTTTGCATAACTATTTAGTATAAAGGCTCATATAAGGGTAGTTAGCAGGGCAAGTGAAAATAAGTACTACATCACAGATGAACATTTTGCAGCCTTTCAAAAATACACACCGCAAAATGTATTAAAAACCACCACTCCACTCACAGACCAAAGACACATTGAAATCAATACTATTTTTGGTTAAAATGCAGGACTGAGAAATCTTCAAAAAATCCTTGGAGGGCCCCTCAGATGCGCTTAACCCAAGACATGTGGATATAATGGAACCACTGTATTCACACCAGTAAGCTTCTCCAACTGTTGCTAAACAATTTGACACACACAAACTATGGGAAACTGGGACTGAAAAGGATACTAACTTTGCTTGCATATTACAAAAATTGCATTGTAATGCACAAGCAAAGCAACAGGAAAAAAATCTTCCTTTACACAGATGATACACAATTCCATTTCTCAGAGATTTTCCTCGTGAACCAAGTCGGAAATCAAGACTGGTAACATAGGCAAGACTGGTAACTTTACCTACCAATTTAATACAGGTGCCAAGTTTTTAAAGCAGAAGACTGCACAAAGACAATTTCCCTATCACTTTTCCACCAAGCACACATCGCAGTCAACAGATGGATACTTAAGTGTGAGGTTTTGTATTCTGACAAAATAATTTTAAGGATGGCGGCCACTTCCCAGTGTGCAGGCTAAGCAAAACCACAAGTACCATAAAGTCATCTTGAAGAAGCCTTGCCAAATCACCTCTAGTCAACGTGTCCTTAAGTACGCTGCCACTTGCTTTGAGCGTTGTTGCCGGTTTTTTTAATATCAAAGTCAGACATTGTGGCACAGCCCAGTGTGATCCATACCAGTCATTTAGACAACGAGGGGAAAATAGGTGCACTCAGCATGTGTTTTAAAACATGCTTGTTATTCAGAACCCCAGTGCTCCATCTTTAGGTCTTTGATCAAAACTGTATGCAAAATGTGTGATTCATAACTGCCATCAAAACACTCACATTCAGTGTCTGCGTGCGGCCAGCACGGAAACAATGAGCTCTCGACCCCATCCCGGCACTCGTTCCAGCACCTCGGGTGCAAACCGGACACCGTGCCAGGACATTTGTAGGACAACTGCTTAGAGCACATGTTCCAACACTGCCCTGAGCCCACAGAAGAGGATCATTTCCTAGAAAGTCTGGGGAGCTGGGAAGCAGGGCTGAAGCTCCAGGTGCAGCCTGCCCTCTCCCGGCCCCCTGCCTGCCCAGGTACCAGCATCGGCCAACCTTGATAACTCACAGTGGAGAGATCAGGAAGGAAAAAGCTGGAGAAGATTGGGAGATGAAAGCATAAAAGACTTGATGGACAGGAAAAGAGGCAGAGGGCAAGGTGATGGAGGAAAAATAGTGGAGCCTAAATAGCTACATTTATGAACACAGCAAATACCAAGGTAAGATTATGTGTAGAGACAAAAACTTAATTCAGTAAACTAGAATTTTAACTTTCACATCTAGAAAGCAGAGCAGGATCTGCACACAGTGGATGGGTACGTACTACAAGTTGTCCCAAACATCAGTGGTGGAGTACTGCTGTGCTGGGAGCTCAGCTCTTTGCAGCCTTTCAAGGCCAAACCACTCACAGTAATTTACAAGAGTAAGTCACCTCTGAGCCTCAAGTTCTTGCTTTCTTTCTCAAGGATGCAAACAAAAATACAGAAACTGACAAAGCTAAGCATGCACTTCGAGAGGCATCACGTACTTAATGTAAGCCCACTGCTGAAAGAATAAAATGAAAACCAAGGGAAGCTTCTCCTGAGTAGAATACTAGCACTGGTGCAACATATCTGAGGTTTGCAAGAACACTGTTAATTTGCTTTTTCACATGCCTAATAGAAAATTCAAAAATAGAAAATTGAACTGGCAATAGAGCCAGATTTGCAACCCCTTCTGGTTTCAGGCCTGAGTCATTTGAATGAAAACCGGGGAGTTCGCAAAAGAATGAGCTAGGAGACAAGGTCCTCATCCTGTGTGGGCACAGTTTCAGTGTCCCTGAGTTGTCAGCGGTTAATAAAATTATCGCATTGCATTTCACTGCCCGTCGCCTCCTGGGCCTTTTAGAGCTGTGCAATAAAGAATAGAGCCTGTGCGCTTTTCCGGGTGGAAAAAGCAAAGCAGCACTAAACCAAACCCCTAGGACGGTGTGGGGCAGGCGGCTCTCCCGCGAAGTTCGAGGATGCTGGGATGCCCGCGGCAGGCAGCGCGGAGAATGGGATGAGAGATCCGTCTCTCGGGGAAGGGAGAGGATCCCACGGATGCATTTTTCGGCTCTGCACCGCGGCCCCCCGGGCTCTCCCGCCGGACCGGGGCAGGACCGGACC